>BLBF01000077.1:5187107-5214835 GCA_015471245.1 Laticauda colubrina | reverse complement strand
GAAAGAAAGAAAGAAAGAAAGAAAGAAAGAAAGAAAGAAAGAAAGAAAGAAAGAAAGAAAGAAAGAAAGAAAGAGAACTGAATGAAGAAGGAAGAGGAGGATTTGATTTTGCTGCCTATAACTGAGACTTCATGGTGGTCTCCCATTCAAATACAAGATTGGCAATTCTACTTGCCCACATAGGCAACTACACACATACCAACACAGGTTAGTTGTGCACATGTACAATAATTTCTAGATAACCAGATGTGAATTGCATGTACAAAAACTACTTTTAGCCATAAAACAGTTGATTAAAGCTGATTAGGTGAGATCTGGGCAGGTCTATTTGTTACACTAATGAGCTGCCCAAGCAAAAACTTTGCAGAAATTTCTTAGTTCTACTTGTTTCCTACAACTGATCCAGTGGACTTTGTAGCGGATTGTAGGAAATCTGGTCTTTTTTTTTGTGAAGAGGAGCAAATAATCAAAACAGGATTGGGAGTAGAATTACACGGACACAAACTATGCTCAGATATTATATTTTTCTCTTTCTCACTTCTGATTTCTACATCAGGGAAAAGGAACTGGAAAATATTCTGTAGGTTATGAGAAGGTTTGCAAAACAAAAATTCCTTCCTAAAGTGGCACTGTCTTAAGAGGAAGAGGAAAGTGGAACAGCAATCTCTGGGTTACACATCATTTTGTGAAGATAAATGTTCTACCAAACCCTGTCAATGAAGGACAAAAAGCAAATAGGGCTAACATAGTGAGAGATTTTAGCATAATACCAAAGAACTTTTCCAAATGTTTTGAGGTAAGTCCAACTGTTGGGCCTCTCAAAACCAATGTCCCTCCACAAGCTGTGTTTTAACAATATAATAGGTAGAAGCCCTAACTCTATCTCACTTGATTTACCATTTGACCTACCTATCAACCTTTCATGAAAAGTTACACTTGCCAGATCTAAGACCGTAAGCAAAGAAACATGATCTATTTCTCTATCCCCCTCAAGGGACTCAGTATTTTCCTCTCTAAACTGTCAGGTCTCTGTTTTCTCTCCATGATGGCGTCTTTCCCAGGGGGACTTTTAATTATTTGTCATGACAAGTCTTCTAACTTCTTTGCAGCCAGGCCACAAAACACAACAGGGCCTTTGACTTCTTCAAGGGAAGGGTCAAACACACTGTCCTTGTGGATTCTCCTAAGGTGAGTCCAGGACACAGAAAAACTTGCATAGGAGGGCTTCCAACACACATACAAAAACTCCTAGGTGGGAATGACATCCTGTTTATTAACATCTATCCCACTGAGACAGAAATGTGGGACAACGTCTACAAATATGGTTGAATGGCTAGGCATATCAGCAATTTCCAAAGAACTTCCAAAGGTGACTATTTCCCTCTCTAAGACATGCTGATGACGTTCAAGTGGCAGAATCTTGTTTGCTTATTCATCTGAGGGCAAATCCTACTGAAGCTTTTTTTTTCTTTTTCTTTTCTGCACTTGCTGCATTTTTGACAAGAGGATTTCTTCTTGTTGAATAAAGCAGGACTGTCAGTTTATTGGAAGGGGTTACTTTCTTCCTTCTGCTCTCCCACTTGATGCATCCTATTTTTTTTAAAAAAAATATTCCTTTTAAATTTGTCCTTTTACCATTGCAATGGTAAATATTGAATGCTACCTGAAGATTTAACTGTATAGTTCTTATTTATTGTTTTAATGTTTCGTTGTTTTCCGTGGTATTTTAATTGTATGATAGTAAGCCACCCAGAGTCACCTTGGTGAGATGGGCAGCATAGACATCTAATAATAAATACATCATAAATAAATGCAAAAATAGAAATACAGAATAACAGAGTTGGGAGAGACCTCGGAGAACTTCTAGTCCAATCCTATATCATTTCAGATTAATGATAGTTCGATCACTCCTTAGAAACTTCCTGTGATGCACTACACACAACTTCTGGAGGCAAGCCATTCCATTGGTTGATTATTCTCACTTTCAGGAAATTACTGCTTAGTTCTAGGTTGCATCTCTCCTTGGTTGGTTTCCACCCATTGCTTCTTGTCCTGCCTTCAAGTGTTTTGGAGAATAGCTTGACTTCCTCTTCTTTATAACAGTCTCTCAAATATTAGAAGACTGCTGTCATGTACCAGAGTACAGAGTTGGACCATAAGGTAGACCAAGCACCAAAGAATTTATGCTTTTGACTTGTAGTGTTGGAGAATATTCTTGAGAATCCCTTGCACTGCAAGGAGATCAAATCAATCAATCCTTAAAGAAAACAACCTGGTTCTTTAGAAGGACAGATATTTTGGCCACCTAATGGGAAGAGAGGACTCATTGGAAAAGACCCTGATGTTGGGAAAGATGGAAGGCAGAAGGTGAAGAGAACAACAGAGGAAGAGAATGTTAGACAGTGTCATTAACACAATGACCATGAATTTGAGCAAACTCTGGGAGACAGGAAGGACAGGAGGGCTTGGCATGCTATGCTCCATGGGACAATGAGGAGTTGGACACATCAACTGAGCAACAAAATTAGAATCTAAATTTGAGAGGCAGGATCCTATCTAAAGATTATTCTTTAATTCCACAGCAGAAGTCAGTTGCAAACCAGAGATTCCTGTAGACGTCCCTTTGCTCATGAAAGCTAAAATAATGCAGCCACATGACGATGCAATAAACATGGCATTAAATGAATGATATGATTTGAAAACAGATGCTGAGACACCAAAGATCATATCATGCATGTTTGGCAACCTTGACTCCTCCAACCAGCCCTGAAATGGTTTCCTTTCTGCCATGTGATACAGCGCAGCCCTACACCTGGCTAAGTTTAATTTGTTATTTATGTCAGTTTTGCATATTTGTAAAGTTCAAGGGTCTTCGACACTAGCTCAACCTTGCCAAGTCAGGGCTCACATGTGGCTCCCAATTTATTTCTAATAAACTTTACTTGGGGGAAACATATGTGATCAATTTTGCTGATGATTAAATGAGAACAGGCATTTAAGGCTAACATCCTTGTTAGTCAGTCCAGTTTGAAGTTGTGTGGGTGTTTAAATAAATCACTTCATACTGGTTTTGACTGCACTGATAAGACTACTTTTGTCAAGACTCTAGAAAGAGTGCAGAGAAGAGCAATAAAGATGATTAGGGGTCTGGAGGCTAAAGCATATGATGAAGGATTGCAGGAACTGCAGTCTTCCAATATTTGAGGGGCTGCCCCAAAGAAGAAAGAGTCAACCTATTTTCCAAAGCAGGACAAGAAGCAATATTTCAAAGCAGAAGTTGCAGGTGCTCCATCACTGGAGGTTCTTAAGAAGAGCTCCAAGTACCATTTGTCTGGAATGTGTAGGGCCTCCTGCAAAAGTAGATGGAGGTTGGATTCAAAGACCTACAAGGCCCCTTCCAAATTTGTTATTCTGTGACTTCTATGCCTTTAGATCTCACTTACGCATACATGCATGCATCAAATTGGCTGGCCTGCTGGTTTTATATTCCCTTTTAATTAGGACGCATACTGAGATAGCTACCAGTGTTGGGAACCTCCTTATTCCCTCATCTCCAGTCTTGTTCTAAGTGCAATTACTAACACTGCTCCAAACTTTTAACATCAGTTCACCAAAATGCCCACCAAACACATATAGGATGAGCATGTCATTTTAAATGTCCACTTTTATCAATTGGACAATCCTCTTCCAGGATGATCTGTCATCAAATTAAAATGCGGGTCTGGAAGAACAGGGATGAGAGCCATGATGGCACAGTCATTAGAATGTAGTATTGCAGGCTAACTCTGCCCACTGCCAGGAGTTTGATCCTGACTGGCTAAAGGATGACTCAGCCTTCCATCCTTCCGAGGTCAGTAAATTGAGGAGTTTGATTGTTGGGGGCAAGAGGCTGACTCTGTAAACCACTTAGAGAGGGGCTGTAAAGCAATGTGAAGCGATGTATAAGTCTAAGTGCTATTGCTATTAGGATTGCCTGCCTGCATTAAGACCCAAATGTTCAATGTTTCTTAACTTATGGTTGATCTTGTTAATGTCCAGATTCTAAGTTTTAGGATTTTTTTTCCTCTTCTGTTCACTTGTGCCCATTTTTTGGAGACTGTCTGGATCAGTTCCTGAAGTTTTCTTTGCAAGGTTTTTAGAATTATTTGCCATTTTTTACTTCCTGGGGCTGAAAGAAAGTGACTGGCCCAAGGTCACTCAGCAAGCTTTGTGCTGAAGGTGGCACTAAAACTCGCTGTCTCCTGGTTTTTAGCATAATGCCTTAAAAGCTACACCAAAATGGCTCTCCATTTTTAATTACCATCTGGCTAATTTTCTTCCTGCATTACATATATTACTAAGTTAGCCCCACCTTATTAGCTAAGGAGTTCCTTGTTGATAGTTTCTGCTTTCCACTTAACCTTTTAAATGGAAGTGAAATCTTGATCACTCAAAGAAAATGACATGTAAAGTTCTTCTACATCCATAATATTTCTAGATGGTCACATCGCCGGTAACGGTGACAGAATATGGGATTAGATGGTATTTGTTCTGATTCAGCAGCACATCTGCAATTTTATGTTTTAACAAAGCATAACCATAAGTAAGCATACAAAGAACATGGACTAATATCTGGGGAAGTAAGTAATCAGATCAGGAATTCATGGAGAAGTAATTTGCAGCATAATTACAGACAGCCCACAGTGCATTAACTTCCTGTAATATGGCTTTTAATCTATTTTCTGTAATGTGCTTTTTAAATACAGGTAGTCCTCAACTTGCGACCACAATTGACCACATTTGTTAAGTGAACTGCCGCAGTTCTTAAATTCGTAACATGTTAATTAAGTGAATCCGTTTCCCCATTGACTTTGCCAGTCAGAAGGTCGCAAAAGGGGATCATGTGACCCCTGGGAACTGTCATAAATGTGAGTCAATTGTCAAGCATCTGAATGTAAATCACGTGACCATGGGGATGCTGCAATGGTCATAAGTGTGAAAAGCAGGGGTGGGATTCTACCGGTTTGCACCTATTCACTTGAACCGGTTGTTAACATTCTAAGCAGTTCTGAGAACCGGTTGTTAGAAGAAATTACTGGGCTAATCCTGTAAGGAAGGCAGGAAGGAAACATTCTGGTGTTGCTTACAGAAACTGTCTCTCTGTTAACCCTTATTACATTCTTGGCAGGACTAGACTTCCTGTCTCAGGAACGTCTCTGGAGTTTTTTTCCTCTCCTTTGCTGGTACTTTGCTTGTGTGGAGTGACCATTCAAAGTTATGATGGCACTAAAAAAGTGATTTATGACCATTTTTCACATTTAAGACTGTTGCAGCATCCACACAGTCATGAGAGGTCAGGCAAGGAGATGTGTGCCTCGATGTGAGTGATGTTGAGTTGGCCACACCCAGCCAGTCACATGCCCACCAAGCCATGCCCACCAACTTAGCCAGGCCTACAGAACCGGTTGTGAAAAACTTTGAATCCCACCCCTGGTGAAAAGGGGTCATAAATCTCTTTATTTGGTGCCATTGTAACTTTGAGTGGAAGATTACCTGTACAATTCCTTCTAACATGACTCATGTCTGTAACTGCACACAGGTGTCCAGGCACACATCCACTTGTGACATATTTCTCTCACACACATCTGTCCCAAATCAATGTTCTTCTGTAGAGATGTAATTTCCAATATGCTTCTTTACATATGAGATACATTTTTGGGACAGAGTGCATGCCTCTTGTAGAAGCTCAATCTACTCCATTCTGCTGAAGTATTCAGCAGCTTCATATTATGTGTTTTCTACACATGGACTGAATCACACAACATATTTAGCTATAAAGTGGATTGTTGACTTTGCTTTGGCATGCCATGAACTCAGAAGTGGTATTCAGCAAGTTCTGACCAGTTCTGGAAGTGGAAATTTTGAATAGTTCAGAGAACTGGCAAATACCACCTCTGACTGGCCCTGCCTCATCTATTCTCTGTCTCTTGAGTCCCAGCTGATTGAGTCTTCTTTTGTTGCCCTGCGCAGGAGAACAGAGTTGGAAAGCAGGTTAGTGGGGTGGGGAGGGAATGGCATTTTGCAGTATCCTTCCCCTGCCGTGCTGAACCAAGTCACACCCATAGAACCAATAGTAAAAAAAATTGAATCCCACTATTGCATGAACTCAAGCAAATATGGTTTATTCTAACCTTCAATCACAGCTTGGAAAATAATAAGTACTCTCCTCAAAATGAAGAAAAGAACCACTCCTGCTTCATCATTCAACTTCTGCCAAATAGAGAATATGAAAATATCAATTTCATTGACTCATGAATGATCTTCATTTTGTAGCTCTTTCATAAGCAGAGAGCATTCAATGGGGATCATCTCCACGTTCAATTTAACCAGTTCCTTTAAGATACAGAAGGATCTTGACAGACTTGAACATTGGGCACCATCGAACAAAATGAAATTCAATGGTGAAAAAAGGAAGGTTCTACATTCAGGCAAGAAAAACAAAATGCACAGGTACAAAACAGGGGGTACCTCACTCAATCGTAGTAACTGTGAGAGGGTTCTTGGGGTCCTAGCACACAACCATTTAAATATATGCCAGCTGTGTGCTGCACCTGTCAAAAAAGCCAACACAATTCTAGGCTGCATAAACAGAGGGATAGAATCAAGATCACATGAAGTGTTAATACCACTTTATAAGGCCTTGGTAAGGCCACACTTGGAATCCTGCATCCAGTTTTGGTCACTGTGGTGCAAAAACAAATTGTTGAGACTCTAGAAAGAATGCAGAGAAGAGCAACAAATATGATTAGGGGACTGGAGGCTAAAACATGTAAGAATGGTTGTTGGAATTGAGTATGCCTAATCTAATGAAAAGAAGAACTAGGGGAAACATGATAGCAGTGTTCCAACATCTCAGGGACTGCCACAAAGAAGAGGGAGTCAAACTGTTCTCCAATGCACTCAAAGACAGAACAAGAAGCACTGGATGGAAACTAATAAAGGAGAGAAGCAACCTAAAGCTAAGAAGAAATGTCCTGACAGAACAATGAACCAATGGAACAACTTGGCTCCAGAACTTGCAAATGCTCAGGATGAAATTTACTTTATAGGTGCAATATTCAATCACTCAATCATTCTTTCTCAGGTTTAAATTATTCTTGGGAAGATTATACATATAAAAACCTATTGATAAAAAAATCCTGAGTGTCTCCTTTATCAGGCTGAGAAGAAAAGCTTATTATTATTATTTTCCTGATAGGATCCTTCTCTCTCTCTCTCTCTCTCTCTCCATCCTTTCTCCCTCTCTCTGTCTGTCTTTCACACATGTCCTCCCTCTGCTGTCCCTTCTTTGTTTAAAATAAGCTGACCACATTGTGACCTTTGGTAACCCACCGGGCAAAAATTACAACCAGCCATGCAAACAAGCAGCACGGGGTCAGAAAGAGCAGGGTCTGCTAAAAGTTAGTAATCATACATTAATTCCCTGACATAATTAATCAAAATGAAGTGCTGTTATCTACTACAGAACCTTTAACCTGTTACAAAGGGGTCAATTAGAGAACCACTTGAGCCTGGGAGTTTGGGTACAAATAGCATGCTCCCTTCTCATCTAGGGACACCCAAAGTAGAGGGGGAAAAGCCTTTGAAGTCTCCAATCTATCAGGTTGGAGATATAATTTCATCCTTCAAGTTAAAAGCTCTTATTCTCTCTTTTAAAGGAGAGGAAGCATTTCCCCTTACAAGTGTCGGTGTGTGTCTCCGGCTGCTAGCCATCATCTGTTACATTCCTTTTTCAGGATGGTCTACACACACACATAAAAAACTAAATATATATATAAACTATCACCTGAAAAGCTAAGAAGGAGGATGTGTTGATCCTCTTAGGAAGCCAGTAAATCTGAGCTTTATTATTTCAATAAGAGGGAAATATTTCAGTTCTGAAGCTTAATGAGGCATAGAATTCTGGAATGTGTGTCATTCAGGGGTGGGATTCTACCAATTCACACCTATTTACCAGAACCGGTTGTTAACATTCTAAGCAGTTCAGAGAACCGGTTGTTATTCCTGGCCTAATCCTGTAAGGAAGGCAGGAAGGAAACATTCTGGTGTTGCTTACAGAAATTGCCTCTCTATTAATCCTTATTACATGCAGGACAAGATTTCCTGTCTCAAGAACTTCTCTGGAGTTTTCTTTCCCTCTTTTGCTGGCACTTTGCTTGTGTGGAATGACCATTCCAAGTTACAATGGCACTGAAAAAAGTGACTTGTGACCATTTTTAACACTTATGACTGTTGCAGCATTCCCACAGTCATGAGAGGCCAGGTGAGGAGATGAGTGCCTCAATGTGAGTAATGTTGAGTTGGCCACACCCAGCCAATAACATGACCACCAAGCCACACCCACCAACTAAGCCATGCCCATAGAACTGGTTGTTAAAAAATTTGAATCCCACCCCTGGTGTCATTGTATATACAGCCTATGTTGCGAGTCAAATCACACAACAGATCAAGAAGACTCAGCAATTTCAAAGTTCAAGATACTTAGGATTCAGTGTTAACCTTTTCTGGCCACGCTACTTAGGACTTCTGGAACAGGGGTGTCAAACTCAAGGCCCATAGGCTGAATCTGGCCTGAGGTATGCTTAGATCTGGTCTGCAGGGCTGCCCTCGAAGCAGTGAAATAGCGACTTATGGTGCCTCTGCCAGGAAAATGGAGCTTGGGAGGGCCACATGTGGCTCTCCCAGGCTCTGTTTTCAGCTGCAACCAGAGGTGGCATTCAGTAGGTTCTGACCAGTCCTGGAGAACTGGTAGCGGAATTTTTGAATAGTTTGGAGAACCGGCAAATACCACCTCTGACTGGCCTCATCTATTGTCTGCTTCCTGAGTCCCAGCTGATTGGATGTATCTTCTTTGGTTGCCTGCACAGGAGAGTGGAGCTGGAAAGCAGGTTAGTGGGTTGGGGAGGGAATGGGAATGGGAATTTTGCAGTAACCTTCCACTGCAACACCCACAAAGCCACACCCACAAAGCCACTTCATGCCCACAAAGAACTGGTA
The DNA here is from genome assembly GCA_015471245.1 of Laticauda colubrina. NCBI lineage: Eukaryota > Metazoa > Chordata > Lepidosauria > Squamata > Elapidae > Laticauda > Laticauda colubrina. Next base: position 5,205,799 of record BLBF01000077.1, on the reverse strand, counting down.
GTAAAAAATTTGAATCCCACCACTGGCTGTGACAACCTCTTGCAACCCTCTGCCAGTGAAAGTGGAGCTCAGGAGGACTGCGTGAGGCCCCCCAGTTGCATGTTTGCTGGCAGAGGGCTGCAGAAGTGACATCGAACTGGCTACCCCCACCTCCACCCCCACCCAGATCCCCCCCCCCGAGGTCAAACACAACCCTGATGAGGCCCTCAATGAAATTGAGTTTGACAGCCCTGATCTAGAAGTTGCAGTTTTGATCATTTGGCAGGATACCAGATGACCGACCATCTACCATAAATCGTCCAAGGGGATTACAGATGTTTCAAAAGATTCCAAAACGGAATTTTAGTTCCAGTGCTTAATTTAATCATCTCTGGTGGGATGATGATATCTGTCCCATGTTGAGCTTTGCCATTTTTCAATTGTGTGACTAGCCTGGAGATTTTGTTAAGGGTGACAATAGACCAATGTGCAAGGATCTCCTTCTGAACCTCTTTGGTTATAATAGAATTACAATTTTTCAGAAGCATAAAGTGTTTGTTAATGACCCTAGATACAGGTAAAAGTTCCCCTCACACATAAGTGCTAGTTGTTTCTGGCTCTAGGGAGCAGTGCTCATCTCCGTAAAGCCCCTGTCACACTGCACCAACGGATGCAAAGAGGATGTAAAACGGACAAAAAACCTTGCCATCTGTTGGAAAACGCGATGTACTCACTGCCTCCGTTTTGCTTCCTGTCTATCCGTCCAGCATCCGTTTATTGATGTTTCATCCCCTCAGAAAGTTTTGCGCGGAAAATGTATCCAATTCGTCCGTTCTGCATCCTCTACGCATCCACTATGCATCCGTTCTGCATACATTACATATCCGCTAGGCATCCGCTGCGCATCCACGCAACTCGCATCTGCTCGGATGCAGGGAGGAAGCGGAACGGACGCAGAATGGATGCAGCATGGAAACAAAGCGTTTAAAATGGAAAAAACGTTCGCAGAGGGGACCTATCTCGGATATTAAGGATGCCTAAAGGATGTCTAGAGGATGCAAAGGGACACCTATACTGCCTATAAAAAGGGGGAGCAACTCACCTGCATCTCACTTTCAGACCAGCAGCCTAGCTGTGCAGACCTCTGCAGCCTTCATCTGCCTCTTGCTCTTCCACAGCATCCAGTCATGTCCAACGTGGATCATAACACGGTCCTTTTGGCAGCCACCATCCTTCTGCAACAGTGCGAAGCCATCTATAGGCTCTGTGAACTCTACTATGGGAAGAAAAGGAGGCGGCCAAGAAGTGTCTAGGTCAAAAGATGGTTCGCCAGAAGAGCAGAGGACGGACTGTACAACAAGCTGATGGTGGAGCTCAGGAACGAAGACACTCGGGCATTCCAGAACTTCATGAGGATGCCTCCAGCCAAGTTTGACGAAGTTGTGAAGCGGCTGACACCCAGGTTGACCAAGGCAAACACCAACTTCCGGCCCAGCCTGGAACCTGGGCTCAAGGTGGCACTCACTCTGCGCCACCTGGCCTCCGGGACCACCTACAGGAGCATGCAGTACGGCTGGAGGGTGCCACCCAACACTATCAGCATTGTGGTCAGAGAAGTGGTGCAGGCCATCATCGAAGAATACCTGGAGGAGCTCCTCCAGTGCCCCTCCACTGAAGAAGGATGGAAGAAAGTTGCAGAGCAGTGGTATCAGAGGTGGAACTTCCCACACACCGTTGGAGCCATCGATGGGAAGCACGTGGCCTGCAAAGCACCACCCAAGTCAGGGTCCACTTATTTCAACTACAAGGGCTTCTTCACCACAGTCCTCTTCGCCATGGTCGATGCTGACTACACGTTTATGTACATCGATGCTTCAGGCAGCGGCTCATGTTCAGATGCCCAGGTATACAATGCCAGTGACCTCAAGGAGGGGCTGGAAGGCAACCTCATCATGGGCTTTCCAGATCCAAACCCCCTGCCCAATGACACGCAAGATGTGCCCTACTTCATCATGGGGGATGACGCCTTCTCCCTCAGAACCTACCTCATGAAGCCCTACACTTCCAGATGCCTCACCCGTGAAGAGAGGATCTTCAACTACAGGCTGTCCAGGGCAAGGCGGGTGGTGGAGAACACCTTTGGCATCCTGGCCAACAGGTTCCAGGTACTTCTCACCACCATGCAGCATCACCCAGAGACCGTGAGGAGGATCGTGGAAGCTTGCTGCATCCTGCACAATCTCATGCGCACCCAGTCTTGCAGAACAGGCTCGTGGACCTCCAGCAAGGCAATGGGGACATGGAGCCTGGGGAATGGAGGCAAGGGCGAAACCTGATAGACACTCAGGATGTGCAAGGCCCCAACAGAGCCTCATGTGAAGGGAAGAAGCAGCACAACCTCCTGAGACACTGGTGCAACTCCCCAGCTGGAGCAGTGGATTGGGAAGACAGGATGATAGATGATTAATGGGTGCTTCCTTCAGCCTGTCTCATCACACTGATGAGATTGGGCCATGTATGTTGGGTGGGCCTACAATGAACAGGGCGTTTAATAAAGAGTTGTGTTTATGTTCAAATGTGTGGATCAATGCTTACTAATGAAGGGCCAAAGGTGTGGCACCTGGGAGGGCTGACCATATAGTCCCACTATGCTTGCACTGGAGGCTTATCTATCCCACTGCTATCCTTACCCATCCCACAGCTATTATCCATCCCACAGGTATCCCTGCCCATCCCACTGCTTTCTTAACTCATCCCACAAGCATGCAAAGGCTTAAACCATTTCTAAAAGTTTCCCACAAGACTTTATTAAAAAAAAGAAATGAATCAAGTGTGTGAATCAAAGATAAACTTTATTGAACAACAAGCTGTAAAAAAAAATGACCCAAGTCAAGTGTCCAAATAAAGTCCACAGGTAGCCAGCTACCCATTCTCTGGCACTCGTATTGGTCACTCGGAGTTTTGCCCAGTCTCAGGGGTGAAGGGTCCAGGTGCTGTGGAGGTGAGTGGTGCTGGAGTGCTGGTCTGTATCGTCATTGGGGTGCCTGGCCCCAAGAGGACAACAGGGGACAGTGTGTTGAGGAAGCTCTCAGACAGCTGGCTCAAACCCGTGATGCTGAGAGGTTCTTCCTCCATGCCATGGGGTGTCAGCCCCAGTACTGCTGACAGATGTACTGAGGCCGGGCTTGGCTGTGGGGTGGAGGAAGGAGTAGTGTAGTGGGGCTGTCTGGTCTGCAGCTGGGTGAGGACTGGCGTGGGTGGCATCACTGTCGTCGGTGGCATCATTGTCGTGGGTGGCATTGGTGGCATCAGTGGAACCAGTGGCAACGGTGTCGTCCGATGACTCTGTGCCTGGACTGGGAAGGGCTGCTACTTGTGCTGCTGGACCTCCTGGTAGCCGTAGCCTTGGTAGGTGAGGGGCTGTGGGAAGCCTTGGAATGGGAGGCACATCACCTGGGGTGGAGGAGCAGACCTGGACTGGGTGGGAGCAGGTTCCTCTGGATCTGGAGGGCTGTGAAGCAGCTCGGTGATCTGGTCCTTCACCACCTGGTACTGGGGTTCCTCCATGTTCTTGAGGGTCTGGTTGACATAGGTGAGGAAGGGCTTGCGGTTGGAGGATGAGGAGTCAGTGCTGACCAACTGAGAGAGGAGATCTATCCTGGTGCGGATGGTGTCCCTGATCTCTAGGAGGGCAGTGTGGCTCTGCCCCTCCTGCTGTCTGGCTCTCTGCCTTTCTGTGGACGCGGAGCTGGGGGGGATGCATGCGGCTACGACTGTGGTGGACTCGATGTCTCCTTTCTCCCACCACACCAGGGAGTCCTCCACGCGCTCCACCATGGTTACATCACATGTCCGTGGGTTCTCTGCCGTAGCACGCTCCACAAAAACCTGCCTGGAGACAGGGATTGACTCTCGGCCGGAAGAGGACTGGCTCTCAGCAGGCTGCCGGAGAGAGAGGGTAGACAGAGGGGGTCCTGGTTCTCCTCGGTGGTGGATCTCACCCTCCAGGAAGCTGCACCTGGCCATGACGTAGGTCTCTCTGTCCGTCAGCTTTACTGTGGCCTGGCCAGATTTCTTCAGGTGCAGCTTCCCATACCACAGATAGTCATTCTCTCTCAGCCACTCCAGCACCTCATCCTCGTGTTCCTTCTCGATGAAGTATTCCCTCCTCTCCCGTCCCCACCTATGCCTCTTCCTCCCTTTGGCAGGACCAGATGGGCCCTCATCAGAGGGGCTCCCAGGTGGTAGGGGCTGCTCCTCCACACCACCAGCAGCAGCAGCACCAGAAGGATCATCATCATCATCATCATCATCATCATCACCAGCAGGGTCATATTCATCATCAGCAGCAGCAGCAGCAGCAGGATCATCATCATCATCAGCAGCAGCAGCAGCAGCAGGATCAGCAGGACCAGGATCAGCAGCAGCAGAGTAAGCACCAGGAGCCCCAGCAGCACCAGCAGCAGCAGCACCAGCAGCACCAGCAGGACGAGAAGCACGAGCAGGACCAGGAGCACGAGCAGGATGAGCAGAATGAGCAGGACCAACAGGACCAGCAGAACCAGGAGCAGCTTCAGCAGAGTACGCAGCAGCAGAAGCACTACCGCCAGGAGCAGCTTCAGCAGAAGCTCCAGCACCAGAAGAGCGAGCCCGAGCAGAAGAAGCCCCAGCAGAAGCAGAGTCAGGGACAGGGGGTGGGAGGGTGGCCCTGTCCCTCTTTCCAGGGATGGCGGCAGGTTGCTGAGACGTTCGCTTCTTCCCCATGGTTGTGGGGTTGCTGGCAGGCAGGGAGGCTGGCAGGGAGGCTGGCAGGCACCAAGGCTGGCAGGAAGCCTGGCAGGAAGCCTGGCAGGAAGCCTGGCAGGCAGGCTGGCAGGAAGCCTGGCAGGCAGGCTGGCAGGAAGCCTGGCAGGCAGGCTGGCAGGAAGCCTGGCAGTCAGGCTGGCTGGCAGGAAGCCTGGCAGGAAGGCAGGCAGGCAGGCAGGCACCAAGGCTGGCAGCAGACTGGCTGGCAGAGAGGCTGGAAGGCAGGCAGAGAGCAAGGCTGGCAGGCAGGCAGAGAGCAAGGCTGGCAGCAAGGCTGGCCAGGAGGCTTGGAGGCAGGCTGGCAGGAAGGCTGGCAGCAAGGCTTGCAGGCAGGCATGCAGGCAGGGCAGGCAAGGACTCGATGTATCCTGCAGCAGGTCTTTCCTCCGAATGCTGGCCACGTGCAAGCTGCTTCCCTTTATATCCACGTGGCTTACGCAATGCATCCCCTCCGCATGTGCAATTAACACCAGGCATCCGTTAGGCTTCCGCTCTGCATCCGCTTCATCCGCTGTGCATCCGCTGTGCATCCGCTGTATCCGTTCCACGTCCGCTTTGCTGAGGTCCCCCAGAAGCCTAGCGGATGCGCCATCTGCTCCCATCCACTTCCATCCGCTGGGCTTCCGTTCCGCATCCACTTTCCATCCGCTCTGCGTCCTCCCCGCGTCCGTGTTATCCTCTCCGGTTATGCAAATTTTTACCCCTTTTGAGAGCGGATAACAACGGATGGAACATTTTGCTCGTCCGTTGTGTCCGTTTTGCATCTGTTGGGTAGTGTGACAGGGCCTTTACAAAGCCGAAGAGCCAGCGCTGTCCGAAGACATCTCCATGGTCATGTGGCTGGCATGACTAAATGCTGAAGGCACACGGAACACTGTTTCCTTCCCACCAAAGTGGTCCCTATTTTTCCACTTGCATTTTTTTTACATGCTTTCGAACTGCTAGAATGGCAGAAGCTGGAACAAATAACAGGAGCTCACTCAGTTTACACGGTGCTAGGGACTCAAACCACCGAACTGCCAACGTTTCTGATTGACAAGCTCAGCATCTCAGCCACTGAGCCACCATGTCCCTAAATAATGGACCCTAAGGCAGCCTTAATGGGACTCTCTAATTTAGGGTTAATTTATCTTATATGGTCAGAAAATATACACATTGTACTTGACTTACAAAAGTTCATTTAGTGATCGTTCAAAGTTACAACGGCATTGAAGAAGGTGACTTATGACCATTTTTCACACAACCAATGCAACATTCCCATGGTCGTGTGATCAAAACTTGGCCACTTGGCCACTTGGCAACTGACTCATATATATACAGTACAAATTATAAACCTTTTCCTAGTATATTTCATTAACTAAGGAAATATATAAACCATGAACCTTACCTAATTCATATACAAGCTGTATAGTTCTATCCATAATCTGGTTTCCATAACTCAATATATTTTCTCCTTTTTTCCCTTTCCCTTCTCCTCCATCCTTACTCTACCCCTTTTCACCTTTTAAATGTACACATACCACTCTATGTTTATTTTACTATATCTTTGTTATAATTAACTAGGATAAAATGGTCTTAATGGCAACAAACCCAGCAAGACTTCAGCAAGTATTAGAATTAATACAAATTAGCATAGCCTCACATAATCCTACATACAGTGCTTTATAAATTCTAGTATTGCTTAGTTATAGTTTATATAGTTATCTTAGTTTACAGCATTTAGACTGTTCATTGTTCATTGTAAAATTTAAATTTAATTTTATGGGATTAGTTTGCATTTAGTATCCATATTCTGTAATTTTAACTGAATAATTTCATCTTTATTTTATTCTAACAATATTTTAAGTTTCTATTTTAGCATAATTGTTATTTTGTTAGTATATGCTGATTTTGCACTGAAATTATACTAAGTGTTTGATATCTATGGAGATTCTCAGTCATCCAGTTTTCAAGAGGCAACTGAACTTTCTTGTTTTTTCTTCTTTGAAGATGTTTCGCTTCTCATCCAAGAAGCTTCTTAAGCTCTGACTGGATGGTGGGGAATGGAAGAATTTATACTCCTTGATGCCCAGCTGTCTGCAAGGAGTATAAATCCTTCCATTCCTCACCATCCAGTGGGAGCTGGACAAACTTCTTGGATGAGAAGCGAAACATCTTCATAGAAAAAGCAGAAAGTCCAGTTGCCTCTTGAAAAAAGCACCTTTGGCACATTAACTGATTGATTTCCAGTAATTATGTTTGTTTATTGTATCTGCTACATAGATAGTCTGCTGGTGGATGGGAAGTGCTATCAGATCATCAACCCATTGAGTAAAAGGTGCCATCTTTCCAATGCCCCAATATCAGTTTTTGAACACATGTAGATAGCCATGCCCTCATTTCAACTTTACCAGGAGAAGGATATTGCATCCAATTTTAATTGCCACAATATAAAAAGAGACTCTAGAAAGAGTGCAAAGAAGAGCAACAAATATGAAGAACAGTTGCAGAAATTGTCTAGTTGGATGAAAACAAGGACCAGGGATGATATAATAACAGTGTTCCAATATCTAAGGGGCTACTGCAAAGAAGACGGAGGGGGTCAAGCTTTTCTCCATAGCACCTGAAGGTAGGACAAGAAGAAAAAAAGCAACCTAGAACCAGGGAGAAATTCCCTGACAGGGAGAACAATTAATCAGTGGCACAGCTTACCTCCAGAAGTTGTGAATGCTCCAAAATTGGAGGCTTTTAAGATGAGATTGGACAACTGTTTGTCTGAAATGGTATAGGGTTTCCCGTTTGAGCAGGGAGTTGGACTAGAAGACCTCCAAGGTCCCCTCCAACTTTGTTAATTTGTGGGAACATGTAATAAACATTTGTCTTTGAGTCCTCTGTGAGTTCCACCTGGTATGAGGAATGAAAGCAGATGAAGCAAGAACTGGATTCCCCAAGCGACAGATGTCAGCATAGTTCAGGAGCTTTCCAAGACCTCAAGAGAAAGGTAGTTTCCTGATGGCACGGTAAGATGGAAGGAAATACCTAGAATTTAAATTTAAGCCCTGGATCATATACCTGCATGATAGTTCTGAGCAAACTCTTGCAATAGGCATTGCAACATTGCACATATAACCCAAAATAAACATTGCTTCCAGCCCATAGCTGAGCTGTTATTTTCCTCCTTCTGAAGAAACTTGGTAAAATGCTGTGGATGCTCTTATTCAATCCGGTATTTATAAGGAAAGACAAACTTTATAGCCTGGCATTGTGCTTTGTAGTATAGCTGTTTCTTTTTTCCCCTCTTTTTTAAAGGCTCCGGGCTAGGATTAGCTGGGTGCCTGAACAGATGCCAGGAAGACATGGAGATGGAGATGAATCCTATTGGGTGTCCAAACTGAGGGGCAGAGCACATTTGGAATAGCTTCTGCTTGGTCCCTGGTATCACAGGGAAGAGAAAGAAGTTTATTATTATGTAATAAAGTTTAATTCAAACAAGCAAAAAAAATCTTGGAAAATTGCTGCCAAGCAGGGCGTAGATGAAGATTTAAATTAAGCATGGCAGTTTCTTGTGAAAAGTTCTTTCAAACAGAGCAGATCTTGTGTGTGAGAGAGAGGAAGTGTGTGTGTGAGAGAGAGACAGAAAGACAGAGAGAGACACACACAGAGACACAGAGAGAGAGAAACAGAGAGAGAGAGAGAGACAGACACAGAGAAAGAAGGAGCGAGGGAGAGATAAGCAGAGAGAGACAGAAAGACAGAGAGACACACACAGAGAGAGACACAGAGAGAGAGAGAGAGAATGAGGGAGGCAGAGATAAGCAGAGAGAGAGAGAAAGACCGAGAGACACAGAGAGAGAGACACACAGAGAGAGAGAGAGAATGAGGGAGGCAGAGATAAGTAGACAGAGAGAGAAAGACAGAGAGATACAGAGAGACAGAGACAGAGAGAGAGAGAAGGAGGGAGGCAGAGATAAGCAGAGACACAGAGAGCAAGACACAGACACAGACACACAGAGAGAGACATACACAGAAAGAGAGAGACAGAAAAAGAGGCAGAGAGAGGCAGACAGAGAGAGAGAGAGAGATGGAGGGGAAGAGAGACAAACAGAGAGAGAGGGAGACAGAGATGCACACAGAAAGACAGAAAGACAGAGAGAGAGAAAGAGGGAGGGAGGGAGGAAGAGGAGTAAAGGGAGTTAAATTTGTCACAAAATAGCTCTAAAATTACAGATATCCTCCAGGAAGACATAAATATGGGCCATATGAAGATTGCTTACTCAAAATACTCCCTGGATCTGCTCTCTTGTACACGTTGGAGGTATTTATTCTGGCTCAAGACAGGAGAGTAGCATTTAGAAATTACAAGAGGTTATTAAAGAATTCCACTGCTGCCTGAGTCAAAATTTGATTGACCTAGTTTGATTAATTAGAGATGCTCCCCAATCCCCTTTGGACAGGAGGTTCTGAGAAGTCTACTATGCAAGCAAGGAGCTTTCAAGACTTCTTAATAGATGGATTTTTAGAGAGTGCATTTAAGAATTTTTGGGGAATTCTTAGAAGTATGCTCCAATTGAGAACAGTTCTAGTTAAAGTCATTGTTCTAAAGCCCCTGTCACACTGCACCAACGGATGCAAAGAGGATGTAAAACGAACAAAAAAGCTTGCCATCCGTTGGTTAACGTGATGTACTCACTGCCTCCGTTTTGCTTCCTCTCTATCCGTCCATCTGTCTATTGACGTTTCATCCGCTCAGAAAGTTTTGGGCTGCCCAAAATTTTTGCAAGGAAAATGTATCCAATTAGTCCGTTCTGCATCCGCTATGCATCCGCAAAGCGTCCGTTCTGCATCCGTTACGCATCCGCTATATCTGCTAGGCATCTGCTGCGCATCTGCACAACTCGCATCTGCTCGGACACAGGGAGGAAGCGGAACGGATGTACAACGGATGAAGAACGGATGCCTAGCGGATTCAGCATGGAAACAAAGCGTTTAAAACGGAAAAAACGTTCGCAGAGGGGACCTATCTCGGATATTAAGGATGTCTACAGGATGCCTAGAGGATGCCGAGAGGATGCCGAGAGGATGCCGAGAGGATGCAAAGGGACACCTATACTGCCTATAAAAAGGGGGAGCAACTCGTCTGCATTTCACTTTCAGCCCAGCAGCCCAGCTGTGCAGACCTCTGCATCCTTCATCTGACTCTTGCTCTTCCACAGCATCCAGTCATGTCAACCGTGGATCAGAACACAGTCCTTTTGGCAGCCACCATCCTTCTGCAACAGTGCGAAGCCATCCACAGGCTCTGTGAACTCTACTACGGGAAGAAAAGGAGGCGGCCAAGAAGCATCTGGGTACGAAGATGGTTCGCCAGAAGAGCAGAGTATGGGCTGTACAACAAGCTGATGGTGGAGCTCAGGAACGAAGACACTCGGGCGTTCCAGAACTTCATGAGGATGCCTCCAGCCATGTTTGACGAAGTTGTTCAGCGCCTGACACCCAGGTTGACCAAGGCAAACACCAACCTCCGGCCCAGCCTGGAACCTGGGCTCAAGGTGGCACTCACTCTGCGCCACCTGGCCTCAGGGACCACCTACAGGAGCATGCAGTATGACTGGAGGGTGCCACACAACACCATCAGCATTGTGGTCAGAGAAGTGGTGCAGGCCATCATCAAAGAATACCTGCAGGAGCTCCTCCAGTGCCCCTCCACTGATGAAGGATGGAAGAAAGTTGCAGAGCAGTGGTACCAGAGGTGGAACTTCCCACACACCGTTGAAGCCATCGATGGGAAGCACGTGGCCTGCAAAGCACCACCCAAGTCGGGCTCTACTTATTTCAACTACAAGGGCCATGGTCGATGCTGACTACAAGTTTATGTACATCGATGCTTCAGGCAGCGGCTCATGTTCAGATGCCCAGGTATACAACACCAGTGACCTCAAGGAGGGGCTGGAAGGCAACCTCATCATGGGCTTTCCAGATCCAGACCCCCTGCCCAACGACACGCAAGATGTGCCCTACTTCATCGTGGGGGATGACGCCTTCTCCCCCAGAACCTACCTCATGAAGCCCTACACTTCAAGACACCTCACCCATGAAGAGAGGATCTTTAACTACAGGCTGTCCAGGGCAAGATGGGTGGTGGAGAACGCCTTTGGCATCCTGGCCAATAGGTTCCAGGTACTTCTCACCACCATGCAGCATCGCCCAGAGACCGTGAAGAACATCGTGGAAGCTTGCTGCTTCCTGCACAATCTCATATGCACCCGCTACCCAGTCTTGCAGAACAGGCTCATGGACCTCCAGCAAGGCAATGGGGACATGGAGCCTGGGGAATGGAGGCAAGGGCGAAACCTGATAGACACTCAGGATGTGCAAGGCCCGAACAGAGCCTCACGTGAAGGGAAGAAGCAGCGCAACCTCCTGAGACACTGGTGCAACTCCCCAGCTGGAGCAGTGGAATGGCAAGACAGGATGATAGATGATTAATGAGTGCTTCCTTCAGCCTGTCTCATCACACTGATGAGATTGGGCCATGTATGTTGGGTGGGCCTACAATGAACAGGGCGTTTAATAAAGAGTTGTGTAAATGTTGACATGTGTGGATGATTATTACATTATTATTGATAATAAAGGGCCATTGGTGTGGCACCAGGGAGGGTGGACCATACAGTCCCACTTTGCTTGCACTGGAGGCTTATCTATCCCACTGCTATCCTTACCCATCCCACAGCTATTACCCATACCACAGGTATCCCTGGCCATCCCACTGCTATCTTAACCCATCCCACAAGCATGCAAAGGCTTAAACCATTTCTAAAAGTTTCCCACAAGACTTTATTAAAAAAAAGAAATGAAGCAAGTGTGTGAATCAAAGATAAACTTTATTGAACAACAAGCTGTAAAAAAAAATGACCCAAGTCAAGTGTCCAAATAAACTCTACAGGTAGCCAGCTACCCAGTCTCTGGCACTCTTATTGGTCACTCGGAGGTGTGCCCAGTCTCAGGGGTGAAGGGTCCAGGTGCTGTGGAGGTGGGTGGTGCTGGAGTGCTGGTCTGAAGCACAACTGGGGTGCCTGGCCCTGAGAGGACAACAGGTGATGGTGTGTTGAGAAAGCTCTCAGACATCTGGCTCAGACCCGCGATGCTGAGAGGTCCTTCCTCCATGCCATGGGGTGTCAGCCCCAGTACTGATGAGAGATGTACTGAGGCCGGGTTGGCTGTGGGGTGGAGGAAGGAGTAGTGTAGTGGGGCTGTCTGGTCTTCAGCTGGGTGAGGTCTGGCGTGGGTGGCATCGATGGTGTGGGTGGCATTGCTGTCATCGGTGGCATCATTGCCGTGGCTGTCATCGGTGGCATCAGTGGAACCGGTGGCAACGGTGTCACCCGATGACTCTGTGCCTGGGCTGGGAAGGGCTGCTGCCTGTGCTGCTGGACCTCCTTGAAGCCGTAGCCCTGGTAGGTGAGGGGCTGTGGGAAGCCTTGGTATGGGAGGGACATCACCTGGGGTGGAAGAGCAGACCTGGACTGGGTGGGAGCAGGTTCCTCTGGGTCTGGAGGGTTGTTCCTTCACCACCTGGTACTGGGGTTCCTCCATGTTCTTGAGGGTCTGGTTGACATAGGTGAGGAAGGGCTTGCGGTTGGAGGATGAGGAGTTGGTGCTGACCAGCTGAGAGAGGAGATCTATACTGGTGCGGATGGTGTCCCTGATCTTCAGCAGTGGCTCTGCCCCTCCTGCTGTCTGGCTCTCTGTTCTGTGGAGGCGGAGCTGGGGGGGGTGCATGTGCTACGACTGTGGTGGACTCGATGTCTCCTCTCTCCCACTGCACCAGGGAGTCCTCCACGTGCTCCACCACAGTGACAACACCCTCCAGGAAGCTGCACCTGGCCATGACGTAGGTCTCTCTGTCCGTCAGCTTTACTGTGGCCTGGCCAGATTTCTTCAGGTGCAGCTTCCCGTACCAGGTGTGCATGTGCTTCCACCAGCCGAGGAGCACCTCCGAAGTGTAACCCATACTCTCCGCCCTCTCTCTCCAAGCAGCCTGCTTCCTTTTGGTGTCCCTGTACAGCTGGTGTCCCTTCCGCCACAGATAGTCATTCTCTCTCAGCCACTCCAGCACCTCATCCTCGTGTTCCTCCTCAATGAAGTATTGCCTCCTCTCCCGTCCCCGCATATGCCTCTTCCTCCCTTTGACAGGACCAGATGGGCCCTCATCAGTGGGGCTCCCAGGTGGTAGGGGCTGCTCCTCCACAGCACCAGCAGCAGCAGCAACAACAGGATCATCATCACCAGCAGGATCATAATCATCATCATCATCATCAGCAGCAGCAGCAGCAGCAGGATCATCATCATCATCAGCAGCAGCAGCAGCAGCAGCAGCAGGACCAGGATCAGCAGCAGCAGAGTAATCACCAGGAGCCCCAGCAGCACCAGCACCAGCAGCACCAGCAGCACCAGCAGCACCAGCAGCATGAGCAGGACCAGGAGCACGAGCAGGAAGAACAGGATGAGCAAGACCAGGAGCATGAGCAGTATGAGCAGTACGAGCAAGTCCAGGAGCACGAGCAGGATGAGTAAGTCCAGGAGCACGAGCAGGACCAGCAGGACCAGCAGCAGCTTCAGCAGAGTACGCAGCAGCAGAAGCACCACTGCCAGGAGCAGCTTCAGCAGAGTACGCAGCAGAAGCACCACTGCCAGGAGCAGCTTCAGCAGAAGCTCCAGCATCAGAAGAGCAAGCCCGAGCAGCAGAAGCCCCAGCAGAAGCAGAGTCAGGGACAGGGGGTGGGAGGGTGGCCCTGTCCCTCTTTCCAGGGATGGCGGCAGGTTGCTGAGACGTTCGCTTCTTCCCCATGGTTGTGGGGTTGCTGGCAGGCAGGGAGGCTGGCAGGGAGGCTGGCAGGCACCAAGGCTGGCAGGAAGCCTGGCACCAAGGCTGGCACCAAGGCTGGCACCAAGGCTGGCAGGAAGACTGGCAGGAAGACTGGCTGGCAGGCAGGCAGGCAGCAAGGCTGGCAAGCAGGCAGGCACCAAGGCTGGCAGGCAGACTGGCTGGCAGGGAGGCTGGCAGGCAAGCAGACAGCAAGGCTGGCAGGGAGGCTGGCCAGGAGGCTTGGAGGCAGGCTGGCAGGAAGGCTGGCAGAAAGGCTTGCAGGCAGGAATTCAGGCAGGGCAGGCAAGGACTCGATGTATCCTGCAGCAGGTCTTTCCTCCGAATACTGGCCATGTGCGAGCTGCTTCCCTTTATATCCGGGGGGCTTGCGCAATGCACCCCCCCCCCCGCATGCACAATTAACGCTCGCCATCCGCTAGGCTTCCACTGTGCACCCGCTAGGCTTCCGCTCTGCATCCGCTTCATCCGCTGTGCATCCGCTCTGCATCCGCTTCATCCGTTCCGCGTCCGCTTTGCTGAGGTCCCCTGGAAACCTTGCGGATGTGCCATCCGCTCCCATCCGTTTCCATCCGCTAGGCTTCCGTTCTGCATCCGCTTTCCATCCGCTCTGCGTCCTCCCCGCGTCCGTGTTGTCCGCTCCGGTTATGCAAATTTTTGCCCCTTTTGAGAGCGGATAACAACGGATGGAACATTTTGCTCGTCCGTTGTGTCCGTTTTGCATCTGTTGGGCAGTGACAGGGCCTTAAGCTGCTGGTTCCATGTGGTTCCATTCCTGGGGTGGGGATGGGGATATTTCACCCATGTCAAAATTGTGGGATAAATTTGGGGAACCAAAGACCCATTGTTGTGGCACACCAGCAACCAGCACAGCTGGCAGCAGACCTGGACAGTGAGGAGGTTGGGGAGGAACATGGTCCAGCCCTGGAATCTGGGGAGGGTTCTGATGAGTGCTTTGCATTGGAGGCAGAGATGTGGCCAGGGCTGTTAGACAGTTATCAGCTACCTTCAGAGTTGGAGATCAGTGGGGCAGAAAAACAGTTGGAGCCTGTTCCCAATGTGAGCATGCGCAGAGCTGCCAGAAGAAGCGAACAGTTAAGGAACAAGTGTTGACTTGGAATAAAGCCACAGGTGGATGGTGAATAGCCCCTCCCATAGGGAATAAAAGAGGAGCGAAAGGGGAGTGGTATTTGGAGGAGACAGTTAGTTTGTTTAATTTGTGTGAAGATTTGTCCGTGATTCTCAGAGACTCCTTGCCAAGTATTTTCTTGTACATCATTGTGCTTGGAAGCTGTCGGCCTGGCAACTCCCCAAACCTGATAAGGTCTGTGGAAGTAATTCACCCTTGAAAGACTGTTTGCCAGGACTTTGCTGCACGTGAATGAGAGGAACGCACATTAACCTAATAAAAAGGGGTTTTATTGGGACAAGGAGCCTGCTTCATCATTTTGTGAAGCCTTGGTCAGAATACCCATCCCCTCCAACATTACACCCAATGTTTGATGGTCCTGAACCCTCCCTGGAGATGCTTCTGTTGCCTTGCAAGCATCCACATATTTAGTGTGCAACTTTTCAGCTTTGAACCATTTTGGACTACATAAGATTGAGAATTCTGATTAAGTAGCCATCAAAAGTTGGTTAGTCCCATTTACTGCATCCTCCTTCAAACTAGATATAGGCCAGTACTTCTAAAGGAGTATTGTAGTTTGCTGGCAGCAGGTGTGGATGGCTGAGGTCTCAGAGAGTGAGGACTGGGATGAGGGGCCTGGGATGGGCCAGGACCATCAGGGAGTAGAATGCTGCCTTCGGAGATTGTGGAGGCTGGAAGCAGCGATGAAGAGGTTCTCGAGGAGCCCATGCCCAGCACGCATGCACGCAGGGCTGCTCAAAGGAAAGAACAGCTGCAGCAGCACGGGTGACTCAGGAGTAAGGCTGCAAGGTGATGGGCCCTCCCTGAGAAGATAAAAGCCAGCTGAGAAACTGCAGTTCTTTGCAAAAGGCAAAGAAGTTTGATACTCGAACCTGGTGGGCATTAGGAATATCTGAGTTGGTGTTTTGAGACTCTTTGATTTATTGTTTAATAATTTTATTTATTTATTAATTTATTTTATTTATTATGCAAAAACTTGGCAAGGCTCTTTCTTATTGGAGCTAATTAGTTGGAAGCAGCCTTTTATCTGTGAAGGAACAGGATTCGTAAATGAAATGTTAAAAGGTTGTGCTATTACCTTTGTCTCGTGTTTGCTCTCTTGGAACCAAGTTTGGATCAGAACAAGGAGATCAAGTTCAGAAAGGCTACATTATTCAACCTTCCTTCGTCCACCCACTCATGATTGTGATTCACACTGGCTTTTATTTATTTATTCCCTTGCTGAATTCCCCTTGTCCAGGGGTGGGATTCAATTTTTTTAACAACTGGTTCTGTGGGCATGGCTTAGTTGGTGGGTGTGGCTTGGTGGTCATGTTATTGGCTGGATGTGGCCAATTCAATATCATTCACATCGAGGCATGCATCTCTTCTCCTGGCCTCTCATGAGTGTGGGGATGCCACAACAGTCTTAAGTGCAAAAAATGGTCATAAGTCACTTTTTTCAGTGCCACTGTAACTTTGAATGGTCCCTCTACACAAGCAAAGTGCCAGCAAAGGAGGGGAAAAAACTCCAGAGAAGTTCCTGAGACAGGAAGTCTAGTCCTGCCAGAAATGTAATAAGGGTCAACGGAGAGGCAGTTTCTGGAAGCAACACCAGAATGTTTCCTTCCTGCCTTCCTTACAGGATTAGGCCAGTAATTTCTTCTAACAACCAGTTCTCCGAACTGCTTAGAATTTTAACAACTGGTTCTAGTGAATAAGTGCGAACTGGTAGAATCCCACCCCTGCCCTTGTCTCTGAAAACAGTCCTCCTCTCAGAATAAAATCCAGTTCTCTCATTATTCCTTTGCAAATGTCAGTCATATGGCCAAGGAAAAATCTTCCTGAAGTTCCCTAGATCAACACTTACTCAATCTAATGAAGTACAGGTAGACCTCGACTCATGACCACAAATTAGTCCAGAATTTCAGTTGTTAAGTGAGCTTTAGCCTATTTTATGACACCTTTCTTGCCACAATTGTTAAGCGAATCACTGCAGTGGTTAAGTCAGTGACACGGTTGTTAAGTGAATCTGGCTTTCCCCATGGACTTTGCTTGTCAGAAAGTCGCAAAAGGGGATCACGTGACCTTGGGACACAGCAACGGTCATAGGTATGAGTCAGTTGCCAAACATCTGAATTTTGATCACGTGACCGTGGGGATGCTACAGAGGTCGTAAGTGTGAAAAACGGCCATAAGTCATTTTTTTCAGTGACATTGTAACTTTGATCGGGCACTAAATGAACTGTTGTAAGTCAAGGACTAATTGTAGAAGGGTCTATCACAGTGATGACTTCCACGTCGTGTGGCGAAAGTGCATGCGCCCGCTTGCTCGTGGGCCTGCACCCATGATGCAACGTGCATGCAAAGAAGGCATATGAGACACTGTAGAAGTACCAGGGCCTTTAAGGCCCTGTCACACTGCCCAACGGATGCAAAACGTTTGTAAAAAGGACACAGCGGATAAGAAAAATGTTCCATCCGTTGTTATCCGCTCTCAAAAGAGGCAAAAATTTGCATAACCAGAGCGGATAACACGGAAAGGAACGGACGGGGGGAGGACGCAGGGCGGAATGAAAATGGATGCAGAGCGGAAGCCTAGCGGATGGAAGCGGATGGGAGGGGATAGGTCCCCTCTGCGAACATTTTTTCCATTTTAAATGCTTTCTTTGCGTGCTGCATCTACTTTCATCCTTTCTCCGTCCGTGCTACTAACGCTGCGTGTCCGTTCCATGTCCGTTCTGCTTCCTCTCTGCGTCCGTTTACCGCTGGAACAGATGCGAATTGCGCGGATGTGCAGCGGATGCCTAGCGGATATAGCGGGTGTGTAACGGGTGACAACGGATGCAGAACGGATGTCCCCCGTATGTCTAGCGGATGCAGAACGGACGCGTTGGATACATTTTCCGCTCAAATGTTTTGAGCAGCTCAAAACCTTTTGAGCAGATGAAATGTCAATAGACGGATGCTGGACGGATAGAGAGGATGAAAAACGGAGGCAGTGAGTACAGAACGGAAGCATCGCATTAACCAATGGATGGTAAGTGTTTTTCTCCGTTTTACATCCTCTTTTCATCCGTTGGTGCAGTGTGACAGGGGCTTTAGAAGGAACTAGAAAGGACATGGAAAATAGAGTCTAGTGGTCCCATTGGTGCTGGAGCACTCAGGACTGTGACTGGGAGAGGAGCTCCAACAGATCCCATAAATGACTTCAGATGTCTGTCCAGAAGAGTGCAATGCTAGGAAGAGCTAAGATCTTGCACAGAACTCTTAGATTCTCAGTTGTTGTAATTTAATATGGCGACTCCTAAAGCAATCCAGAAATAGTTGTGTGTCTTTCAGGAACGCTGCAGAACTATCAAAAGCTGATAGGAATTGATCACAGTGACAGCTGCAAACAAGCTGAGCATCTGATTTTTAAATGCAGGCAGTCAGTTCCTCCCAGAACAGGAAGTACCTCCAACTTCTGGTTTGCCAGCCATATTGGTACCATATGCAAAAACCTGAAGAGGAACACCTTTTCTGACAGGGAACCAGGGTGAATCCTCTTCACCCGACTCCCCTTAATCTTTGGTTGTGGTTCTGAGCCACTCAACCCTAAGGAATGAAACTGTCTGTATGGGCAACAAGGAAATGAAATGAAATGACAATCTATGACTCTTTGTCTCTGTGTCTTCATGTAGATTTATATACATGTAGATGTGAATGTGTACATATGCAGAAATGTATGTCTGCATGTATAAGGTTAAGTATCTCTAACTTTATCTCTATTTTATCTTGTCTCTTTTCTCTTGTCTACTATCTACTATCCCTTATCTGTTATCCACCCACCCATCCATCCACCCACTATCTATCTATCTATCTATCTATCTATCTATCTATCTATCTATCTATCTATCTATCTATCTATCTATC
>BLBF01000077.1:5164293-5182700 GCA_015471245.1 Laticauda colubrina | reverse complement strand
TTTCTTTCTTTCTTTCTTTCTTTCTTTCTTTCTTTCTTTCTTTCTTTCTTTCTTTCTTTCTTTTCTTCCTTCCTCTTCTCCTTCCTTCCTCATATTCCCTCCCTTCCTCCTCCTCCTCTTCCTTTCTTCTTTTTCTTCTCTTCCTTTTTTAATTAAGATAATAAATTGGCCTTAAATTATCCCTGAAATCAGAGTAGCGTTGATTACAATGGAGCTCATGCTGTGACAGCTCAAGATGATGTTATTTTTATTCCCTTTCAATGAGATCTTAATCTCTTCCTGCATGTAAACAAATTGTCAGAGTAACCTTGCTCTTTAATCTCCCACTAGAAGACCTTTGGAGCATTGAGAGATAAGAGATCTTGCTGAGATTTCATCTGCTTTTACAGAGATGACCCTGTTCTTGTCTCTTTCTTCCTCACACCCCCAACAAATCCCATTATGAGCCCTCCAAATCAAGATTTTAAAATAGAAAATGATCTTCACACAAGTCTAACAGGGTGCATGTATTTGTACACTGATAACTCTGCCTGGTTTAGTATGAATATTTTTTGAAGTCAAAGAAGTGTCCCAAAGGTGCTTCTTCAAAAGGCAACTGGGCTTTCTTTGTTTTTCCTTGAAGACATTTTGCTTCTCATCCAAGAAGCTTCTTCCGTTCTGACTTAATGGCAGAGGATGGAAGGATTTAGTCAGAATGGAAGAAGCTTCTTGGATGAGAAGCAAAATGTCTTCAAGGAAAAAAAAAGTCCAGTTGCCTAGTGGAAAAACACCTTTGGGACAACCTTGACTAGATGCCTGAGATACTCATGATGAGAGCAGTAGAAATTTAAACAAACTGATAGATGCCTTCTTGGAAAAATCACAAGTCAGAATCCTTCAAAATAGCATCCCAAACAGGATTAGGATTACAATACCCATAAATTCCATTGTAAGGATCCCAGGAATTCTGGGACTTGCATTCCTGACTAATAATTACTCAGCAGTAAAAAGAATTTTTTTTTCCCTCACAAAAGAGCTGTCAGCATTCCAGCAAACTTCCACTCCAACCAATAACTCCAAGACAGACTTCTCAAAAGTTCTGTTTTAATTGGATAGTAAACTGGCCCATCTGGGCAATTCTGAATCTGAAAGTTTCGGGCTTCCTTGCAGTAAGTAAAAACTTCAAATCTACCCCCTGCACCCATCATTGCATCACATGCCCCAATCACAATCTGTCCCAACTTGAGACATCTTCTTACCCAAGTACAAAATAACATGACCATGACTGAGAAGAATGCTATTGTGTCTAACCATGTGAACTCCAAGAAAATTTCCCCTCCCATTTTCCCAGGCTCAAGAAGGTGGCAGTGTGAAAGCGTCTGGTCTCAATATGGCTTCTAAAGCTGACAGCGTCCCCCCTTGAAAAAATTACATCCTTAAAAAATACAATAAACAAAACATCTTTGATATTTCTATAGCAGTCTTGATTCACTTTAGAATTTCTTCTAGATTCTTTTCTTTGGCTTATTTTAATGTTGAGGTGAAACAGGAGAGATTATGATGGAGGTTCCTACAATACTTTCTGTCCCCTTTCTGTCTGTACAAATGTCTTCATCATTCTTCAGTGATCCTGCTTGCTTATTGCCCTAGAAGGATCTTGTGTGGAGTTTCCTTTTGACCTGTTTCTATGAAGTGTAGAAGCATTAAAGGTGGTGGGCAATCCAGTTCATGCCCACTGTCAACCATGGAGACTTCATGAATGACTCTGGGACACTTCCTTTTTAAGTCCAACCAATCTCAGAGAATTGTTGTGGGGGAAAAATTACAGGAGGCAATACCTTGTACATCATCTTGAATCATTGGAGGAAAAATGGGGTGTAAATCTAACAAATAAATAAGACATGACCTGGATCATCATCAGGCATAAGTTCCTTCATGCCCCTCAAGATATTTAAGTCCAGCCCACCTTGAATTCCTTATCTCCCACCAAATTGCTTTGACTGTTAGTAGTTCAGATTCTTGTAGAGAGCTTAAGCTTGCAATAAATCTTTATACCCATTTCACCTGCCTGGATCACCTGATTTCTTTGGTGCTTGATAATAATATGCAGTCACCAGAACTTGATGTCATCTTGGGGCCAGGGTCTACCTTTCATTGCAACTTTCTCTCCTATTCTCTCCGCCAACCAACATTCAAAGTCTACATGTTCTCCTACATTTCTGATACAAAAATTCAAGAAGCGGAGGATATTTTGGAGAGGCTGCAGGGAACTTATCTAATTGCAGGACCTGGAAAGCCTGTGCAGGTAAAGAATGAAAGGAATCCTCTCTAAAGCTTTGGTTTTGATTCCTGTTGAGGACTGATATACCAGGTGCATTCCACAAATTCTAATGTATAAATCCAAGGTCATGCATACATCATTGGTAGGACAGGGAGGACAGGAAGGACAAAGGTAGGACAGGGAGGACTCAAGAGCTGCCACAAACCTAGTAGGCATTTGCATTAAGGTGAGGCTAAATTAGCAAGGGATAGTTGATACAGAAAACAGGTCCTACAAACCCGCCTCTGTTCCCTGTTTCAATTTGACATGGCTCATGCAAGGCTTCTACTGATGTTTGGAAAACGTGTGTCATTTATTTTCTGGCAGAGTTGTTATTTTGTCTACATAACAGTGTTCCATCAACCCAAATAATTTATCATGCTCCCTGCTGGAGATTTCCCTCCCCCTACTGAAAACACAGCCAAAATCTACTCTTCTCTACTACTCACAAAGCTCTGCCATTTGGGAAGAATACCTCATGGAGCCCTACAAAGGATCAATGAAGCAGAGAGCAGTAATTCTCATTAGATGATACCTTTTCAATGTGACATTTCAAAATTAATGGACAGAAAAGGCCTCTTGTTAAAATCCCAGTGGGTTAACTAGGCAGATGACATTAATGTGGGTTTGTAAACAGCTAGGCAACTTGCTCACCTGTGGTGAGAAGAATAGTCTCCAGATGACCAGGATGGAACAATTTGGAAAATGCAGAGAAAGTTGGCCAATTCACAGTTGAGAAAAATGAGCAATGATCCAAAAGGCTTCCAATTTAAGTCTGTGCTCAGCTATGAGTCCCTTAAACCATTCTTAACTCATAGTAGGGTGAGGGACCTTCACTGAAAACATTCATGCTTGCTTGGATAAATAAATGGCCTCCTGCTGACCTGCCTTTAGCAAACACGGCTTGAACTCAGATGTGCACAAGTACAGTCTCTCCACACACAGCTGTATACCTTTCACACTCTAAAATACTGAACCTGAAGATAGGGGAAGGGAAAAAAAGGCAACGACACATTAGGTATCCTGAAACCAGAGGCTGTGAATATTAGATTGTCTACTACATCCTATAGGTGTTATTTATGGACTCCTGAAATTAAATATGCATTTTTCATTTTCTAAAATGTGGCAAAAAATAACAGAATAACAGAGTTGGAAGAGACCTTGAAGTCTTCTAATCTAACTGTCTGTTCAAGCAGGAGACCCTATACTATTCCATACAAATGGCTGTCCAATCTCTTTTTGAAAGACTCCTGTGATTGAGTACCCTCAACTTCTGAAGGCAACCTGTTCCACTGGTTAATTCTTCTCATTGTTAGGAAATTTCTCCTTAATTCTAGGTTGCCTCTCTCCTTGATGAATTTCCATACATTGCTTCTTGCCCTGATTTCTGGAAATTTGAAGAATAGACTGCCCCCCTCTTCTTTGTGGCAGCCCTTCAAACATTGGAACTCTGCTATCATGTCCCCCTTAGTCCTTCTTTTCACGAGATTAAGGCCCGGTCCCACTGGCCGACAGATGCAAAACATATGCATAAAGGACACAGCAGACGAGTGCAGCTCAAAACCTCTTGCACGGATGAAATCGCAGTGGACGGATGCTCAACAGATAGAGCGCAATGAAACACATATGCAGTGAGTACACAATGGATGCATAGCGTTTTCCAACGGATGGCAAGCTTTTTTTAACGTTTTACATCCTCTTTGCATCTGTGGGTGCAATCTTATTTAGGGCTTATTTGGGGGTAGGGCTTATATTGGGCACATGTGTAAAAATCAAGCTGGGACTTCTTTTCACGGTAGGTCATATTTTTAGAGAAACAAGGTACATACATATATACATATATATGTATCCACACAGAACAGAATTTAGTTGGGATTCTTCCAGTTGTATTTCCAGGGCTATATGTATCTTCCTCTATTTCTCAGAGAAGTATCTAGGTTTACCAGAGTTTGCAACCATTGGGATAATGAAAAATATCACCTCATTAGCATGAAGTTTGTTATTTGTTCTCCAATAAAACCAAAGGAAACACAAAAGTAAATGACAGTATATTTGTCTTGTTTTTAATGTGTGCAGAGACACTGTAAAGCCTTTTTATTGGGGAAGTGTGATGACATGCTTGCACTTTGATAGTGTAAGCTGAACTCCATGAAGAACCATGAATTGGATGGCTCTGTGGAACACTCCCCTAATGATGTAGTAAAATTTGACTCTGATGTTGTAAAATCTGTTTATGGCAAAATCACAGTTTCTGCAATATCCTATCTGGCCAAGATTGGTAGTAGAACAGCAGAGAGGAAAGAAGTTACTGGGTGAAAATGGCCGAGATTGTATTTCTTATTTGGTTATATTTATGTATCCTTTATTGATTTACTTATATTTAGGGGACTGGCAGTTAAAACATATGAAGAATGGTTGCAGGATTTGGGTGTGTCTCATTTAATGAAAAGATGAACTAAGGGGTGATGTGATGGCAGCCTTCTAAAATTTAAGGGGCTGCCATAGAGATGAAGTCTAGGAATATATAAACCATCAAATGTTCATAGGATTAACAAGATCCATAACACAGAATTACAGAGAACTGAATAAGGAGTCAAAGGTTCTGCACATGAAATTTTGAGATGTTACATGTATGCCATCATATTACTGGGTAGTGGGCTCCAGTCCATAAGA
The DNA here is from genome assembly GCA_015471245.1 of Laticauda colubrina. Taxonomy (NCBI): domain Eukaryota; kingdom Metazoa; phylum Chordata; class Lepidosauria; order Squamata; family Elapidae; genus Laticauda; species Laticauda colubrina. Next base: position 5,177,728 of record BLBF01000077.1, on the reverse strand, counting down.
AGTTGCCAACTGCCATTCTGAGCCATGTGTGAATATTTGGGGTCTCCAGTGTTCTCTTGTTGTTTTTTTGAAGACATTTTATTACCCAGCTAGGTAACGTCATCAGTGCACAATGAAACCTCTGAAAGAAAACAACCAATTTCAGAGAGGACAAGGGAGCATGTTCAAAACTGAGCTACAAATATCCTCTTCTGATGTATGAATCTGTTGATTAATTGCACAGTAATTCCTCATCTTTTTGTAATAAATACTAAATTTTTGTCGATACTCCTTTTGTAATATAGACTTCAGAAAAGTAAGTCCAATTTTGACTGATAAACAATGTTGTGTTTGATTAATGGGTAAAGGTAAAGGTTCCCCTGGCACATACATGCTAGTTATTTTGGGCTCTAGGGGGCACTGCTCATTTCAGTTTACAAAGCCAAAGAGCCAGCACTGTCCGAAGATATCTCCGTGGTCAAGTGGGCGGCATGACTAAATGTCAAAGGTGCATGGAACACTGTTACCTTCCCACCAAAATGGTCCCTATTTTTCTACTTGCATTTTTTACATGCTTTCAAACTGCTGGGTTGGCAGAAGCTGGGACAAATAACGGGAGTCACTCCGTTACGCGGTGCTAGGGATTTGAATTGCCGAATTGCCGACCTTTCTGATCGACAAGCTCAGCATCTTCGCCACTGAACCACCGCGTCCCTTGTGTTTGATTAATACTGAATTACAATTGTTGTTTGTAAGTAAAAACATCGAGAAATCCCAGGCAGCAAGTTAAACCAGGAAGTCAGAAAAACATCCTGGAGGAAAGCAATGACAAATTAGCATCATATTTTGGCCAGAAAAAAAAAAAAAAAAAGTCAGGTCCATGAAATGTAAGAAGATAAGTTCTTTTCAAAAGAGAGTTCGCATTTACAGTATATTTCGTGGGATGGCAACAATCAAACTTTGGCTGATCTTGAAAAATGCTCAGTGGGATTGGATCCAATTAGTGGGTTCAATTAATTAATTAACTGATTAATTAATGGGAGACCAACAGTAAAGACTTAGTGCTGTTTCTTGACACCCACAGCAGTATGGCTGAATAGGAAGCAAAGATTAAATTCCCTGCCATGCTTTAACCTTCGTTTTGTGACTCTTCTGTATCTGTGAAGTCGAGTTCGTAAGATTTGCACAAGCAGCTGCAATCTGATCCAAGGGGAAAGCAGGTGCTTGTGAAGCGGAGAGGCATGAATCACAAATGCGAGAAACAGGCAGGCAAGTGCCAAAAACAATGCTGTTCAAGTGGTTTGCCATAGTTGACAACAGCAGCCAATATAAAAAGTATTTTAGAAGTGTCAACTGATGGAACACATGCAAATATTCTCTGGCAGGGCTAACATTAAGATTTGCAAGAGGAAGAGGCATCAAAAAGATGAGATTGGAATGATGAGGAACCATGAGGAGGAGGTGCTGGAATGGCTGAGGGAGAACAAGTACCTCTGGGGAAAGGGCCACAGACTCTATCGCAACACCAAGAAGAAGCAGGCAGCTTGGAGAGACAAGGCAGAGAGCCTGGGGTACACTGCAGATGTACTCCTGGGATGGTGGAAGCACATGCACACCTGGTATGGCAAGCTACACCTCAAGAAATCCGGGCAGGCCGCTGTCAAGCTCACTGACCGGGAGATGTATGTCATGGCCAAGTGCAGTTTCCTGGAGGGTGAGATCCGCCACTGAGGAGCAGCCCCTCTGAGAACCCTCTCCCTCAGACAGCCCACAGACAGCCAGTCCTCTTCCAGCCAGGAGCCAGCGAGCCTGTCCAAGCAGGTGTCTTCAGAGGGCCTCATGGCAGAGACCCCCCAGACAGCTGCACTCCCCATGCCGGCAGACTTGGAGGATCCCCTGTCATAGAGGAAGAAGCAGCAGCCACCAGAGGCCAACCCACCCCCATCCCCACCCCCAGCTCCACAGGATGCAGGCAGAGAGGCAGACTGGAGGGCCAGAACCACAGTGTCCTGTTGGAGATCAGGGACACAATGAAGACCAGCACAGAACTTCTCTCTCAGCTGGTCCACTTGGACAGAGGATCCTCAGGCCACCACACCTTCATCACCTACGTGAGCCAGACCCTGAGGGACCTGCCCGAGGCCCAGTACCAGGTGATGAAGCAGAAGATCACAGCACTTCTGCACAACCCTCAAGGCCCAGATGAAGCTGCTCCTACCCAGTCCAGGTCTGCTTCTCCACCCCAGGTGATGTCACAGCCCTTCCATGGCTTTCAACAGTCCCTCAACTACCAAGGCTACGACCACCAGGACTTCCCACAGCAGAAGCAGACCTTCCCAGTCCAGGCCCAGGTCCATCACACACCACAGATGCCAGTCCTCACCCAGCTGCAGACCAGACAGCCCCACTACACTCCTCCTTCCTCCACCCCACAGCCAAGCCCGTCAACGGACAATCTATCATCAGTCTTGGGCCTCACATCTCAAGTCCTTGATGAAGGGCCTCTCAACCTCATGGGACTGAGTCAGCTCTCGGAGAGATTCCTGAACACACCATCCCCTGTTGTACTCTTGGGGCCAAGCACCCCAATGGTGCCTCAGACCAGCACTCAAGCCACAGCCACCTCCACAGTCCCTGCCCGCTTAACAGCTGAAACCATGGACATGACTCAGAGTGGCTGAGGATAGTGCCAGAGACTGAGTTGTACTTGTTCAGTTTATCTTTGCTTAAGACACTTTACTTGGTTCATTTTGCTTTTTTAATAAAGTCATAAGGTTTACCTAAGACAGTTAATAAAGGTTATCTTTGCTTAAGACACTTGGTTCATTTTTTTTACCTTAGTAGAGTGTTGGTGAAAACTTTTAACAAATGGTTAAGCCTTTGCATGCTTGTGGGATAGATAAGGATAGTTGTGGGATAGATAAACCTCCAGTGCAAGCATAGTGGGACTGCATGGTCCCCCATCCCAGCTGCCACACATATGGACCTTTATTATCAATAACAATTTATTCATTGATCAACACATTTTAAAATAAACAAAGCTCTTTATTAATGCCCTATTCATTGTAGGGCCACTCAACATACATGGCACAATCTCATCAGTGTTACGTCTCCTTCTTCTCCTTCTATATAAAAGGTGAAACAGTCTGAACAGGTTTTGGTTCTGGTGATGAATGATCACAGCTATCATACGGACTGTGTCATGATCCATGGTGGAGAACAATTGATGATGTGGAAGACCAAGACCAAGGGTGAAGAGGTCTGTACACCATGGCTGCTGGACTCATACTGAGATCCAGATGATTTTCTCCACCTTTTTATAGGAAATATTGGTAGTCCGCTCGGTGTCCTTCTACATACTCTAGACATACTGCAGACATCCTAAATATCCGAGATACATCCCAGATACAAATGTTTTGTCCGTTTTAATCCTTTATATACGAGATGCATACGCTTACATCCTTTCTATTTTCGTGCTACTAATGCTGTGTAGACATTCCGTGCACCTTTTATTTCCTCCCTCTTTCCATATTCAGCTGCAGCTGATGTGAGTTGAGGGAATGGCCAGAGGATGCAGAGAGGATACAACGGACATTTAATGGATGATAACGGACATAGAACGTTTGTTGCCTGCATATGTCGCGGATGTACATCGTACGTGATGGAAAGTTCATCCGTTCACAAAGTTTTGTGCAGCTCAAAACTTCTTGTGTGGATGAAATCTCAGTGAACGGATGCTCGAGGGATAGAGCGTATGAAACACGTATGCAGTGAGTACATGCATAGCGGTTTCCAATAGATGGCAAGCTTTTTTTTAACGTTTTACATCCTCTTTGTAGTGGGACAAAGAGTGCAGTAAATACAGTGGGGCAGGGCCTTAACTTTCACAGCACAACCTGTTTCACATTTTTTTAAAAGAAGAAACTCATCTCTTTCTCCCTCTCTCTCTTCCCCTTTTTCTCCCAAGCTCTTCCCTCCTCCAGTTTATATAATTATTAGGATGACAAAGTTTTGACTTGAACTTTGGCCTTGATAAAAGCAGCCCTTTAAAGCCAAACTTGGGATAAAAAAACCATGTGATACACCCTTTAGAACTGGATCTTTGAATCAAATCTATTTCATTAAAATCCAACAGGATCTTTCCATCATACTGTATATTTTGATCCTTGATGATTTGAAGGTAATTACCTACAGTATGTACTATTATATACAGAATACAGTATAGGCTGGAAGAGACTTTGGAGATCTTCTAATCCATCTTCATGCTCAAGTAGAAGACCCTATAGCATTCTGGACAAGTGGTTGTCCAGTCTCTTCTTGAAAACCTCAAGCAATGGAGCAACCTCAACTTCTAGAGGCCAAGCCGTTCGATTGATAATTGTTAATTGTTCTCATTGATAGAAAATTTCTTCTGAATTCTAGATTGCTTCTCTCCTTGATAATCTTCCATATGTTGCTTCTTGTTTTGCCTTCAAATGCTTTGGAGAATAGGTTGAACCCCTATTCTCGTGACAGCCCCTCAGATATTGGAAAATAGTTTCCATTTCATGCTGAGTCCTTCTTTTTGTTAAAATAGACATATCCAGTTGCAGTTCATCATATGCTTCAGCTTCCAGAACCCTTATCATCTTTGTTGCATCTTTTTGCACTCATTCTAAAATCTCAAAATCATTTTTTGTGACTAAAACTGGATGCAATGATCAGAAATGGACATGTATATTATTGGGACCTCTGGAATCTTCTACATTTAAATAACTTCCTGGTTTTTTAAAAATCTAGGAAGTTTAATTCATCAAAAGCAGTGGAAATTATCCAACACTTCAAACAATAAAATTCCCCCAAACATTATAGGAGTTCCTCTTATCTATAAGTGCCTGATGCAAAGTGATAAAGTTATTGCATCTGATCCTTTTATTACTATATTGTTGTTGTTGTTTTGCTTTGCTCTGTATCTTGGGCAAGATTTTCTACTACTTGCACGTCAAAGTCCATTGATTAAATATATAAGTACTAATGTATATAATTCACATGTCTGTTGGAATAATTCCACAAACAATGCAGACCCCATAAATGCTGTCTATTGTCCAGGTTGCTTTCAGAAATAAATAACCATTCTAAGAGTATGAGAATATATCTGATGAACTCCACATTGGTGACAGGAAGGACATCCAGTCAGTAAACACTCTGCTAGCTCCATTCAGTTGCCCACATTCCAACCCGCAAGGAATTATGGGATCGTTAAAAAAAGAAAGAAATAATCGCTCTGTTCATTAATAAGGGATGGAAATCCAAATTTTTTTAAAAAATGCATTCAGTATCTAAAATCACCAGAATGGGTTTTCAGACAAGTGAGGACTTCCTCCCGCTGTGTGTATCCCACTTTCTCTGTGCGTGTTAATATGTTGTGGGAATTCAACAGCGGGCACACCACTGCCAAAAAATCTTGGATGGGTCACCATGATATTTGCTTGTATCAATCTTAGTTACTTGTGGTCTCCACCGTCAGCCCACACACTGCAGTGCTCAACCGAGCTGCAAATTCTAACAAATGGAGTTTTGCTTTCAACTCAATTCTGCCCATTTTTTCCCCTGCTAAGCTTGTGATGAGCTTGAAATAGTCCATTAGCTTCCTGATAAAGAGGGAGAAGATCAGGAGGAAATGTAGGAGGAACAGGCAAGGATTGTCCCTGCTAGGAGTAGGATTCAAATATTTTAACAACCGGTTCTGTGGGCATAGCTAAGTTGGTAGGTGTGGCTTGGTGGTCATATTATTGGCTGGGTGTGGCCAACTCAATATCACTCACATTGAGGCACACATCTCCTCACCTGGCTTCTCATGACTGTGGGGATGCTTCAATAGTCGTAAGTGTGAAAAATGGTCAAAAGTCACTTTTTTTCAGTGCCATTGTAACTTTGAATGGTCACTGCACAAAATCAAAGTACCAGCAAAGGAGGGGAAAATAACTCCAGAGAAGTTCCTGAGACAGGAAGTCTAGTCCTGCCAAGAAAGTAATAAGGGTTAACGGAGAGGCATTTTTGGTAAGCAACACCAGAATGTTTCCTTCCTGCCTTCCTTACAGGATTAGGCCAGGAATTTCTTCGAACAACCAGTTATCCAAACTGCTTAGAATGTTAACAACCAGTTCTTGTGAATAAGCATGAACTGGTAGAATCCCACCCTGATCCCCGGTCTTCTCTGAACCAGTCAGCTGCCCAAAGCTCAAAAAGGAGACCCCTCCATGCTTTGCACAGCTGGTTTTCACAGATGTACCCAAGCAGCAATTCAAGGTTTTTCCTATCTTGCTCCAACCTTAAGACTCAGTTGAAGAAAGACCATCTGGGAGATGAAAAAGCAAGAATTGGTTTTGTTTTGTTTTGATCCCCAGGCACAGCTGATCTGGCCAAGTGACAGAAAAGGAACTAAATCTCCATAAAGAAAAGGCTTGCAAAATTAGTCCATGGAAAATGCTTCATGGATGGAAGTTTTTAAGAAAAGACTGAACAGTCTCTTGTCTGAAATTGTACAGGGTTGGTCTTCCAACTCTGTTCTGATTGAAACCAAATAGGAAGTGACTTGATCAAAATCTTGACTTGAACAAAAAGAAGATGTTGAGACTTTGGAAGAAGTACAGAGAAGAGCAAAAAAGATGATTGTGGCTAAATCATACGAAGAATGGTAGGAATGTAGGAATTGGGTATGTCTAGACTAATGAAGAGAAGGAATACTTCTGTGGTCCCATCCAACTCTGTTATTCTGTTATCCTGATAGAGAGCAAACTGAGGAAGGGCAACAGTTTGGAGGAAGTGATAAAGGCGAATTCCACCATTTTGTCCCTGGTTAAGAGCAAACAAACTTGAAACAAAGAAAATATGGTTGCCATTTTGTGACTAGGCAAATTGTCTCTGGGAAAGATTGCCCCCAAAAGAAGCCACTCTCTGAAGACATAATTTTCTTGAGTTTTGAGCTGACTTCTGGGTATGTCTAGAGCAGACTAATGAAGAAAAGGACTAGGAGTGACATGATAGCAGTCTTCCACTACTTCAAGGAGAAGAGGGAGAGGAGAAAATGTTTTGATGGTAATCTTGTCCTGACCAGTGAAGGGAATTAACTAAAGAGAGAAACAGGACTGGCAATGATATTGCTGATAATACTGGTAAGATACTTGGAATACTGTGTCCAGTTTTGGTCACTATGATACAAAAAAAGATGTTAAGACTCGAGAAAGAGTGCAGAGAAGAGCAATAAAGATGATTAGAGGACTGCAGGCTTAAACATTTGAAGAATGGTTGCAGGAGTTGGATATGTCTATCTGATGAAGAGAAAAACCGGAGGTGACATGATAGTAGTCTTCCAATTTGAAATGAAGTCACAAAGAAAAGGTACAAACTATAGGTGAAACTCAAAAAATTAGAATATCGTGCAAAAGTTCATTTATTTTTGGTAATGCAACTTAAAAGGTGAACCTAATATATTAGATTCATTACGTGCAAAGCAAGATAGTTCAAGCCGTGATTTGTCATAATTGTGATGATTATGGCTTGCAGCTCATGAAAATCCTAAATCCACATTCTCAGAAAATTAGAATATTGTGAAAAGGTTCAATATTCTAGGCTCAAAGTGTCTCACTAATTAAGCTAATTAAGCCACAACACCTGCAAAGGGTTCCTGAGCCTTTAAATGGTCTCTCAGTCTGGTTCAGTAGGAATCATAATCATGGGAAGGACAGCTGAGCTGACAGTTGTGCAGAAAACCATCATTGACACCCTCCATAAGGAAGGAATGTCTCAAAAGGTAATCGCAAAAGAAATTGGATGTTCCCAAAGTGTTGTATCAAAGCATTTTCACCTGTACTCTCCAAAGTATCTGAGGGAAGGACAAGAAATAACAAATGGGAAATCATTACAGAGGGATCCAACCTAGAACGAAGGAGAAATTTTCTGACAGTGAAAATAATTAACCAGTGGAACATCTTCCTTCCAGATGTTGTAGGTGCCCTCATCACTTGACATTTTCAAGAAGAGATTGGATAGCCATTTGCCCAGAATGGTACAGGGTCTCCTGCTTGAGCCAGGGGTTGGACTAGAAGACCTCCAAGGTCCCTTCAAACTCTTGTTTTCAGTATTCTGTATTACTTGATTTATTCCTCTGCATGATCTACTTCTTTCCAACAAGCACAAAAATCAGAATGTACTTATCCATCAAATTCATGAGCCCATTGGTTTTGATCAGTTTAGTAATGGGGCCTTTTAGAGTATAGCAAGAAGGTATGGGAACAACATAAGTGTCGATATGTGTAGGACTTATCAAAACCAAACTTGTTTTGTGTTTTTAATTAGTAGGTTTGCATCCTATATTTTACATACAATGTTCTATGTAATACATCATAGTGTATTTTATTTATTCTAATATTTAGGATATGTAATTTGATGGGAAAAATTGGTTCCAGCTTTTTTATTGCAAAAGAGGAAGAACTTGAGGGATGAGATGCACAAGAGAGTGAAAGTGGCACTTTGTTGCTTACCTCACTTGTAAAATAGCCAAGAGGAATGTGCAAATTGTCTTCTTTTTCACTGCACAATCATCTCTACAGGGTCTTTTGCTTTCCATATTTTTTTAAAAAAAGGATATCCAAGCAAAGACATTATAAGCACATTCTTCCCACGGGTCTTTTTCAGAGGGGAATATGTCAGCAGTGTGGGGGGTTTCAAAAGACTAAAGCCCCTGTCCCACTGCACTAACGGATGCAAAGAGGATGTAAAATGTTTTAAAAAAAGCTTGCCATCCATTGGAAAACGTTATGCATCCGTTGTGTACTCACTGCATACGTGTTTCCTACGCTCCATCCCTCGAGCATCCGTCCACTGAGATTTCATCCGCGCAAAAAGTTTTGAGCTGCACAAAACTTTGTGAACGGATGAACTTTCCGCCCTGTACAATGTAAATCCATGACATACGAGCAACAAACGTTCTATGTCCGTTTATCATCCATTAAACGTCCGCTGTATCCTTTCTGCATCCTCTGGGCATCCCCTCAACTCACATCCGCTGCAGCTGAAAATGGAAAGAGGGAGGAAACAAAAGGTGCATGGAACGTCTACACAGCATTAGTAGCACAGAAATAGAAAGGATGTAAGTGTATGCATCTCGTAGAAAAGGGAAGGGAAGGAAGGAAGGAAGGGAGATGGGAGGGAGGAAGGAGAGAGGGAGTGGAAGGGAAAGGGAGGGAAGGAAGAAAGATGGTGTACACCTTCTGTACAAAGACAGTGCAGTCCCCAGGGGAAATGCTTCCCCTCACATTCCATTATTTCAAGCCATTATCTGACGAAATATCTCGATCTGGATCAGATATCCTTGCCTCTTTCCCCAGTGATGAAGTCTAGAAGTGTTTTTACCTCTCCAGCAAGAGGCTAAAAAATGTCCCTCTCATGCCATGGATCCTAATTTTGAGGTTCCCATTCTATTCCTTAGCAAGCACACTTTCTGCAGCTCATCCAGCAACAAAGGAAGATCACCCAGCCACCTGTTTGAGAATAAACAGCTTTGCGGGGTGCAACTCAACTTCTAAAAGACGAGCACTGATCTTGAAAAAATCTTCAATGCGTTGCTTCTGCTTTGGCCTGAAGATTTTATCCGGTCTGGATAAGGAAGGGTGTTAAGGAATGGAATAGAGTGATCTCTCTCTGCAAGTGTGTAAGTGGGTGTGTGAGTGTGTTTGTCTGTCTGTCTCCCACATTCCTCTGAGCACAGGGGTTTCCCTTTTGTCTAAGGCTCCCTTTTCCAGATATGTGAAAAATCCAATTGGCCAACAAATTAAAACCAATTAGCACGTGAGCCCAAGAAAACTGCACACCCAGCCATCAAACTTTTGGCAGAGCTGCTCAAAAAGGTATTATCTGAGTTCCGCCTCAGTTGGGAAGCAGACAGTGGCGACGCATTGGCTTCAAGTATTAAGATCTTGGGGAGTGAGCCGGGGGTTATTTTGAGCTCCCAGCTGGCAAAGCATTCTTGACAGGAGATGGCAGGGCAGATGTCCAAGGACAATCAAAGGGAGAAGAAAGTTTAAACCAATATTTGCCTATCTCATATTTTCGGCCTTGATCCCTGCTCCTCAGCGATGGAAAACAGCTGTTGCACTTTGGGGGAATCAGCCTCATTCAAGTCTTCTAGTCTTCCCCTTCTTTCCTTCCTTCCTTCCTTCCTTCCTTCCTTCCTCTGCCTTCTCCTAACTCCACCAGCTTTGGACTTCAACACCCTACATTAATTCCTTAAAGAATGAGGCCTACTCTTGATGAAGCTCTGGGAAAGAAGAAGACAAGAAACAAGAAGAAGATGCTTAGTTTCACTTGGGTTTGAGATCCTGACATCCCTGGAGTTTTCAAGAACAAATTGGACAGACACTTGTCTGGAATGGTATAGGGTCTCCTGCTTGAGCAATGGGTTGGACTAGAAGACCTTAAAAGCCCCTTCCAACTCTGTTATTCTGTTATTTTTACAGAATAGGGCTGGCATCTGGATGTTCAGCTCAAGTGATGCACTGATGCACTATCAAGAAGGACTAGGGATGACATGATCGGAGTGTTCCAATATACAAGGGTTTGCCACAAAGAAGAGGAAGTAAGCTATTCTTCAAAGCATCTGAAAAAAGGACAAGAAACAATGATTGGAAACTAATCAATGAGAGAAGCAATCTATAACCAAGGAGAAATTTCCTAGCAATGAGAACAATTAATCAGTGGAACAAATTGCCTCCAGAAGTGGTGGTGCTTCACCACTGGAGGTTTTCAAGAAGAGATTGGACAATCATTTGTCTGAAGTGATGTCAGGTTTCCTGCTGGAGCATAGAGTTGGATTAGAAGACCACCAACATCCCTTCCAACTCTTTTATTCCCAAGGTTATTTTCCCAAGGTGAAGGGCAAGTGATATCATAGGCACTTTGACATTGTGAAAAGGATATAATTTGGACTAGTTATGGTTGAGAATTTGGTTGGTGATGGTGTCACGATGTCCATGACTTCCTCATAAACTACACCAGTGACCAAGAAACCTGGAGTATGGAGATATTTCAATGTTCTCAACCCTTCAAGGTAGCATGGGCAGCAGCAAAACCAAATCCATAAGTAGTAATACTACAGGTAGTCCTTGGCTCACAACCCTTCATTTAGCAACTGCTCCAAGTTACAGTAGCATTGAAAAGGTGACTTACTACTGGTCCTTGCACCAATGACCATCACAGCATCATCACAGTCATGGGATCAAAATTCACATAAAACCACCATGGCAAAACAGATCATGAAATTGGACATGATTTGCTTAACAAATCTCTTGCTTAGCCACAGAAATTCTGGTCCCAATTGTGATCGTAAGTCGAGTATCTGATTTTTTTTAAAAAAAATTAAAACTTTATTGAGGTTTGAAACATTTAAAACACAAATAGATCAAAAATATTTGTGTACAATTCTCCATCTTCTTCGACAGCACTAAAAAATCTTAGTTTCATACATTTCATACATTTCTATACATTTCTATTTAATCGTATATATATACATATTTATGTCGTACTCTGATCTATACATTTCATATTCCTACTATCTATCCATTGATTACCAATTATCCAAAATTGAGTGCCATTCTGAGTCTTCCTTATTGTTTAATTCTATAGTGAGTTTGTCCATTTCTACACAATCAAAAAATTTTTGGATTACTAAATAATCTGTCGTTATAGTAGCCATTTTCCAAGATTGAGCAAGTGCAATTCTCGCTGCTGTGATTATCCAAATTTTTATTGTAAGGTACAATAACAAAACCTCACAAGCCTGAAACTGTTTCTACTGCCCTTTGCTTTTACTTTCCAGAGGACCAGGAAAGGTTCCTTCTGAGATGCTTGCTTCTTCTCTGTTCCTCCTCTGGGTTCAGATTTCATTTATTACATCATTGTCCAGGTTGGTCTCTTCTTCTGGTCTCCCAAGGTTACTCTCATAGCCCATTGCAGGTTTTGATGGATGCCTCATTTCATATCCCTGAGAACTGTTCATTTTCAATGGAAATTCATTGACCAAAACTAAATTGCTTCTATCCAGTCAAGATTAAAGATGTTGGACAGTAGTACAAGGGGCTAGGTTTATCCAGAATATGATAGTAAAGTAAAGGAGCCTCAGGGTTGAAAAACAACAATCCTGGACAGGATTTGGGTATCTCTTTACACAGCATCTTCTGGTTCTATTTATTTAAGGGCATGTTTCATATAAGCTGAATTAACTTTTTGAGTAAGCGGATAAATTTTTGCTTTCATTTCTTCCCAGGGAAGAACCCCCTACACATGCTTTTCTGCTGTTCTCTTTCCTTTCATTAGTGAAATAAATTATCTTCCTGGAGTGCCTGAGGCATTCGCACCATAACTTTAACCGACCAGCATCTTCCTTCCCACCTACCCTGGGCTCAGAAGAAAAAAAGATTGATGGCACTTCCACTAAAAACAAAACTGTTTTATTTTATAAGCTGTCAGCTCTGGCAATCGAGGGCCCAAAATGAGAGCAGAGGTATGAACAAGGGAGAGAAAGTCTCTTGAACTTTGGTGAGCATTAATGAAGAATTTTCCCAACTTGAAAATCCATCAATTAGTGCAGGATTGGGTCAAGATTTAAGGTCAACTCTCCTCTTTAATCCACGCTAGCTTGTCTCTTCCTTTCCCCTCACTTCCTTTTGATGTCCCTTTGGAAGGGTCCACTACCCTGCTGGGACAAAGTGGCATAACTCAGCCTTAATCCAGTAGGTGGTCCAACAGTGGGGAGACTAGAGTTACAACTTCTAGCAACTGGTGTGGATGTCTGTGTCCTCAATAAATGGCAGGCAATCAAAAAAGAAAGGGAGGAAGGGAGAGGAAGAGGAAGAGGAAAGGGATGGGAGGGAGAGGGGAAGGAAGGAAATTGAAAGATGGTATAAAAGAGGGGGGAGGGAAGAAGGAAGGAAAATGAAGGTGTAAAAGAAAAAGAGGGGGAGAAAAGGAGGGAGAGAGGAAGGAAGAAGGAAGGAAGGAACAAAAAAGAGAAAGGGAAGAGAGAGAAGAGAATGGAAGGGAAGGGAAGGAAGAGAGAGAGGGAGACAGAAGAAGAAAAAGAGAAGAAGGGAAAGGAAAAAGAAAAGGAAAGGAAAGGAAAGAAGGGAGGGAAAGAGAAGAAGTGAAGGGAACATTTGGACCCGAAATTCATTTCCTTGTGCTCTTACTTCATTTTATTTTTTGTATGTGTATAAATTTACAGAGAGAACAGGGGAGGGAAGAAGGAAGGAAATTGAAGGTGTAAAAGAAAAAGAGGGGGGAGAAAGGGAGGGAGAGAGGAAGGAGGGAGGAAGGGAAAGAAAGAAAGAAAAGAAAGAAAGAAAGAAAGAAAGAAAGAAAGGAAAGGAAAGGAAAGGAAAGGAAAGGAAAGGAAAGGAAAGGAAAGGAAAGGAAAGGAAAG
>BLBF01000077.1:5119415-5157333 GCA_015471245.1 Laticauda colubrina | reverse complement strand
AGAGATAGAGATAGAGATAGAGATAGAGATAGAGATAGAGATAGAGACAGAGATAGAGATATGGTGGATGGATGGATGGACAGACAGACAGACAGACATACATATAGATATGGATGGACAGATGGAGGGATAGACAGGCGGACAGACAGACAGACAACAGACGTGGATATGGATATAGGGATGGATAGATAGATAGATAGATAGATAGATAGATAGATAGATAGATAGATAAATAGATAGACAGATGAAAGATAGATAGATAGATAGATAGATAGATAGATAGATAGATAGAAAGACAGAAAGACAGAGAGATAAATGGATATATTTTACAACCTTTCTTACCCCAGTTGTTAAGTGACTCACTGCAACTGATTCGTGGTAACTTGGCTGTTAAGTGAATCTGGGTTCCCTGTTCACTTTGCTTGTCCAAAGGTTGAAAAAGGGGATCACCTGACCCGGGACACTGCAACTAAATGAACTGTTGTAAGTCAAGGACTACCTGTATGTCAAATCACTTTGGTTATTCAGTGGTCCAGCGGGGATTAAAATGTCTAACTGCTTTACTGCACCTCCAACTTGATGTCCACACTGATGATGTTATCTAGTTTGGGTAATTAAACATCTGCAAGAAAACAATCAAGCTCAGAGAACACCAAGGATCCTCCAGTCCTCTTCCTCCCTCCTCCTCCTCCTCCTCTTCCTCCTCTCTGTAAATGCAATTCCCTTCCATCACTCTGTTAAACAAATAATTCCCTTGACACTGTTCAACTATTACAAAGTCTGCACTACTGTTACTGTTAATCTTTTCATCCCTCCTTATCACCATCCCCTCCCACTTGTGACTGTATGACTATAACTTTGTCGCTTGTATCTTTATGATTTATATTGACTGTTTCCTGGTATGATTTGATTGCTTATTGCATCCTATGATTATCACTAAGTGTTGTACCTTATGATTCTTGACTCTTGACGAAGATATCCTTTCTTTTATGTACACTGAGAGCATTTGCACCAAGACAAATTCCCTGTGTGTCCATTCACACTTGGCCAATAAATTATTCTATTCTATTCTATTCTATTCTATTCTATTCTATTCTATTCTATTCTATTCTATTCTATTCTATTCTATTCTATTCTATTCTATTCTATTCTATTCTCGCACTGATGATGTTACCTAGTTTGGGAAATGAACCACCCAGCTGAAAGAGCATCAAGGACCTCTCATTTCAATCCTGAGCTACAAATATTTGGCATTATTGAGTTTGTTGGAAGCTTCTGAACCCCACTCCTGGTCTTCAAATAGTCCCTGGAGAACTTTTAAAGCCCCCTTATTGTTCGGATCAGTATTTTCAGGGGCAGGGGCTCTTGAAAAAGCACCTGCTGGAGACTTTCGGTCTGCATTTTCGCTCTAATCTATATTTGATATGGTGTTGTTACAGCTGTGAGCTGCAAGAGGAGGGGGCCTCCATTTGCCTAAGCATCTCCAAATGGCCGTCAGTGTGGCAACCAGCTGAATACATAAACCAGGCTCCTCGAACCCCACACTGGCCCCGGGTCAGAGTAAATGGAATAATAAAATCCAAACGCTTTTGTCTCAATTTTCCATCATGGAACAGCCTTCTGCATAAATCTACAGATTCACAGTGACCTCTTCCTTTGGCATCATGGAGGAGGCAGTGTACAGAAGATCAATTTGGCCAGGGTCCTGCACGCTTTAAAAGCTTTTGCCAATTAATTTTAACAGACTTCCATAAGGATCGAGTGCAGCTTGCATTTCCCCCTCCCCAATTGCATAATACACTGTGTCCCTGTTTTTTCATTCTCGCCCCCAACTCCCTCTCCAACCAGTGGAGTGGGCGAACATTAATGGAGAGACACCAGTACCTATTGATTGCTTTATATCAAGGGTGTTTTGAAAGAGTGATATGGACAGACTGGAACAGCTGAGGGATGGAACAGATATGGTGGAAGTGGCCTTTTATAATCTTTCTCTTCTTATCTGAGTAAACACCAGAAGGAAAGGAGGAAAGGGAACTGTTCCATCCAGAAAGAAGCGCGGGAGACCAGGTTCCAAACAACAACTCTTTATTTCAAACCACGAGGTAAGGAAATGGAACATGGCCCAAGCCGCGGCAGCCCTTTATATAGCGGCTTGCCTGCCGGCTTGTGGCCAATGACACTTGTTTAATTCTTCCCGCCGCTTGGTGGCTTCCCGGATTGGTTCCTAGCGAACCAATCCGTAAGTAGCCTTTTCGGCCAATCAGAATGAAGTACTTGGAACCTACCAAGTTCCAATCAGAACAGGAACTTCCTGATGAAGACATACATTTGGGCAGCAGTGAGATTCAACATTTTTTAACAGCGGTTCTTGGCTTGGTGAGCGTGGCGGGGAAGGATACTGAAAAATCCCATTCTCTCCCCACCTCACTAACCTGCTTTCCAGCTCCATTCTCCTATGCAAGGCAATCAAAGAAGACCCAGCCAATCCTGTTTTCAGGAGGCAGAAAACAGATGGGGGTGGGGCCAGTCAGAGATGGGATTTGCTGGTTCTCTGAACAACTCAAAATTTCTGCTACCAGTTCCCCAGAACTAGTCAGAACCTGCTGAATACCAGGTATTCTCTGGTACGGACAGGCTGGCACAACGGAGGGATGGAACAGGTATGGTGGAAGTGGCTTTTTATAATCTTTCTCCTCTTATCTGAGCAAACACCAGGAGGAAAGGGAGCTTTCTGATGAAGATATATGTTTGGGATAGAATGACCAGAAAAGGGTTGAAATAATCAGGTTAAATGGCAGTCATAGATCCCTACTGGTTGTCTGAGCTCATAGAATCCTAGGACTGAGAGAGATCTTGAAGGTCTTCTATTCCAACCTCCTGTCAGGAAATTCCTCCTAACTTCCAGGTTGGATTTATTTTCAATGAGCTTCTACCCTTTGCTTCTTGTCCACACTCTCTTCCTGTGACAGTCTTTCAAATCATGGGAATCATGGACAAACTATATATAAGTTCGAGATCATCAGTATGGATAATTTAGGAGACAGATGGACAACACTTCCACTTCTACAGGTATCCTCCCAAATGTTTTTTTTCTCACAAGTGTTCCCAAGTGATATATTTGTATTTATATTTTCTAAATCTAAATAATATAACATAAAACATCACACATAACATAACATCCAAGAAATTTCCTATCAGTGTTTTGATTCTTGAGCAATCTTGTATGAATACAATTAGAAGTAGGGACCATGGAATGGATTCCAAAATATTTACTTCTCCTACTCTCTAAAGTCCCTGTCACACTGCCCAACGGATGCAAAACGGACACAACGGACGAGCAAAATGTTCCATCCGTTGTTATCCACTCTCAAAAGGGGCAAAAATTTGCATAACCAGAGCGGATAACATGGATGCGGGGAGGACGCAGAGCGGATGGAAAGCGGATGCGGAACGGAAGCCCAGCAGATGGAAGCGGATGAGAGCGGATGGCACATCCGCTGGGCTTCCGGGGGGCCTCAGCAAAGCGGACGTGGAACAGATACAGCAGATGCAGGGCGGACGCCGAGCGGATGAAGCGGATGCAGAGCGGAAGCCTAGCGGATGCACAGCGGAAGCCTAACGGATGCCTGGCATTAATTGCGCATGCGGGGGGGGATGCATTGCGTAAGCCACGCAGATATAAAGGGAAGCAGCTCGCACGTGGCCAGCATTTGGAGGAAAGACCTGCTGCAGGATACATCGAGTCCTTGCCTGCCCTGCCTGCATACCTGCCTGCAAGCCTTGCTGCCAGCCTGCATGCCAGCCTGTCTCCAAGCCTCCTGGCCAGCCTTCCTGCCAGCCTTGCTGCCAGCCTGCCTGCCAGCCTTGCTTCCAGCCTGCCTGCCAGCCTTGCTGCCAGCCGGCCTGCCAGCCTTGCTGCCAGCCTGCCTGCCCGCCTTGCTGCCAGCCTGCCTTCCAGACTCCCTGCCAGCTAGTCTGCCTGCCAGCCTTGGTGCCTACCTGCCTGCCAGGCTTCCTGCCAGGCTTCCTGCCAGCCTTCCTGCCAGCCTTGGTGCCTGCCAGCCTCCCTACCAGCCTCCCTACCAACCAGCAACCACACAACCATGGAGAAGAAGCAAACGTCTCAGCAACCTGCCACCATCCCTGGAAAGAGGGAAAGGGCCACCCTCCTGTCCCCTGTCCCTGACTCTGCTTCTGCTGGGGCTTCTGCTGCTTGGGCTGACTTTTCTGGTGCTGGAGCTTCTGCTGAAGCTGTTCCTGGCAGTGGTGCTTCTGCTGCTGCGTACTCTGCTGAAACTGCTCCTGGTCCTGCTGGTCCTGGCGTTCCTGCTGGTCCTGCTGGTCCTGCTTGTGCTCCTGGACTTGCTCGTCCTGCTCGTCCTGCTCGTGCAACTGGTCTTGCTCGTCCTGCTCGTGCTCCTGGTCCTGCTCGTGCTCCTGGTCCTGCTGGTGCTGGTGCTGCTGCTGCTGCTGCTGCTGCTGCTGGGGCTCCTGGTGCTTACTCTGCTGCTGCTGATCCTGGTCCTGCTGATCCTGCTGATGATGATGATGATGACGATGATGATGATGATCCTGCTGCTGCTGCTGCTACCGCTGCTGCTGCTGCTGCTGATGATAATTATGATCCTGCTGGTGATGATGATGATGATGATCCTGCTGGTGCTGCTGCTGGTGGTGGTGTGGAGGAGCAGCCCCTACCACCTGGGAGCCCCTCTGATGGACCCCATCTGGTCCTGCCAAAGGGAGGAAGAGGCGTATGCGGGGACGGGAGAGGAGGCAATACTTCATCGAGGAGGAACACGAGGATGAGGTGATGGAGTGGCTGAGAGAGAATGACTATCTGTGGCAGAAGGGACACCGGCTGTACAGGGACACCAAAAGGAAGCAGGCTGCTTGGAGAGAGAGGGCGGAGAGTATGGGTTACACTTCGGAGGTGCTCCTCGGCTGGTGGAATCACATGCACACCTGGTACGGGAAGCTGCACCTGAAGAAATCTGGCCAGGCCACGCTTAAGCTGACGGACAGAGAGACCTACATCATGGCCAGGTGCAGCTTCCTGGAGGGTGAGATCCACCACTGAGGAGCACCAGGAGCCCCTCTGTCTACCCTCTCTCTCCGGCAGCCTGCTGAGACCCAGTCCTCTT
Source organism: Laticauda colubrina (assembly GCA_015471245.1). Lineage (NCBI taxonomy): Eukaryota > Metazoa > Chordata > Lepidosauria > Squamata > Elapidae > Laticauda > Laticauda colubrina. Next base: position 5,152,189 of record BLBF01000077.1, on the reverse strand, counting down.
CCGGCCGAGAGTCAGTCCCTGTCTCCAGGCAGGTTTCTGTGGAGCATGCCACGGTGGAGAACCCGCGGACAGGTGTTGTCACTGTGGTGGAGCGCGTGGAGGACTCCCTGGTGCGGTGGGAGAAAGGAGACATCGAGTCCACCACAGTGGTAGCCGCCTCTACCCCCCCCAGCTCTGCCTCCACAGAAAGGCAGAGAGCCAGACAGCAGGAGGGGCAGAGCCACACTGTCCTCCTAGAGATCAGGGACACCATCCGCACCAGTATAGATCTCCTCTCTCAGCTGGTCAGCACCGACTCCTCATCCTCCAACCGCAAGCCCTTCCTCACCTATGTCAACCAGACCCTCAAGAACATGGAGGAACCCCAGTACCAGGTGGTGAAGGACCGGATCACCGAGCTGCTTCACAACCCTCCAGATCCAGAGGAACCTGCTCCCACCCAGTCCAGGTCTGCTCCTCTACCTCCACCACAGGTGATGTCCCTCCCATTCCAAGGCTTCCCACAGCCCCTCACCTACCAGGGCTACGGCTACCAGGAGGTCCAGCAGCACAGGCAGCAGCCCTTCCCAGTCCAGGCACAGAGTTATCGGACAACACCGTTGCCACCGGTTCCACTGATGCCACCGATGCCACCCACGACAATGATGCCACTGATGACAGCGATGCCACCCACGCCAGTCCTCACCCGGCTGCAGACCAGACAGCCCCACTACACTACTCCTTCCTCCACCCCACAGCCAAGCCCGGCCTCAGTACATCTGTCATCAGTACTGGGGCTGACACCCCATGGCATGGAGGAAGGACCTCTCAGCATCGCGGGTCTGAGCCAGATGTCTGAGAGCTTCCTCAACACACCGTCCCCTGTTGTCCTCTTGGGGCCAGGCACCCCAATGACGATACAGACCAGCACTCCAACACCACCCACCTCCACAGCACCTGGACCCTTCACCCCTGAGACTGGGCACACCTCCGAGTGACCAATAAGAGTGCCAGAGACTGGGTAGCTGGCTACCTGTGGACTTTATTGGGCACTTGACTTGGGTCATTTTTTTTTTTACAGGTTTTTGTTCAATAAAGTTTATCTTTGATTCACACACTTGCTTCATTTCTTTTTTTTTGTAATAAAGTCTTGGTGGAAACTTTTAGAATTGGTTTAAGCCTTTGCATGCTTGTGGGATGGGTTAAGATAGCAGTGGGGTGGGCAGGGATACCTGTGGAATGGGTAGCAGCTGTGGGATGGGTAAGGATAGCAGTGGGATAGATAAGCCTCCAGTGCAAACATAGTGGGACTATATGGTCAGCCCTCCCAGGTGCCACACCTTTGGCCCTTTATTATCAATAATAATGTAATCATTGATCCACACATTTCAACATGAACACAACTCTTTATTAAATGCCCTGTTCATTGTAGGCCAACCCAACATACATGGCCCAATCTCATCCGTGTGATGAGACAGGCTGAAGGAAGCACCCATTAATCATCTATCATCCTGTCTTGCCACTCCACTGCTCCAGCTGGGGAGTTGCACCAGTGTCTCAGGAGGTTGCGCTGCTTCTTCCCTTCACGTGAGGCTCTGTTGGGGCCTTGCACATCCTGAGTGTCTATCAGGTTTCGCCCTTGCCTCCATTCCCCAGGCTCCATGTCCCCATTGCCTTGCTGGAGGTCCACAAACCTGTTCTGCAAGACTGGGTAGCGGGTGCACATGAGATTGTGCAGGATGCAGCAAGCTTCCACCATCCTCCTCACGGTCTCTGGGTGATGCTGCATGGTGGTAAGAAGTACCTGGAACCTGTTGGCCAGGATGCCAAAGGCGTTCTCCACCACCCGTCTTGCCCTGGACAGCCTGTAGTTGAAGATCCTCTCTTCACGGGTGAGGCATCTGGAAGTGTAGGGCTTCATGAGGTAGGTTGTGAGGGAGAAGGCATCATCCCCCATGATGAAGTAGGGCACATCTTGCGTGTCGTTGGGCAGGGGGTCTGGATCTGGAAAGCCCATGATGAGGTTGCCTTCCAGCCCCTCCTTGAGGTCACTGGCGTTGTATACCTGGGCATCTGAAGATGAGCCGCTGCCTGAAACATCGATGTACATGAACTTGTAGTCAGCATCGACCATGGCAAAGAGGACGATGCTGAAGAAGCCCTTGTAGTTGAAATAAGTGGAGCCCGACTTGGGTAGTGCTTTGCAGGCCACATGCTTGCCATCTATGGCTCCAACGATGTGTGGGAAGTTCCACCTCTGATACCACTGCTCTGCAACTTTCTTCCAGCCTTCTTCAGTGGAGGGGCCCTGGAGGAGCTCCTCCAGGTATTCTTCGATGATGGCCTGTACCACTTCTCTGGCCACAATGCTGATGGTGTTGGGTGGAACCCTCCAGCCGTACTGCATGATCCTGTAGGTGGTCCCTGAGGCCAAGTGGCGCAGAGTCAGTGCCACCTTGAGTCCAGGTTCCAGGCTGGGCCGGAAGTTGGTGTTTGCCTTGGTCAACCTAAGTGTCAGGTGCTTCACAACTTCGTCAAACATGGCTGGAGGCATCCTCATGAAGTTCTGGAATGCCCGAGTGTCTTCGTTCCTGAGCTTCACCATCAGCTTGTTGTACAGTCCGTACTCTGCTCTTCTCCCAATCCATCTTCGGACCCAGATGCTTCTTGGCCGCCTCCTTTTCTTCCCGTAGAACAGTTGAAAGAGCCTGTAGATGGCTTTGCACTGTTGCAGAACGATGGTGGCCACCAAAAGGACTGTGTTACAATCCATGGTGGACATGACTGAAGAGGAAGAGGCAGATGAATGCTGCAGAGGTCTGCACCGCAGGGCTGCTGGTCTGAAAGTGAGATCCAGGTGAGTTGCTCCCCCTTTTTATAGGCAGTATAGGTTTTCCCCTAGGTGTCCTTTTGCATCCTCTAGGCATCCTCTAGGCATCCTTAATATCCGAGATAGGTCCCCTCTGCGAACGTTTTTTCCATTTTAAACGCTTTCTTTGTGAGCTGCATCCTTTCTCCATCCATTCTGCATCCATTCTGCATCCATTCTGCATCCGTTCTGCTTCCTCCCTGCGTCTGAGTGGATGCGAGTTGCGCGGATATGGAACGGATGCCTAGCGGATATAGCAGATGCGTAATGGATGCAGAACGGATGTCCCTCGTATGCCTAGTGGATGCAGAATGGAAGAATTGGATACATTTTCCGCACAAAAGTTTTGAGCAGCCCAAAACTTTCTGAGCGGATGAAACGTCAATAAACTGATGCTGGACGGATAGAGAGGAAGCCAAACGGAGGCAGTGAGTACATCGCGTTTTGCAACGGATGGCAAGCTTTTTTGTCCGTTTTACATCCTCTTTGCATCTGTTGGTGCCGTGTGACAGGGGCTTAACCTTTTAAACCATGAGAGCAGAAATGAAATTATTATTATCTGATGTCAGTACAATGACTAATGGTACTAGGTGTCGCAACCATAGTTGTGTGTAAGATGACATAAATGTCCTGTGAAATTTAAAAAGAAATATCAAATAAAAATAGCACATAATTAGATTGCAGATGCTTGCTCCAAAGATTTTGCCAACCAGACAACATTCCCTTCAAGTTCTTGTTTACTGGTAATGCACAGTTGCAAAGAAAATCAAATCCCTAGTTCCAAATATTGATTTAGACAATGTGCCAGGAAATGATGCTATGCCACAGCTGTAGGAAAGCCCTTGTAAGCCAGATGGCATTGGTCCATTCCCTCTTCTTCATTCTTTTTCAGTCTCTTCCCACCATTTTGCATGGAATAGAAGTGTTAGGATAAGGTGCTCATCACACCTGAGAGTGGTGATCTCCATACTTAGCAATTTTACAACTTGTAGACTTCAACTCCCAGAATTCCCCAGAAAGGCCATTTGTCAGAAATTGGTGAAGTTGCCCCCTGCTTTTCTTCTGAATATACCTGGTTGTTTTCGTTCATTCCAGCTTTCCTTGGTCCTATTTCTGGGCCATGTTCCTTCCCAAGCACAGCACTGAATTGCATGCTTATTTTCTAAGAAGATCTATGGAGCGCATAGTCATAACTGTAAATAAATAAGGTGGTAGACATGCCTTGGCTTTGCAAAGTGTCACATTCCCATTCTAATAATTCTAATTCCAAATAATAAAAATAGCCCAATGATAAATACAGGTGGAGATAGGAAGGGTGGAGGATGCCAAAAATTGCTTTATGTGTGCTAAGTTGTTTGTTCCATATTAAGTATTCACTGAGTACCTAGACATGAAAAAGTGTAGGAATATGCCAAACACTTGAGCAAATTCAGATTTTGCTGGCATCTTTACAAAACTTCAACTGAGTTTACACCATAGATTTAACCAGGTGATTAAATTAATTCTTTTTTGAGTTTGTACTTGTAATTGTATGTGGGAATGAGCTTAGGAGACCAGGTGAAAAGATTCCTCTTGGGAAAGGGTCAGATAAAAGACAACATTGCCCACCGCTGCATAACGGGTGGAAGAAGAAACTCAGGAAGACCTTCTCTAAGTTATTGGGCTGAAAAGATGACTGCTCAATCCTAAATCAACCATGACTGTTCTTTGGAAGGACAGATATGGAAGCTGAAACTCAAATACTTTGGCCATCAGATAAGAAGGGAGGACACCTTAGAAAAAAGTCTGATCTTGGGAAAGACTGAAAGCAAAAGGAGAAAGCAAAAGGAGAAAGCAGATGATGAGATAGCAATAGCACTTAGACTTATATACCACTTTACAATGCTTCACAGTCCTCTCTAAGAGGATTACAGAGTCAGCATATTTTAGCACATTTTACCCACCTCGGAAGGATGGAAGGCTGAGTCAACCTTGAGCCTGGTGAGATTTGAACTGCCAAATTGCAAGTAGCCGGCAGTCAGCAGAAGTAGCCTGCAGTACTGCACTCCAACCACTGCGCCACCATGGCTCATGGAGATGGTTAATTAGTGTCATCGATTCAATGAACATGAATTTGGGCAAACTCTAAGAGTCAGTGGAGGACAGGGAGAGGCTGGAGTACTGTGGTCTGTGGGGTCATGAAAAGTCAGGCACAACTTAGAGACTGAACAACAAAAGATGCTGGGGGACAATCTGCATTTAATGCTGGAACCCATTACCAGCATCAGACAAGACAATGAAGAGTGCCTTGTTGTAAGTCTCTCTCTCTCTAATTTTAATGTTACTTCTGTTGTTCTCCGTAGCCTGCTACTACCAGTACATGTGTGACTGGCTCTGGGAAACAATGAAGGAGTGTGTGTGTGTGTTTGTGTGTGTGTGTGTGTGTGTGTGTATGTGTTGGCATGCTATGGGGTCACAAAGAGTCAAAGATGACTTAGCGCAGAAGTGTTATGCAGCAGGTGCTGGCCAGTTCTGGAGAACCAGTAGTAGAAATTTTGAGTAGTTCAGAGAAACGGCCAATCCCACCTCTGACTGGTTCCGCCAACCCCATCTATTCTCTGCCTCTTGAGTCCCAGCTGATCAGTTGGGTCTCCTTTTGTTTTGCTTTTCACAGGAGAACAGAGGTGGAAATCAGGCTAGTGGGGTGGGGAGGGAATGGGGATTTTGCAGTATCCTTCCCCTGCCACACCCACCAAGCCACGCCCACAGATCTGGTCGTAAAAAAATTTGAATCCCACCACTGATTTTTGTTGACTGAACAACAAAAGATGGTGGCAGGAGAATTGTACTTTCAGGCTTGCAAAGTTTTGTTCAATGTAACTTTACAGTGAAGTAGAATTTGTTTATCTGGTGACATTCCATGTCTACTTGGTAAGCCTGCCAGTACTGAACCATCAATTCAGCAAAGGAACAGGGTTTGCACAGCACACAACAACAACACAACTACTCATGATGATAATATCTAGTGATTAGATATTATTAAGGATTTTGATAAAACCCAGCCTAGAAGTTAACAGAATAACAGCATAGCAAAATTGGAAGGGACCTTGGAGATCTTCTAGTCCAACCCCCTGCCTAGGCAGGAAACCCTATACCATTCCAGACAAATGGTTGTCCAATCTCTTCTTAAAAACTTCCAGTGTTGGAGAATTCACAGCTTCTGGAGGCAAGTTGTTCCACTGATTAATTGTTCTCACTGTCAGGAAATTTCTCCTTAGTTCAAGGTTGCTTCCCTCCTTGGTTAATTTCCAACCATTGCTTCTTGTCCTACCCTCAGGTGCTTTGGAGAATAGCATAACTTCCTCTTTGTTGTGCAGGCTTTTAGATATTGAAACACTACTATCATATCACCCCTAGACTTCTTTTCTTTAAATTAGACATACACAATTCCAACAACCATTCTTCATATATTTTAGCCTCTAGCCCCCTAATCATCTGTGGTGCTTTTTTTCTGCATTCTTTCTAGAGTCTTGACATCTTTTTTTACATTTTGGTAACCACAATGTATTATTTACTATTATTCTTCTCATCCTTCCTAGTGCCTATCTCTTCCCACTTGTGACTATAACCATGTTGCTTGTGTCTTTACAATATATATTGTTTTATTTGTTTCCTAGTATGATTTGATTGCTTGTGTGGTTTCTTATGATTCTTGATGAATGTATTTTATTTTTTTCTTTTGTACACTGAGAGCATATGCACCAAAGACAAATTCCTTGTGTGTCCAATAAGGAATAACTTATTCCTTATTTTATTATATTTTATCATATTTTATTATTTTATTTTATTATATTACTTATAATAAAGAATAATAACTCTTGGCCAGTAAGGAATTCTCTTCTCTTCTCTTCTCTTCTCTTCTCTTCTCTTCTCTTCTCTTCTCTTCTCTTCTCTTCTCTTCTCTTCTCTTCTCTTCTCTTCTCTTCTCTTCTCTTCCATTCCATTCCATTCCATTCCATCCTACCCTACCCTACCCTACTCTACTCTACTCTTCAACTGAATGCTGTATCCCAAGTGTGTTCTTACCAAGGCAATATAAAGTTATGATTGGAGTTTTTCTCCTCCTTCCTGCCCTCCCCACCCCCCAACCCAAGGCCGAATGTTGTCATGAGGAGCAACCTCTTAAATTAAAGATTCTTGTCAGTCTGGTGGAGTGAGAGACCTTCGCTGGCCTTACCCTGGTGGGAGAGTGCCTTACCCTGGTGTATTGGCTGTAGAGGCTGCTTTTCAGTGCTGACCTTTATATTAATGCTAATGGGTTTGGAGAAATAAAATGTAAATTTTTCTCTAAATGGATTAGTCTAGGCTGGGAGAGGGCAGAAAGGAAGGAGGGGCAAGGGGGGGTGACCAATATTGCTTGGAACGTTTGCACTGAAATTAAAACATTTATGTTCCAACACTTAATTTTATTAGTGGCACAGCCAAGTTGCTTCAATGACTAATCTATTCTACCCACTGTCTCCTGGTCCCCCCCCCCTTTTAGAATCCAAAGCTCTACATGCCAGCTTGTTAAAGTAATATAGTTTATTTACCTAATAAATGTCTTCTTATCCTCCTCAAGTTCCCATTTTGTCAAGAGTATGATTTGTATATGCTTTGACCCACTTGGTTTCCAGGGAAGAAAGCATATATTCTTATAATCGTCTTCTTGTTGTTGTTTTTAAGTATATTATTTCCCCGATTATCTGTGGGAAATAATTCCAGCTGCTGCCAAATTAAAAACCTCCTGCAGTCAGGAGCTCTGAGAAACCCAGCAGAGCTGCTTAAGACCACCATGGCTGTGTTCCCCAACCTGGAGCCCTCCAGATGTGTTCCCACTGAGCTCTCAGAGCTGGGGATTTATTGCCGGCTCTCCTGTCAATCATTTATGATTCACAGACTGTTTTTCAGCAGTTCTCACCACCTCCCCACTTTCATGGGAATGTTTGAGAAGGAGCAAGTGATGTCACAAGTATGGTGATGATGATGATATCCATTCAGTTGTGCCCAACTTTTGATATTTCTACAGGCCAGGACTCTCCATATCTTCCAATCTTGCAGTGCTTCTTCGAGTTGTTCTGTGTTTTGGCTGGTGTCAGCATTGATGGTATCCAGCCATTGTGTTCTTTGACAACCTGGTTTCCTTATCACAAGTATCACAATGGGTGTCATCTGTTCAGTAGTGTCAGGATACATGTAACACACCTTCAGCTTCTCTAAGAGACCTATTCTCCCAGGTCTGTGCCATCACACTCCAATCCAAAATGGATAGCCCAGTTTCCAGGTGACAACACCAGAAAATAAAAAATAATTTGACCCCTGCTTCTTCATGATATAGCATGAATCCCATTGTCTCATTCAACTAGAGCCATTTCTATAACAATAACTGTGTCTAGTTAACAAAAACAGAATCAAACTTTCATTCCCCCCCCCCCTCCATTGCAAACACAAAATCTGGAAACAATTTCAAATTAGAGACAAAATTAAATGTAATCTCTTATTTGGATAAAAAAATCGTTTTTAACCATCTCAGCTTCTCCTTACTGTGGGAGTATTTTTGAATATATTTTATTTATTGAGTATATTGAGTATATATATTGAGTATATTTTTCTGATATTTTTGAATCAGGTCTGTAATTTTTTACTAACTTTAGAATATTATTCAGCATTACTTAAAGAACTTAAAGATGATGTCATTTAAAACCCTTTGGGAATTTTAACCCTCCCCCCCCCCCAAGTGTGACATCACAGAGAGTTCTTTTGCAGGAAACTTTGGTCCTTTTATTTAATGTGGGGTTAATCATTATATTTGCAAATGGGTTTAGCACTTTGTTTAACCCAAGGTTCTGTAAATGTGTGGGAAAAACTTTTCTTTTTATTTTTGGTGAGTGGCACGTGACTTTTTAAACAAATCAGTAACTTATGCTGGCACTACCAATCTCTCAGTGCCCAACCAGTTGATTGGAAATTGAAGGGAGCTCACTTCCAATACCTGTCCTCCCCACACAAAAAAGTAATGGCTTCAAAAAGAAGATTGATGTATTTTTTTTAAAGATTTCAGTCTCTTAAATCCCTTTTGTTTCATTTTCTCAGGAACCTGTAATTTTCGTAAAACATTTCAAATAAGGAATTGCATGTAAATGGTGTTTAAAGGTAAAGGTTCCCCTCTCACATACGTGCTAGTCATTTCCAGCTCTAAGGGGTGATGCTCATCTCCGTTACAAAGCCGAAGAGCCAGCGCTGTCCGAAGACGTCTCCGTGGTCATGTGGCCAGCATGACTACATGTCTTCAAAGGCGCATGGAACGCTGTTACTTTCCCACCAAAGAGGTCCCTGCATTTTTTACCTGCTTGCAAACTGCTAGGTTGGCAGAAGCTGGGACAAGTCACGGGAGTTCACTCCATGACATCGTGCTACCCTGTTTCTCCAACAATACGGCCTCCCCCAATAGGAAGTCCCAGCATGTTTTATAGGCATGAAATGAAATTAAGCCCCTCCCCCCAGATCAAGGCCTATATTAAAACATATGAAATGGGGGGGAATGGGGGGGGGGCTTGCCATTAGGAAAATACTTTTGTTGCACACCCGGATATGGTGCTGCCTGCGTTGACCCTGATACGAAGTGCCCCATCAACACTGAGGTCAATATCCAAGCCGTCGCTGCCCGCCTGCCCGAAGATGCAAGGGGGGGAATTAAGTCACCCCTCCCAAAAGACAGCCTTGCCATTTTTTCAGGGCTCAAAAAAAAAAAAAAAAAAAGACCCAGCCTTATTATATGAGAAACACAGAAGGGGTTTGAACCGCTGAATTGCTGGCCTTTCTCAGCAACCAGCTCAGCATCTTAAGCCACTGAGCCACCATGCCTCTATAGAATAGATTAGGCAGCCATTTGTCTGGAATGGTTGACGGTCTCATGCTTGAGCAAGGCATTGGAATAGAAGATCCCCAAGGCCCTTTCCAACTCTGTGAGTCTGTTGTTGTATTTAGGACTAAGAGTGACATGACAGCAGTCTTCCAATATTTGATGGGGCTTCCACAAAGAAGAGAAGGCAAACCAGTGGTGGGATTCAGCTGTTAAATTACCCACCCCGCACTATCGAAGTGAATCATGGGCGCTGCACTGTGCAATGGAGAAATGGGCAATGGAGCGGCCAGTGCAAAGAAAGGATAAGGTCACTTTCTTCTCCTTGCTCCTCCTCCTCCCCTTGTGCAAGCTTCTCAGTTGTCCATTTCTCCATTGCAGCACAGCACAGAGCCCAGGATCCTCTTTGATAGTATGTGTGTGTATGTGGGGAGGTGGGGGGGTTAGTTCAACACTCGGTTTGTCCAGGGTCAAAGTTGGTTATCGCAAAACAACCACGATTGCCAACCTTGACCCTGGATAAACCGGGTGTTGAATTCTGCCCCCCACATACACACACATATTATGGGGCACAGCTGGAGGACGGGCATGGGCCATGCCTCCCACAACAGCCAACCTGACCCTGGGCAAACCAGTTATTAAATTATTTGAATCCCATCACTGGACCCAGTGGTGGGATTCAAACAATTTAACAACTGGTTCTCTGCCCTCATGATTTCTTCCAACAATCAGCTCACCAAACTGCTCAGAAAGTTAACAACCAGTTCTCCTGAATTGGTGTGAACTGGCTGAATCCCACTACTGGGTCCAACCTATTTTTCAAAGCCCCAGAAGACAAGACAAGAAACAATGGATGGAAACTAAATGGTGTGTTGAGTAGCCATGTACAAACAGGCAGTGATATAAATTCCCCTAAATGAATAAAATAAATAAATAAAATCAAGGAGACAAACAACCTAGAGCTGAGGAGAAAATTCCTGACAGTTAGAGCAATTATTCAGTGGGACAGCTTGCCTTCAGAAGTTGTGGGTGCTCCATCACTGGAGTTTTTTTTGAGACTGGACAGTTACTTGTCTGAAATGGTATAGGGTCTCCTGTTTGAGCAGGGGGCTGGACTAGAAGACCTCCAAGGTCCCTTCCAACTCCACTATTCTGTTGTCACACAAGCATGCGTTTAAGGAAGAGGAGAGAAGCAGGAACAGAATGTATTCTGGAACGAACTCCAATCTTCATCGGAGCATCTTGGTGACTCTCCAGTGTAAACCCGTAGTGGTATTCGACCGGTTCTGCCTGGTTCTGGAGAGCCAGTAGCAGCAATGAGCAGTGGAGACCGAATCGGTTCTCTTCACTGCTCTGTGTTTGACCCACCCGTGCTCCCATACTCACTTTTATGGCCAGAATTCAAAGCGCAGCCGCTTTGCGCGGTACAGAATAGTGCCGCACGGCAACTGCTGCGGCGACCAGCATTGTGCAGGCTTTCAGGAGGCAACTTGGAATGCCTCTGTGCCTGCACAAAGTGTGTGTTTGGAACATGCATACACGCAAAGTGTGCACGCGTGCAAAGCACAGCCACCAAGCCACGCCCACCGAACCGGTGGCAACTTTAGTTGAATACCACCACTGGTGTAAACTGCAATTGGGGATCTGAGCCTGTTTGGCAGCCCCCCCCCCCCCCTATGGCCTCCATAACTGCACTCTGCCAACCTGTCAGGCAGACGAGCTGTAGCCCTTTCTGGCATTTCAAGAAATTCAGCTGGTTTGTATCAGAAAGGCTTCCAGTGCGAAGGGGGAAGTTTTCCAGAAGCTGCTGGCTGCGTGTCTGTCTCCCCAGATCAACATGTTGCTAGTTTAGATTTCCAGTGAGGGGGCCTCCAACCACCACATCTGGCCAACAAACCAGTCAGGAAGAGAAAGATTTTTGGGGAAAGGGGAGGGCTGGTTTGGCTGATGCGCTTAACAATAGAGACAATGATGTTTCTCTCTTGGACCGCAAGCTCTGAAGAAGGAGGTTTCTTACCACCTAGAAAGAGTTGAATCCAACATCGACTTCTCAACTTAATCAACTTGTGCATCTCCAGACCCAGCCTCCTTCCTTCTCCCGTTACAGATTGAGATTTTATGAGCTTGGAGCCAGATGCTGGATCTCAAGTTCATCATCCTATCTTTCACAACTCAGCGATACCGAGGCCTGGCGCTTCCTGCCAAACATGTGTGAAGCAAGGAAACCTTTTGGGATCCAGGAAGAGAGAAAAAGGAAAGGTGTGTTCTTGTAGGAATGCCCTATGTGTGAGTTAGAGAGGGTGGGCTTTTTTGGCAGAGATTCTTCCCCGACTGTAGAGATGAGCCCGGCAAAAATAAATAAAAGGAACATGGCAATTCCCCCCCCCCCATGGATAGGGTTACTGTCTGCCAAACAGCTGCCAACGTTCAGTTGTTCTGAAAGGTATTTCCCAGACTGGAGGGGGGGGGAGGCAAGAGATTAGAGGGCTCGTGGAATGGGGGTTCTTTGGAGAAGATCTCCAATTGAAGGTTTAATTGTTTCCAAATGAGGAGGGTTATGGGATGGGCCGGGCATGTTCAGTGAGGGGGGGGGGCAGCTTTTGAGCTGTTTGCTATGCCTAGGGATCTGAAGGGGAGCATTGGCAGCAGCTGTTTTACATTTCAAGGGATATAGAGTGGGTTCAGCAATGGGAAGGAAGGAAGACAAATGAGAGTGGGGGATAATGGGACATGGGACACCTCTCCCGCGAGGCCACTTGTTCTGAGTGAGTTCCCAGTCCTGATCCCCCAGGCTACATTTTGACTATCAATGACCCCCCCCCCCCAATGAATTTGGATTGTAGGGGGGGGGGTGGCTGCAGAGAGTGACTCTGATTATCTTTGAAACACTATGGTTGCCTCTGCTTCTGCTGGGATGAAGAACGACATGATGATGGTCTCGCGCCCTTTTCTGAGTCTGGTTCAGAAGCCCGTGATGGGTTGGCTAAGGAGGAGCTTCCCTCGTTAAACTGGGTCTTTAGAATAGCTGTGTTCAAAGCAGGCAACAATAAATCAATATGTTGTAAATGAATGCAACTGGCTAATACTTGCAATGTGCTAAAATGAAATCTGGGTTCTCCAGAAGCACAAATTACTCAGTCTTATTCTATCCTAGTTGACCATGTTGTAGGAATCCATTATTTAGGATAGGTTTGGATAGATGTGTGAAGATCCTCCCTTCAGTACATCACAATCATCCCTCCCTCCCTCCCTTCCTCCATCCCTCCCTCCATTTTCCTTCCATCCCTCCCTTCTCCTTCCTTCCTTCCTTCCTTCCTTCCCTCCATTTTCCTTCCTTCCAGACTCCGTCTTCCTTCCCTCCCTCCTTCCCTTCTCCTTCATTCCTTCCTTCTTTCTATCCTCCTTTATTATTTACAAATAACTCACAGGAGTGAACATATTCAACACACCTTCCACTTCCTATTTTCCTCACAACAACCATCTTTTGAGGTGGGCTAGGTTGAGAGAGAGTGACTGGCTCAAAGTCACCCAGCTAGCTTTCATGGCTAAGGCAGGATTAGACCTCATCGCCTCCTCGTGATTGTCCCAAAGTCACCCAGATGGCTTTCATGACTAAAATGGGACTGTAAGTCATTTCTCCTGCTTTTTAGCCCAGTTTGTTAACCACAGACATTATTTAGTTAGAAATTAGTGTAAGGGTATTCGTAAGAGTCTGAAATGTTCATTCTTAAACTATGAAGCTATTCAGGTGAAACTCGAAAAATTAGAATATCGTGCCAAAGTTCATTTATTTCAGTAATGCAACTTAAAAGGTGAAACTAATATATGAGATAGACTCATTACATGCAAAGCAAGATAGTTCAAGCCATGTTTTGTCATAATCATGATGATTATGGCTTACAGCTCATGAAAACCCCAAATCCACAATCTCAGAAAATTAGAATATTACATTCAATCAATAAAACAAGGATTGTACATAGAACAATATCGGACCTCTGACAAGTATAAGCATGCATATGTACTCAGTACTTGGTTTGGGCCCCTTTTGCAGCAATTACTGCCTCAATGCAGCACAGCATGGAAGTTATCAGCCTGTGGCACTGCTGAGGGTTATGGAAGACCAGGATGCTTCAATAGTGGCCTTCAGCTCTTCTGCATTGTTCGGACTCATGTTTCTCATCTTTCTCTTGGCAATGCCCCATAGATTATCCATGGGGTTCAGGTCAGGCGAGTTTGCTGGCCAATCAAGCATAGTAATCCCACGGTCATTGAACCAGGTTTTGGTGCTTTGGGCAGTGTGGGCAGGTGCCAAGTCCTGCTGGAAAAGGAAGTCAGTATCCCCATAAAGCTCATCTGCAGAAGGAAGCATGAAGTGCTCCAAAATCTCCTGGTAGATGGCTGCATTGACCCTGGACTGAATGAAGCACAGTGGACCAACACCAGCAGATGACATGGCTCCCCAAATTCACACAGACTGTGGAAACTTCACACTGGACTTCAAGCATCTTGCAGTGTTGCCTCTCCATTCTTCCTCCAGACTCTGGGTCCTTGGTTTACAAATGAGATGCAACAGTTGCTCTCATTAAAAAGGGGACTTTGGACCACTGAGCAACAGACCAGTTCTGTTTTTCCTTAGCCCAGGTAAGATGCTTCTGACATTGTTTGTTGTTCAGGAGCGGCTTGACAAGAGGAATACGACATTTGAAGCCCATGTCCAGGATCCGTCTGTGTGTGGTGGCTCTTGATGAACTGACTCCAGCCTCAGTCCACTCCTTGTGAAAGTCCCCAACACTTTTGAATGGCTTTTTCCTGACAATCCTCTCCAGGCTGCGGTCATCCCTGCTGCTTGTGCATCTTTTTCTTCCACACTTTTCCTTTAATATAACTTTATATTAATGTGCTTTGATACAGCACTTTGGGAACATCCAACTTCTTTTGCAATTACTTTTGAGGCTTTCCCTCCTTATGGAGGGTGTCAGTGATGGTTTTCTGCACAACTGTCAGGTCAGCAGTCTTTCCCATGATTGTGATTCCTACTGAACCAGACTGAGAGACCAGTTAAAGGCTCAGGAACCCTTTGCAGGTGTTGTGGCTTAATTAGCTTATTTAGTGAGACACTTTGAGCCTAGAATATTGAACCTTTTCACAATATTCTAATTTTCTGAGAATGTGGATTTGAGCTGTGAGACATAATCATGTCAATTATGACACATCACGGCTTGAACTAACCTGTTTTGCATGTAATGAGTCAATCTCACATATTGGGTTCACTTTTTAAGTTGCATTGCTGAAATAAATGAACTTTTGCACGCTATTTTGATTTTTCGAGTTTCACCTGGATTATCCTGCAAAATTTGTTTCATCCTTTCCATCAGACCAGCAATATACATTGTTTGTTGTTGTTGTATTGTTTTGCATAAGCAAAAAAAAGTCAAACAAACAAACAGATCTCATTTTTCTGGAAGGGACATTCTGACAGCAGAAGACAGAATTAATTTAGAACTGGGGTAATTTGATCCTCTTCTGACCACAGTTGCTAACTATAAATTGCATGCTTGTTTACCTTATGGAAATATATAGAAACAGTTCTCTTAGCTCCCTAATTTGCTTGACATTATTTTTAAAACATGCAAACGTCCTCTCATCCAAAATAACTTTGGAATAAATCAATCAAAATCCCTTCCAAGGCTGGAAGGGACCTTGAAGGTTTTTTACTCCAACCCCCTACTCAAGCAGCAGACACTGGTTACTTTCATGGTTAATTGTCCTCACTGTCAGGAAGTTTCTCCTTAATTCCAGGTTGCTTCTCTCCTTGATTAGTTTCCATCCATTGTTTATTGTCTTGCCTTAAGGTGCTTTGGAGCCCCTCAAATATTTGGAACACTGCTATCATGTTCCCCTTACTCCTTCTTTTCTCTAGACTAGCCAAACCAAAATCCTGGTTTAACCATTCTTCATATGTTTTAATCTCCAGACCTTTAATCATCTTCAGTAGTTGCTCTTCTTTGCACTTTTTTTTTAATCCTTGGTGTTTTTTGAATCTTTGGTGTTATTCATGTTTCTCAGAATAACTGCCCCGTGAACAACATGATTCTATGGTCATTTGAGTCTATAGCCATGCAAAATAACAATGAAATGGGTTCCCAAACAACATATGTTATGACCCACACAAACGTAACAAAATCCAAAATGTAAATAAATCTCCTTTAATGACTCCAACTTGGCTCCACTGTTCAATAATTCTCAGTTGGAGATAAAACATACTCAAAAATAGTCTTCAAAAGAAAGCAATACAGTCCAAACTTAATGAGCAGATAGAGGTGAAATAAAAATAAATAAATAAACTACAATAATGAAATTTCCACAACGGACCAGGATAAGTGATTAACAAATTCAATGAGATAACAAGGCAGTCTGTTGGAAGGATGCCAACCAAGATAACTTCAGCCCAAAATAACATACACTTTTCTCCTGGCAACAGCTGTGTTTTAGCCATCTCTCTAATAGTACTATTCTCCCCAGCTGCAACCAATGAGGGGGATCATGGCCGCTTCCTCTCTCATAAGCCAAGTTGTTGCCTTCTCCATTCCTCCCTACATGTCCTAGGATGCAGAGGGGATGGACCTGATTCTTCCTTTGACTGCCCAGTTGGCCTCTGCCCTTCCTTAGCCTCCTCTGGAGCCAAACCACCACTCCCTGTCGGCTGTTCCTCCTCTCCCTCAGAGTCCAACTCTACTAAGGGCATGAAAACTTGCAATCCTAAATTGCATTAACAGAGGGATACAATCAAGGTCAAATGAGGTACTAATACCACTCTATAAAGCCTTGGTAAGACCACACCTAGACTACTACATCCAGTTGCGGTCACCACCCTATAAAAAAATAGAAGAGAATAGAAGAGCAACCGGGATGATTAAGGGACTGGAGGCTAAAACATATGATGAACAGTTGCAGGAACTGGGCATGGCTAGTCTAGTGAAGAGGAGGACCATGATAGCAATCTTCCAATATTGGAGGGGCTGCCACAGAGAGGAGAGGGTTAGGCTATTTTCTAAAGTGCCTGTAGACCAGACAAGGAATAATGGAGGGAAGCTGATCAAGGAGAGATTCAACCTGGAAATAAGGAGGAATTTTCTGACAGCGAGAACAATCAACCCATGGAACAGACGTTGTCTTTAGAAGTTGTGGGAGCTTCATCATTGGAAGCTTTCAAGAAGAAACTGAACTGCCATCAGTTCTGGCAGAACTGTCAGAAATGGTGTAAGGTCTCCTGCTTGAATAGGGTCCCGGTGGTTGGACTGGATGACTTCCAATGTACCTTCCAACTCTGTTATTATGTTGTTCTGTTAAATCAAGTAAATTACTATAGGTCGTGGAATCTTTTTCCTCTCTCATGGCTTGTTAACCTTTTTCGAGGTGTTGGACTAGATGACATAAAAGATCCCTTCCAACTCTGTTAATCTATCAAAGAAATGACTGGAGTAAGATTTTATACTTCTTAATAATATCTTACCTCAGTTGGTGAGGTTTGGGGGCACTTACATTTCTGTATTTTCCTTGCATTCCTTTTTGTATCCATCAGTTTTGGTACTGGCAGCTGGTTAGGGTGTCTAATAAACTATGCAAGTAGGGAAAAAAATGTTCTGTAAGCTATTTACCACACTGCATAACTCAAAATACCATATTTTAAATCCTCTTAAGCTGTTATACATCATCATATAAGTCATTGCAAAAGAGGGCCCATGAATTCCTAAGAATTATATTGACATGGGAATTGTCAGCAAATGCATGGGAAAAAAAAAAACCACCTCAAACATATCAACGGTCACATCCTTCCCCATCAAAATTAACACACTGTACCGCTAATATTTCAGAGTAATGTTTTTCATCAATGGACCATATTTTATCCTTTAATATGTTCTTTTTTTAAAAAAAAAAGAAGGCAAAATAAATTATGGCATTATGCTGTGAGGCTCGATCTGACAACAGAACAGTTTGGGAAGCATTACGCTCTAGATACGGAAAGAAATCTTTTTTTTCCCCTTTTCCTCGCTATTGCAAGGAGAATGCAACTGGAAAGGGCAAAATATGTATAGATTCTCCTGTAATATTTTCACCTGAATCCCCTCCCCCTCTACTTCCTGGGAGTTTGATATATTTATATTTTTGATATATTTAGATGGAATCACAGAAGAAGAAGGTGTTTTTAGGGAAAAAATGAACAAAAAATTATTTGGGTTGCAGCTTTGCAACCCAAAACCCACTTTGAAAAAATTCAGATCTCCTACAAATATGCATGGGATACATAAAGGTTATTATTCTTTTATTATATATTTTATGTTGCAATACATTATTATTACATTTTAGTTGTGTTCTGCCTTCATTATTTCAAGGCAAGGAACATATCCTTCCTTCACATTTTCCCCATCACAACAACCCTACAAGGTGGGTTGGGCTGAGAGGTGGCTTTCATACCTAAAGCAGGACTAGAACTCACCAGCTCCTGGTGATTGGCCCAAAGTCACCCAGCTGGATTTCATGGCTAAGGTGGGACTAGAACACATGGATTCCTGCTTTCTAGACTGGTGCCTATGCTTTCTAGACCAGTTTTAAGGATCACCATCCATATTTGACCAAAGAAGGAAATTATAGGAAAATCTACCATGAAATCTTTTGACAATGACAGAAAGGGATAATAATCCTTTTGGTGACAACTATATTTGCAGATACCATATCTGGAACCAGAAAATGTTTATTCAGTGACCAGGATGTCTCAGACACTTCTAGATATTATCTCAACATAAGAGTAAATAAAATCAATGAATCAAGGTTTGGGAGATCACTATATGTTGACAATCTCAGAAGACTGTTGGTAAGTTAACTTTAATTTTGGTTGCTCAGACTTGGAAATGTTGCTCCCAACCCATTAGTTACCTTTTTGTGTCCTCCATCCCATGGAATGACTAGTCATTTCAAACCATTCAGCTGAGATGGATCCAGCTTCAATCTCATTGTGGAAGTCAGGGCTCATAGGAACTTCAGATCCTTTCTGAAATGAGTTGAGTGGCCAAAGCTGTGAACTATATCACCAGTATGTATGTTTTGTTTCTCACATGACTTTATCTAATGGGGTGGATATAATAGCAATAGCACTTAGACTTATGATAGACTTGATAGACTTATATATTGCTTCACAGTGCTTTACAGCCCTCCCTAAATGGTTTACAGAATCAGCCTCTTGCCCCCAACAATCTGGGTCCTCATTTTACCCACCTCAGAAGGATGGAAGGCTGAATCAACCTGGAGCATGGTGGGATTTGAACTGCCAAATTGCAGGCAGCCGGCAAGCAGCAGAAATAGCCTACAGTACTGAATTCTAACAACTGCTCCACCATAACTCATATAAAGAAGTAAGGCCAATGAATTTGAAGGGGACTAGTATTAGGGGAACCAGGGAGGCAACTTAATATTCACTTAATCAGTGGAACAACTTCCTTCTAGAAGTTGTAAATGCTCCAGTGCTGGAAGTTTTAAAAAACAGATTGGATAACCATTTGTCTGAAATGGTACAGAGTTTCCTGGCTTAGCAGAGGGTTGGACTAGAAGACCTCCAAGGTCCCCTCCAACTCTGTTATTCCATTCCATTCCCTATTCTGTTCTAATCTTAGATGCCCTGCTACATTAGAAAATATTTTATGTGATAGACAGCCTATATAAAGACATTTTGTGTGTGGGGGGGGGGAGATGAAAACCAAATATAGGAAAAAGCTTTTTGTGTAAGAACAAAAATAGAAAAAGGAAAAGGGTAAGTAGAAAATTGCCAAGAGAGGTGGATATGATCAATTAGATTAGAACCTGAGAAGTACACCAGAGATTAAGAGTGGAAATGCACAAATTAGAATTTCAGCTCAAAGAAGAGGAGGGAAGACCATTAAAAGAAAGAAAGAAACCCCAAGAAGAGGAAGACACAAACAAGCTGCTATCCAGCTTTGAAATTCAGCTGCCAGGGAGATGATAAAAAGAGGGTGGGGAAAGGAGGTGAAAAGGAGCCAGAGAGCGAACTAAACACGGAATGGCAGACAAGGGTGATGACCTCAGGTTTGTTTAAGGTGACATGCTCTGCAGTGGGATGAAAGAAATACTTTGCATTTTTTGAAACAGGCCAGGAACAAAGGAACGCTCTGCATCTTAAGAATCAATATCACATTTTATGCCTGCTGCACCCTTCACAAAGAATCAAGGGGACATTGATTCAAGTAAGTAAGAACTTCATTGAAAATTGACCTTTGGGTTTCTTTCGTGGAAAGGGACCGCTGGTTTGAATGCAGGGAGGGGACGGGGAGGGTTCTCCTTGGAAGCTGGTGCTGGGCAGAGATGTCAGGCATGGCTGCCGCTGAAAAGTTCACAGCTTTATTCCCTGTCACCACATCAGACGGTGGGGCCACCTCCATGCTGACATACGCAATGGGGCCCCCACATAGTTCCTCCTTGGCTGTCAGAGTTGGGCTAAAGGCAAGCCAGGAGAGTGGAACTGAAGCATGACTCCTGGCCAGTCCAATGATGGGATGGGGAGAACCTTGAATCCGATCTACAGGAGACACAAAACGCAGGAGATGGTAACCATGAAGACCATGAGATGAGGTAGACAGAGCTGCTGGTAAAACTAGAAGGAAGCTCGAGAATTAAGGAATTAGCTGAAGGGAGCGAGCGTTGAGTTGCAATGAAACAGTTGTGAGAAACAGAATGGCTCCTTCTCAGTTTTTGTTTTTGTTTTCTTTTGCTGAGTTTTGAATCCTCATGCTCTACCAAGCATTAGCAATATGAGGATTTATAGCACTGTTGTACTTAACTCTCTGGCATGGAGCTAAAACCTAAGTACCAGCTAACAGTGGGATTTCTTCATGTACAAGGAAATCAACTGAATAATTAATCAAGATCTATAAAGATCTCGATATCCCTTTCTATAAAGGGAAAAAGATCCATAAGAACACCGCCAAGAGAGGCAAGAGACCATGAAGTTCAGCATGCTTGGCTACATAGTACCAACCAATGCCCAGGTAGAAAGGAACTCATCTCTTCTACCACGATCATGGCAGTTAATTTTCACATTTACGCTGTAAGTTAAAGACAGCTAGTCTGGTGCAGTGATGAAGGCAGGGGAGAGGGAGTTCTAGTCTCACCTTAGGCACAAAGACAGCTGGGTAAGCAATCGTTCTTTCAGACCTAGGAAGAAGGAAATGGCAAATCACTTCTGAAATATATGTTAGTTATTTATTTCTTTTATTTGTTGCTCAAACATGTACAAGATAACAAGTGTAGGTATGAACATAAACATGAACAAAGGGGGTAAATACAGATAAATGGGGACAGTAAGACAGGGAAGGTAAGCACGTGGTGCGCTTATACATGGCCCCTTTAAGGACCTCTTAGGAATGGGGTGAGGTTCAGGGTAGACAGTTTGAGGTTGAAGTTGTGAGGGATTGAGACTGTAACAATGGAGTCAGGTAGGCTGTTCCAGACATTGACTACTCTGTGGCTGAAGTCATATTTTCTGCCATTGAGTTTGGAGCGGTTTACCTTGAGTTTATATCGATTGTTTGTCTGTATTATTGTGATGGAAGCTGAAGAAGTTGTTGGCCTTGCTGAGAAAAACTATGCGACTCTTTCAGATTGCTGCCAAGAGTTGAAAACTGATTTGAAGGTGAGCAAACACATACAAGTATAACTTACACTCACTCACTTAACTTACACTCAACTTACATTATACTGAATACTCTACACAGTATAAATGAGAGTGCTTGTATACAGCAAGAAACATTCCACTTTTATCAGATCAGAATAAACCACACTGCAGGGTGTTTTGACAGCCTTGGCAAAAGGCTACATGTAAACCTATTTAGTAAACATGTGTTATGAACCCAGCTGAGTGGGAGAAGTAAGCAAGAATTGACAGAGAATAAAGCCAGCACCAAAATAATTTCTAGCAAAGCTTGATTAAGTGCAACCAACGGGAAATCTTGGATGTTAAAATGTGAAAAGAGCAGATATGTTTCTTCAGGCTTTTTGGCACAGCAGCAATAAGTCATATCTGGTGTTGCAAAAACCTAGATGACCATCAAATGAAAATGAGGGGGACTCTGAACATTCTAACATTTTGCAATTGTCTAGCGGTTGTGCAGATTTTCACAGCTCGGTTATGTCAGACCTTGTCCCAAGGCTATTGTTGAATTAGATTAATGAGATTAGTTAAGAATTTTAAAAAGTTCTTCCTCAAGCAAAAGCATCAGAATAACAAAATGATAGAGTTGTAAGGGACCTTGGAGGTCTTCTAGTCTAACCACCTACTCATAGCAGGAGATCATTTCAGACAAGTGGCTTCCAATCTATTCTTAAAAACCTCCAGTGTTGGAGCATCCACAACTTCTGGAGACAAGTTGTTCCACTTGAACAATTAATTAATTGTTAATTTAATTGGTTAATTGTTCTAACTGTTAGGAAATTTCTCCTTAGTTCTAGGTTGGTTCTCTCCTTGATTAGTTTCCATCTGTGTTTCTTGTCTTGCCTTCCGGTGCTTGGGGTTAACTGCCCGCCCCCTCCCCTCCCCCCATTCTTTTCTGTGGCAGTGTCTCAAATATTGGAAGACAACTATCATATTGCCCCTGGGAAGTTCAGTATGGATACCAAAATAGCTTTGCAAAAGATGTTCACTTTTTCATATAAGAGATGGGTCTTAAATATCTAAGGAGCTACCACAAAGAAGAGGGAGTCAACCTATTTTCCCAAGCACCAGAAGGTAAGACAAGAATGAATGGAAACTCATCAAGGAGATGACTAACCTAGAACTAAGGAGAAATTTCTTGACAGCAAAAAATGGAAAAAGCCAGTGGAAAAGCCTGCCTTCAGAAGTTGCACGTGTTCCGACACTGGACATTTTTAAGAAGAGACTGGACAGCCATTTGTCTGAAATGGCATAGGGTTTCATGTCTGAGCGGGGGGGGGGGGGGGGGGAGCTGGACTAGAAGACCTTCAAGGCCCCTTCCAACTTTGTTATTCTGTTATGAGTGTCTTCAGGGGTAGCTAGTGATTCACTGAGACTAGAGTGACTGTTTAAAGGCAACCAAGGAATGTTTTCTTGTGTCCATTAGTTGAATAAGGATGCAGATTTGCTTCGAGCACCATTTGTGTAACTGAATGCATGATTGAATTTATTGTTTAACAAACAGTTTTGGCAGAGAACAGAGGAGTAGTTACAAGGGGACATAGCCAATAATCGCAGTTGGGTGGAAATTACTGCCTGCATTGCAGGAGAACTGCAAAGAGCTCACCCCAACAATAAAAAAAGCTTACCAAATATCATCTCTCTGCACAGGGGGAAGAAAAAAAAAGGGGGGGCATGCAACATTTGGAAGACACGCTTTGCAAAGAATGAAACAAGATGCCTTTGCAATTTGCTCCAACTAAAAATCCTCTGCTGAAAAACATTCATCATACTTTCTGCCTTGTCTCGGAGTTGCAAGCACAGACGTGGGGAAAGTTGCATGACCCGTTGAGTTGACATTAAAAGCTTTAAATTGAATTACATTGGCAGAATTTTTTTTTTTAAAAAAAAGATTGTCTTGGGGGTGCGGGAAACAGAACTCCTGACAAGGCATAACAGATGTTGAAAATTAAGAACATTTAGGCAACATTACCATAGCTGTATATGGGGAAATGGTTTTAATTGCCTTTCCAGGGTGCCTTGGAGGTGTGCTGTTTTGATTTAAGAATTTCCTTTTCAAGTTTTTCCATCTGGGTGTTTCCACTCCAGGGTTTCAGGAGGCGGTGATCAAACTTTCTAGGAAGTGTGTTCTCAAGTGAAAACAGAGAGGCTCTCTTGAGACCTGCTCACTATTGGTCTTTGAAACTGGATTAATTAAGAGGATGGCAACCCTTCCTCAAATCTGACATGGAGTTGATAATTTTGCTAGAATAATAGAATAACAAGAGAGTTGGAAGCAGGGGTGGGATTCTACCAGTTTGCACCTATTCACTAGAACCAGTTGTTAACATTCTGAGCAGTTTGGAGAACCGGTTGTTAGAAGAAATTAATGGGCTAATCCTGTAAGGAAGGCAGGAAGGTAACATTCTGGTGTTGCTTACAGAAACTGCCTCTCCGTTAACCCTTATTACATTCTTGGCAGGACTAGACTTCCTGTCTCAGGAACATCTCTGGAGTTTTTTTCACCTCCTTTGCTGGTTCTTTGCTTGTGTGGAGTGACCACTCAAAGTTAAAATGGCACTGGAAAAAGTGACTTATGACCATTTTTTGCACTTAAGACTGTTGTGGCATCCCCACAGTAATGAGACGCCAGGTGAGGAGATGTGTGCCTCAATGTGAGTGATATTGAGTTGGCCACATCCAGCCAATAACATGACCATCAAGCCATGCCCACCACCTAAGCCATGCCCACAGAACCGGTTGTTAAAAAATTTGAATCCCACCCCTGGGATTGGAAGGGACCTTGGAGATCCCCTCGTCCAACCCCCTGCTCAAGCAGGGTACTGTATACCATTCCAGACAAATCCAGTCTCTTCTTAAAAGCCTTCAGTAATGGAGCACCCACAATCTCTGAAGACAAGCTGTACCACCAATTAATTGTCCTCAGTGTTAGAAAGTTTCTGCTTAGTTCCAGGTTGCTTCTCTCCTTGATTAGTTTCCACCCATTGCTTCATGTCCTGCCCTCAGATGCTTTTGAGGATAGCTTGACTCCCTCTTCTTTGGGGCAGCCCCTCAAATATTGGAAGCCCCTAGTCCTTCTTTTCATTAAACTAGACACACCCAACTCTTGCAACTGTTATTCCTATGTTCCAGCCTTTGGGAGCACACAGATAGACTGCACATTCATGCAACCAAACTATCACTAGGCGGTGTAACTTATGGTCTTCTGCTTGAAGACTGAGAAGACTTTAGCATTCAAGAACAATCAGAAGATAATCTTTAGTTTGACCTATCAATCCTTTGTGTATGATCACCATTGAACTTATAGGGAATTGCCTTGAAGGACAGTGTAATGATTGATTACCAAGATGATAATTCTCCATATGCAGAAACTAATTTGATTCACTTCACAACTGTTGCAAGAAAAGCTGTAAAATGGGGCAAAACATACTGCTTAACAATAGTCTTGCTTAACAATAGAAATTTTGGACTTGATTGTGGTTGTAAGTTGAGGACTACCTATATGTGCATGTAAAAAATAAGTAAAGGAGTCCCTGCAGATTTTACTCCACTATTCATTAGGGGTGCCGACTCAACTCTGTTTCAAAGCCATTGAGCCAGTGCTCTCCGTTTCCACGATCACGTGACCAGCATGATGTCATGGGGCCCTATTACCTTCCCAGTGAAGTGGTACCTATTTATCTACTTGTGTTTGCATGCTTTCAAACTGCTAGGTTTGCAGGAGTTGGGGTGAGGATGGGAATTCACCCCATCACATGGTGCTCGGGTCTCAAACCCGGACTGCCTGCTTTCCATCCAACAAGCCCAGCGTCCTAACCGTGCCGCCCCATATGTACAAGACCATTATCCATGGAACATTTCCCAAACATCTTTTCACATTTGGAAGAAATTTCATCAGCAAATGTCCTTTCTTCAAAATGAAAAATGTAGTTAGAAAAAACTGTGCAGCTGAATTCTTAGATTTTTCTCATTCACACTTTGTATTATAATTAAGCAATAGGCAATGTCAATCATTTGCTTCGGAGTTAAGTTGGATTTCTACTGCAATCTCTCTTGCTTTCTTCTTTCCACCTTCCCTTCTCATTTCTCCTCCTTTGATTTTAAATCTGGCAAGTGGTTGAGTTAGAAAATATTTTCTAGCTATGTGCCTGTTCTGGTTAAATCAAAGCTCACCCTGAACCCCTTACACACAAATTATACTTCCCATTAAAATCATCATCAACATAGTATTTGAGGTTAGTAAAACATATTGCTTTGGCTATAAAACACTCTCAACTAGTATTCCAAATGTCTTGCCTCAAGCTAGCACTTAAATTAAAGTTTGAGACAGCTGGCACTAGAATCAGAATAAACAGGATGGGATTTTTTCCCCACAAAAGGGGTTTGATGAACCACAATTATTGTTTTCATAATTTATTGCCAATGTACATTAAGCATGTTCTGATCTGTCTCCAGAGCTCATCGGCTTTCAACAGGTGAGCTTGTTCCATGGGAGGGGAGTGGTGAGAAAAGAGGCAGTCTTAAATTATCCTTCAAATAATTGGTTCTCTAATAAATATTGCATAAAACAGCAAGGCTCCTGTAATTTCCGTAATCTGGATTTAATTTGCTAGCTGGTTCTACGACAGCATTGTTTCTCTCAACTCCCATAAGCTTCCATGGAATCAGTGTTGCAGGAAGAGAGTGCAGATGTTACAAGTTGGGTGGTAGTTGCTGGATCAGAACCAGTTTCTGGAAGGAATCTTGTTAGTGTGTAATTAACCTATTTGGGATAAGAAATTGTCGGGCACACAACGATTGGCTCCTTTTTCAAATTAAGGACTTTCCCCCCAAAAAATATCCTCCAACATGGAGCATAAATAACCTTCCGAAGATGTTCATCAGGCCAGTTTCACCCATATGTGCAACTTCTCCTTAATCCTGGACTTACAACCACTTTTGAGACTGAAATTTCTGTGGCTAAGCAGTTATTAAGTGAGTGTAATCAATCATTACACTGTCCTTCAAGGCATATCCAGGGGTGGGCTTCAAAAATTTTAGCCCATTTGCTGGGTGGGTGTGGCTATGGTGGGCGTGGCCAAGTCGGCCTCCTGCACCACAGTGGGGAGGGGGTCTTTTTGCCCTCCTTGGGCTCCAGAGGCTTTCCTTGAGCCTCCAGGAAGGCGAAAACATCCTCCCTGGGCCCAGTTCCAGCCTTTCTGAACTTCCGGGAGGCCTATTTTTCCCCCCTGCCCAAGCCTCCACATGCAATTTCCACTTAACTGCATCCCTATCAAGCCGCAAGGAGACTCCCGGGAGAGGAGAGGCAGGGTGGGCGAGGCCAGCCAGGAGTGGGATTTGCAATTGTCTGAACTGCACAGAATCTTAGCTAGAGGCTCTCCCAAACCCCTGCAAACTTCCAGCAGCCCACCCCTGGCCCCATCTGATTTTTTTGCCGTGGTCTTTAAATGAATCATGTGGTTGTTAAATAAATCCAGCTTCCCCCCCTTGACTTTGCTTGTGGGAACCCCCTGAGAAGGTTGTAGATATGGATCACGAGACCCCAGATCCCTGCAACTGTTGTAAATGCATAGTAGTCGCCACATGCCAGAATTCTGATCACATGACTGTGGGGATGTTGAGATGGTCCTAAGTGCAAGGATGGACCATAAGTCATTTTTTTTCAATGCCTTTGTAACTTCAAACAGTCATTTCGTTTACAAATTCAAACAGTCAATGGTTGCTGGAACTGGGCATGGCTAGTCTAGTGAAGAGAAGGACCAGAGGAGACAAGACAGTAGTGTTTTAATATCTGAGGGGCTGCCACAGAGAGGAGGAAGGGGTCAAGCTATTTTCCAAGGCACCTGAAGGCCAGGCAAGGAATAATGGATGGAAACTGAACAAGGAGAGATTCAACCTGGAAATAAGGAGAATTTTTCTGACAGTGAGAACAATCAACCAATGGAACAGAAGTTGTGGAAGCTTCATCACTGGAGGCTTTCAAGAAGAGATTGGATTGCCATCAGTCAAAAATGGTGCAGGTCTCCTGCTTGGGTAGGGGGTTGGACTAGATGATCTATGACATCCCTTCCAAGTCTGTTAATCTGTATTAAATAAAAGGCCATAAATTGAAGGCTACCTGTATTCCCCATGCTTTAATTGCAGTTTGCCATGAGATAACATTCAGTGAGAGCCAGCTTGACCTAATGGTTAAGGCCTTAGGCTGGAAAGCAGGAGACTGTGAGTTCAAATTCTGCCTAAACCAAGAAAGTGAGAGGGGTGACCTTCAGCCAGTACATTCTCTTGAAAGAGATAGTTGCAAGACATAAGCTATTTTGAATAAATCTGCCTTTTCCAATTGATTGATTACAATTTTGTCAGTGCCAATGGTGTTCAGGTTGGTTCATCAAAGTCGTTCAGACTAGATTTGGCATCTTTGTCTACCTATCGAGTCCTTCCCAAGAACTTGGGATAGGCAGATGGAGATATTTGATGGTCTTCAGAGTATGATCACAGGATGGAAGTAAATTCTGAATCAAGTTGCCTTTTGCAATTGACTGATGGTGAATTTGTCAATGCCAATGGTTCAAGTGGTGCTCCATTTGTTTTGGGATTGCACCGAAGCTCCTTATTACTGTTGCTGTTGTAACAGTAATTACTGAAATTAGGTGTAATTACTATTACACCTTTGCTGCTGCTATTATTATTATTACTATTATTATTATTACTATTAGTAGTAGTAGTAGTAGTAGTATCATTATTATCATCATCATCATCATTATTATTATTATCATTTTTACTATTGTTACTATTGTTATTGTTATTGTTATTATCTCACAGCCTTTGGGCTGGTTGGTAGCTCAATAACTTGAGTCCTAATCAAGGACCTAGGAACTGTTAAGGTAGCATCGGAGGATATAAGCTGTTCCAAGTAGGGTGGTTTTTCTGATAAATTCAGAATTTCCAAATAGTGAGGTAGCCCTTTAGGTGTTGCTCCAAGGGCTCCAATTACAACTGGGATAACACAAGTTTTCTTTTTCCAAAGTAGCTCAACTTCAATTTATAAGTCCTGATACTTTGTGATTTTTTTCTTGTTGCATGTCTTCAATTCATGCATCACCAGGTATTGCAATGTCAATGAACCAAACCTTTTTCTTTTCAACTACTGTTATGTCAGGTGTGTTGTGGGCCAAGTGGCTGTCAGTCTGAATTCTGAAGTCCCACAAGATCTTGACTTTTTCATTCTCCAGAACCTTCTCAACCTGATATTCCCAGTAGTTGTTACTATACTCAAATCCAAACTTTTGGCACAGTTTCCAGTGAATGATTTTAGCAACTCGGTTATGGTGTTCTAGATAGTCAGTTTGTAAAATTTTGCTGCATCCACTGATTAAATGGTCAACTGTTGATATTATTGTTGTTGTTGCTGTTGTCATCATCAACACGACCAACAAAAACAAGGGCTGCAAGAGGAAAAGCAATTTACACAAAGAGGCAAGGACAAAAAAATGACACTTTGTTTTTTCTCCTTCATTTGAGATTGAGGGAAACTTGTATTTGTAGAGGATGTAAGATATCATTTTTTGATTCTCCAACAAATGATAGCACAAGTATTCTTTCATGGGTTTAATTGTATAGTAGGCAGTGTTTTATCTGAACACCTGCACCCTTCCTTTCTTCTCAGGTTTTTATTAATTCTCAAAGGGAAAAGATTATAAGAGAATTCCTCCAGTGGTTCTTTCTTCAGATTGGGAACGAGGGAGCTTCAAAGTAGTAGAAAGATGTGTTCAGAAATCACAACAGCAGCAGTAATACTTTTGCCATTTCATAAAGTGAGCTCTCAGGCACCCCCAAGAGAAACACAAAAGACAAGAGCCTGAGAAATGGAGAATTGAGGAAAATTGAACTTCCAGGGGAAGAAAACTTCTGAAAAACAGCAAGACAGATTTTGATACTCATAATTTCATAGACCAGCTCAACTACCAAAATCCAATATTCATCATATACTTCATAGCAACATCTAAAACACACAGTGGTGCACCATGTTAATCTGGAAAATACCCAGATTCTCACTCATTGAAAGAGATTCTGTTTGTCATGGAAAATTCAGAAGGAAAAGAGCACAACCTTGAGGAGAAGGAACCAACATTGATTCCAATGATCATTAGGTGCCAGCTTCACAGGGAGAGGAACAGGAAATGATGGAAAATGATATCTATGGAGATTGTCAGTCATACAGGTCATGGCTGTCCCAAAGGTGCTTTTTCAAGAGGCAACTAGACAAATTAACTTTAGAGATAAAAGACGGAACAGAATACTACAAAATATGGGATAAATTTTATCAATGGTGGGGAAAAAGGAAGGATCTAGAACCAAAAGACAGGAGGTTGACAGAATGGATGAGTAGGAATAGAAAATGTTATATAAATGTATATAAAACATGTACCTTATGCTATAGTATGTATGACAAACAGGATTGTCAGAACGATCACACCATGTCCAATGTTTTTAACAATTTAATCAATAATTTTTTTGTAAAAAAAAGAAGAAAAGAAAGAAAAAGAAAAAGGGTTTTTTTTTACTGTGGGATGTCGACCATTCAAAAGAGAAGGGTACTTTAAAATAGATGAAGTCCCCCTTGTATTGCAAGTTTGCAGAGCAACTAAAAAAAAAAAAAAAAAACCTCAGGCATCTTTTTTTGAGATGTACCCCAGACTCAGGTTTTTAATAGACAATGCTAATGAGTTTTGGTGGCTTTATTTCCCAGTGTGCTGAAAACTCCAATAAATTTTGATTGTTTCCCCACTCCCGAGAAGTTCTAGGATTTGAAATATAGTCCTTTGTGCGTTGTTTTTGTTTTACTAAATAAGATATTTCAGAGTCAGTTGTGCCTACATCGAGCGTCTCCATGATGTGGGCAAAAGTGTATCTGTATTAGCATGAATGTCACCAATGTTTAGCATTGTTCATCTTTTCTCTGGCTAAAAATGCCAAACAATTCCTTAAAAGTGTGCCATGGGTGGCACAGGTGACCTTCAAACTCAGCTGCCATGACCTACTCTTGTTTTAAACTGTAGGCTAATTCTGGAGGATACATAATTCTATCAGCTATTATTATGGTCTCCTGTGAGTTTTCTCCCTTAAAAAAGAATAAGACAGTTCATCAAAAGTGGGCCACTTGTTAGTACATGAGCCAGGAACAGGTGTTGAACTGACAACCATAAGGGCATTGGTGAGAAATCCATTCTATATGCTGGCCTGAACATAGAAATAAAGAAAGAGCAGGTACACCAACTAAATATGCTTCTTTGCATTGAAAAGATTGTAGGTAGGTAGGTAGATAGAGAGGGAGGGAAGGTCTGCTTGGATGGGGGGTTGGACTAGATGCCCTACAAGATCCCTATCATCATCAGGCTTCTGAATGGATGTGGGTCTCACAGCTTTTGGTTTCAAATTCGAGGCTGGCCTATTCTGATTGGTTGGGAGTTTTGGTCTGTGTTCACTCCAAGTCCAGTGAACACAGACCAAAACTCCCAGCCAATCAGAATAGTCCAGCCTCGAATTTGAAACCAAAAGCTGTGAGACCCACATCCATACAGAAGCCTGATGATGGCAGATGAGATTCTGCTGAAACGTTGCTACAACTTTGAAAGCACTACAATGACGTGGGATAATACCCGAAGGAAGCTGAACAGCACACACAGACACACACACACATATATATGTGTGTGTGTGTGTGTGTGTTTAAGTTTTCGCGGGTACTTACATGTGTGTTGTTCAGCTTCCTTCAGGAATTATCCCACGTCATTGTAGTGCTTTTAAAGTTGTAGCACCGTTTCAGCAGAATCTCATTTGCCATCATCAGGCTTCTGTACTGAGTTTGTATGTGGGTCAGGCTATCATAGCCATTAGTTTTAAATTTGAGGCTAGCCAACTGCTGTGCCAGGATGGTCTTTTTCTGCATCCTGATTGGTTGGGAGTCTTGGTCGGTGTTTATTGGACTTGGAGTTTGTTTCATTGGTGTTTCTGGTTTCTTCTGTCTGTTTTGTGGCTTTGATTGGCGGGCAACACTCTGTTCCTGCACTGGAGGCTTTCAGTGCAGCTTGGCTTCGTGTGAAAGGACAGCTATTATCTATTAGGAAGCCAGGTTGCATCTGGGTGCCTGATGGGGGGGGGGGTGTTTGAGCTGGAGGTATCAGAAGGAGTCTGTTTGTGCCCAGGTGTTTGCCTGGCTTGTGGTGTGGAGATCTTTCTATTTGAGAGTGCAGGCTTCCAAATGATTGACAGTCTGCTGGAATCATCTCTTCTATTCATGCTGTCAGGTCTTTTTTCAATCTCTATGGCTTCTCTGATGATTCTATGACTGGGGTTTTCTATAGTGGCTAGGGTTTTAGTGCCATTGAAATTGATGTTGTGACCTGTGGTTTTCATGTGTTGGACTAGTGAGGAGGTGTGTTCCAGCTATTTTACTGCATTTTTGTGTTCATCCAGGTGGGTACTTATTCTTCGATTGGTCTGTCCAATGTATGTGGCCGGGCATGATGCACAGGGAACTTCGTATATGCCTTGGTTTTCCAGGTCAATTTTATCTTTGGGGTTTCTAAGGATGGCTGCTATATTTTTGTCTGTTTTGAAGGCAGTCTTGATGTGATGCCTGTGTAGTATCTTACTGATTTTGTCTGTAGTACCTCTAATGTAGGACAGGACAGTTGTTCCATAGGTCTGTTGATCTTCTAGGTCTCTATTCTGTCTTGGTGTGTATTTGTGGATCAGGTTGGTGATTTTGTTTTTGTGGAAGCCATTGGCTGTCAATACTTCAGTCAGGGTGCATAGTTCAGTCTTTATATGTGTCTTGTCTGCCAGGCGTTTGGTTCCGGTGATTAGTGTTTTGGCCACGGAATTTATCTGTGCTGGGTGGTGGTGGGATTGGGCATTGAGGTAGCGGTTGGTGTGTGTGTGTGTGTGTGTGTGTGTGTGTGTGTGTATATATATATATATATATATATATATATATATATATATATATATATGCTGTTCAGCTTTGTTTGGGTATTTTCCTACATCATTGTAGTTGTGCCTTTAAAGTTAT
The DNA here is from genome assembly GCA_015471245.1 of Laticauda colubrina. NCBI lineage: Eukaryota > Metazoa > Chordata > Lepidosauria > Squamata > Elapidae > Laticauda > Laticauda colubrina. The sequence continues at coordinate 5,119,674 of BLBF01000077.1, read as the reverse complement.
AGCAACGTTTTGGCAGAATCTCATCTGCCATCATCAGGCTTCCGTATTGAGTTCATGTTTTCGATTGAACTCGTGTTATGTATTGTTTCGAACTCAATACAGAAGCCTGATGATGGCAGATGAGATTCTGCTGAAACGTTGCTACAGCTTTAAAAGCACTACAATGACGTGGGATAACACCTGAAGGAAGCTGAACTGCATTCATGTAAGTACCCATGAAAACCTAAAAACACACACATACACAAATATATATATATAT
>BLBF01000077.1:5082789-5112751 GCA_015471245.1 Laticauda colubrina | reverse complement strand
ATATATATATATGTAGATTTTCACCGGTACAGGTATGTAGGTCTAGGTGTGTTCGGGTCTTTTCCTGTGTAAGATTAAGAGTATCTTGATGATGTTTCGGCAAGTTCCCACTCGCCATCCTCAGGCTGGTGCTTTTGGCTTCCTGCTGCTTTCACTACTTGCACACCTCGACCTACATATATATCTATATATATAAAGTAAGTAAGTACTGTATATGGCACCTACAGAAGTCATGTAATCTCTGGTATACAAATTTAGTTTAAATAAAGTGTCAGCATATCTATCATCCATCTATATATTTGTCATCTATCTATCTATCTACCTACCTTCCAACCCATCTCTCCATCCATCCAATCTCTCTATCTCTCCATCTCTCTCTCTCTTTACATATCCATCCATCTAGCAACTGCACCTTCTGTTTTTTCTTTGAAGATGTTTTGTTTCTCATCCAAGAAGCTGAAGAAGGATGAGAAGCAGTGATGGGATTCATTTTTTTTTTTTTACTACTGGTTCTGTGGGCATGGCTTGGTGGGTGTGGCAGGGGAAGGATAATGTAAAATCTCCATTGTCTCTCCATTCCTGGAGGAAAGTTACTGCAAAATCTCCATTCCCTCCCCCCCCCACCAACCTGCTTTCCAGCTCCGTTCTCCTGTGCAGGGCAACCAAAGAAGACCCAGACAATCAGCTGGGACTCAATGGGAGGCAGAGAATAGATGGGGGTGGGGCCAGTCAGAGGTGGTATTGACCGGTTCTCTGAACTATGCAAGATTTTCACTACCAGTTCTCCAGAACTGGGCACCACCTCTGATGAGGAGGGAAATGTCTTCAAATAAAACCAGAACATCCAGTTGCCTCTTGAAAAGGCATCTATAGGCCAAAGAGATAAATGGTGCAGATTTATTCAAGACAACCATCTCTGACTGCGTTCATACATATTAGTTTGTACATGTGTGTTTACACTGTAGGTTCATAAGTATCCCATATTATCTTTGTGGTAGAATACAATCATCCTGCATAGCATTTTGAGTTTCATGTGGCCTCTTTTTCATGCTAGGAAGAACATTGTCTGGTCTGATGATCATGCAAACGAGATCTACTTTATGTACCCACACCTATTCCCGATTGACTTTAAAAGAGCCATAGCAATAACACCACACAAAAATGTAAAATAATTTGCTGATCCTCCATGGCAAACATTGATTGCTGGGGAAAATTTGGCCAAGAGGCTGTTGATTTCAACACTGACACAACAAACCTCAACCCTTTTCACAGGATTGTCACCTTTTTCTTGGAGTGTGCCTCAAGAACCATTTTGAGTCTCAGCCGTAGATAGGAAGATATGACACAGTGGAACATGGAAATTACTGGACCAAATGTGTCTCATTCATTATTCCAGAAAGAACCAAATGTCAGAGCATTAAACATCATTACTTGCTCATTTCCTTTCACCCTAGGAGCTATATTGGATTAGATGGAAGTTACAGAGAGGTGTGCAAGGGTTTGAAAAAGAAACCAAGTTTTAGTTAAGAGGGCTTGGTGCTCTTGTCGCAAAGACCTGCTCGGTCCAAAGAGGAGACCAAAAAATCAGAAGTGATTTTTAAGAAACAGAAATCGAATGAACAAGACCACTGACATTCATAAATCTTGGAAGAAGAAACTTTGCAAAAGTTGGGATTGTGCATCAACATTTGATGCTGCAAAGCAGAAATTTTGCATTGTGTTTCAAGTCAGTTGTTGTATATTCAAGAAGCTAGGATTAAAACCAGGATTAAGAAAAACATAATAATAAACACATGAACCCATTCAGTTCCAGAGTTTTCTACTCAAGAAGCTGTTTGTTTATCAAATTTAGGCACTGCTCATCTCACTCATGGTGGTGCAATGGCTCAGTGGTTTGAGACACTGGGTTTGTTGGCTAGAAATCTGATGGCCCAGGTTCGAGACTCGAGCATCATGACACAGGGTGAGCTCCCATCCTCACTTAGTTCCTGCCTACCTGGCAGTTTGAAAATATGCAGATGCAAGTAGACAAATAGGTACCACTTTGGTGGGGAAGAAACAGTACCCTGCAACATCATGTTGGCCACGTGACCATGAAAACCCCTCTGTAAGTGTTGGCTTACAGCCTCAAAACAGAGGTTAGTAAGTCAGCAACATGTCAGCATTTCAAGTAACAAGCTCCAAACCAATAAACTCTGAGGTAATCTTTTCCTCAAAGTTACATTCAATTAGAGTTGTCCTATTGGCACATCTGGGAAAACCCAAATCTGAGAGTTCTGGGTTTTCCCTTCCCAAAAGAAATTAAAAGATCCATCCCCTGTGTCCATCAGTCCATCATGTGGCCCAATCAAATCTTTATACCAACTGGAGACATCTCTCCAGACACTCCTTTCCAGGTACAGGGCAACATATCCTTGACTCTCAGAGAAAGGATGTTGTTGTGTCTAATGTTCTATCTCACTATGAAATTCCCTCCTCCCAAATTTCCAGGCACTAAATGTGGCAGCCTCAATGCTTTCAATTAAAATGTGGCTTCCAAGGCTGACACACCGTTTAGAAGAGTAAAATCCACAGGGATTTCACTTTCCTTCCTACCTTCCATCCCACTCATAGAAAGACTTTGTGAATCCCTCAACAAAGTCCAAAGTCCAGAAGTGGAGAAAGGGAGGGGGGATGGAAAGAGTGGAAGGAAGGTCAGTTCAGCAGGGCAATGCCAAAAGAATGACTGGGGTGACAGGATAGCAGTGTTGCAATATTTGAAGGTCTGTCACAAAGAAGAGCGAATCAACTTTTCCCCCCAAAGCATCAGAAGGCAGGACAACAACCAGTAGATGGAAACTAACCACAGAGAGAAGCAACTTAGAACAGAGGAGAAATTTCCTGACAGTGAGAACAATCAATCAGTGGAATGGCTTGCCTCCAGAAGTCGGTGCTCCATCACTGGAGGCTTTTAAGAGGAGACTGAATAGTCATTTGTCTGAAAGTGTATAGGGTCTTCTGCTTGAGCAGGGGTTGGATTAGAAGACTTTCATGGCCTCTTCCAACTTGATGATGTTCTATCTTTTCTAAAATTGCATAAGACCAAGGGCTTAAGTGTGGTGGTGGTAGCAGACTTTAAAAAAAAAAAAAACTTTAATTTACTGTCACTGTTAGCCCCCTTTGAGGTTTACAGTGGTATTTATACAACAACATCAATCACATGAAACAAGAAGGAGGATTTATAGTTTGTTTTAAAGACTGCAAATGCAATGTAATGCAAATGGCATGCCTCATGGGCATTTACGTTTAATGGGAAAATTACAGATGCAAAAGATTGGTGGAACAAATTTTAAATTGACTTTATTACATCAAGTGCTTGTTTTTGGTGGGGGGGGGTGTATTGTTGTTGATGATGATGATTTTTTTTTCTTGGTTTGTTAGCATGGGGTTTCCTTTCTTCCAGAGACTAGTATTTTAGTGTGTGTATGTGTTTTTGTCTCAGTGTGTGAGTGTGTGTGTTTCTTAAATGTGCAGATATGCATAATAAAGACATGTAAAACAATGTAGTATAGCAGTGTTTTTCAACCTTGGCAACTTTCAGTTGAGTAGACTTCAATTAGCAGAATTCCCCAGTCGACCGCATGATCAGAAAACTTCCAACAACTCATTTCCTATTTGTAGGAGCAATGGTTAAATTGATGTTTTTCAACCTTGGAAACTTTAAGTTGTCTGGACTTCCAATCCCAGAATCCCCCAGCCATCATCTTCTTAATCTTAAAATTGCTAAGATTGAGTTTGAGAAACTCTGAAGTATTAAAAGGAATAAGGTTGGATGTCATCCACGTGTTAAGAGCACCACATTTAGATCACAATCATCAAAGAGGCAAAGGGAGACCTGCAGATTTTGTTAAAATCGGGAAACTTCCAACCATTTTGGTCTCTAATTCTGCAACTTAGTAAGAATTGCACACAGATCCAGTTAGGTTTGTTATTTCAAACTGTGAGCCATGTCAGCAAGGGGCAGGTAAATGTATGGCTCTATTCGTCCAGAATTTCTGGCATTCTATAGGGAATCCTGGGAGCTGAAGTTCTACACAACTTAGAGGTGCCAAGGTGGAGGAACACTGCAGTATCACAATAGAGAATTTGCTGTTTTTGTTGGATTATATGTAAGTGAAGTAGCACTGAGCATCATCATGCAGTAAAGCTTATCTTATTACAAAGGACAGATGCTTCAGAATTCCCATGTCAAAACAACTCTCATTCATACCAGGAAAACCAGAGAATTATCTTCGTGCGACTCTCATCTAACCCAAGGGATCTTGTTGAAAACTTTGCCATGGCCTGCATCTAACTAGGTCAGTGTTCCTTCTTCCAGGGTGATTAATTAACTGGAATTTAAACTCATACTGAGATTCCTTCCTGTGCCAGCCTTGGAGACTGACTCCAGAATATTACATTTTCTCCGTGTGAGTCCATATGTTTAATCCACCTGAAGATTGGGTCTAGAGTTGGGTACAAATGACCTTTCATTTTTTTCCAATAAACTTGAGGACAGAGATGATTCCTCAGAATTTCTCAAGAGGAAAGAGTCATTTTCTCAAGGATAAAACTGTCATTAGCCAGGACCCCGATGCTGGTCTTAATGCCCCATCAAGGAACTTTTTTTCCCCCTGATGTCTTCTTCTGAGGCTGAGGGGAAGTAAGGGAAGTCAGGGAGGTTACAGAGAAGCACAGAAATGGGTATACAGTGAAATGCAGGATATTTGCACGCACATCTTGACCCTTGTGCAAAGGATGAAGTATAAGAAAACCCACTGTATCTATGAGAATTTATCCAAAATCCTATTCATCTTGCAAAGGGGAAAAAAATCAGCTAGGAAAACTAACATTCATGGGATCATTGCCTCTGATTTTCTAAAAGATTTCAAAATCATAGTAATTTAATTAGAGCTTGAGGACAGCTTGAAGTCCACCTATTTTTGCTGAGGGGTTCATTTTCACACGCAAAGATGGATGTTAAAATCACCTCAGGAAGATTTAACAACTGTTTTTGTTTGTTTGCTTGGTCCTTTCAAATCACTCTTGACTCCTGGCAACTTCCTTGTCTAATCCCTGCAGCTTTTTGGGGAAGAATTGGTTTACCATTGCCTCCTTCCTAGGGCTGAGAGAGGGTAACAGGCCCAAGGTTGCCCAGGAGGCTTTGTGTCTAAGGGAGGACTAAAGCTCAGAGTCTTTGAGTGTCTTCCTGAAGTCCTTAAGCACTACACAAAACTGCCTTTGATTAATGGTTATTGGGCCCCAACCAATACCAATAGCAAGAAACTGCTATTAATATATATATATATATATATATATATATATATATATATATATATATACACATTATTAAAATGGAACTTTAAGGTAAACATCTGAGGTTACACTCAGTCTTAACTGGGATTTGACTAATTTATTGCTATTTTGAGGAAGCAATTAAGTAATCCAGAGGTATTTGCAGTAGATTAGAAACAATTCCACAATCAACGATATAAAAAGAGCAGCAAAAATAATTATCCCAATCCCTTTTATCCAAGTGTAAAATGCAAGCAGTTTTAGGTGAGACAGAATATGTTGTCCTAGGGGGACAACATGCTGGAGGACAAATTCAGATTCAGAATATGGAACAAATTCAGATTCAGAGGACAGATTCAGAATACGCTCAGGAGTATGGTGTAGTTTTAATTTAGTTTTTCCCAATCTGGCTGCCCCACCAGATGTCTGGACTGATTTTCAGGGTTTTCAATAAAGCCCCTGCCAGTTCCAGGATTAGAAGTGGAAGTCTATTTATCTGGGTCAATCTGGAAAAGGTTCACAGTTGGGTGACCAATGTCTTGACCAGTGGTGGGATTCAATTTTTTTTACTACAAGTTCTGCCGGTGTAGCTTGGTGGGCGTGACGGGAAGGATACTGCAAAATTTCCATTCCCTCCCCACTCTTGGAGAAGATTACTGCAAAATCCCATTCCTCCCCCATCCCTCCCCCAACCTGCTTTCCAGCTCCCTTCTCCTGTGCAGGCAACAAAAGAAGACCCAGCCAATCAGTTGGGATTCAATGGAAGCTGAGAATAGATAGGGTTGGCAGGGCCAGTCAGAGGTGATATTTGCCAGTTCTCTGAACTACTCAACATTTCTGCTACCTGTTCTCCAGAACTGGTCAGAACCGGCTGAATACCACCTCTGATCTTGACTATGGTTGCTGAGTTCTAAGACCAAATTCTGCAAACTCAGAGCTTGACCTTCCTGAAATGGCCTACGTTACTATCAACAGGGTGAGAGACGTAGAGAAACCCTTTTCATCCAGACTCTCAGCGTAGCTTGTTGAACCCTAGCCAAGAAGTAAAATAAATAGAAGCTAAAACTGGTGGTTTCCCCTGAAAAGCAGCCAACTCCTGGCACATGCCAAAACATAAACCAGATTGCATAATGAGGAGGTTTTTCATAATTTCCTCAGATTAGGTTTTTATTAATGCCTGTCAACAGCCAGGGAGAGGTATTAACAGCTGTTGGTAGCCAGGCCAGCACTGACTTCACTGCTAATCTAAAGCCAACAATAAAGTCTCTTTTACAAGCTTGCTGATTGCAAAGGAAACTGGCTTCTATCGGCATTCAGCTCAGAAAGATGGATTCCATCTCTGTGCTGAAATAAAATTGAAAGAGGAAATGTTCCTCCAGCAATTCCAGTTAAGGGATGGGGGGATTGGGGAGAAGGGAGGTTGTGGGGGAAAGGAGAGAAATTCTAACCTCAATGCAAATTTATCCAGTGCCACTCTTGGATCGATCAATTACCCTTTGAAATGCACATTTTTTCTGAATTTCTCAGTGCCTTTTGCTATATGGTATGAAAGGAAGCCCTGCACAAAGACACATGAAAGGGATGCTTCAAAACATAATGATTTAGGAAGAAACACCACAGAAATTATTTGCACAAAGCAAAAGGGCAAATAAGAATATGGCATTGCAGGAATTGGTCTCTCTGCTATTATTTGACATATTTTTTGGTGGCTTGAAGGGGTAGGGACTTCAGCTCCTGAAATTCCCCAGACAGAATGTTGACTGAGGAATTCTGAGAATTGAAGTCCTCACATCTTCAGATTGCCAAGACTGAAAAACACTGATCTACATGGAACTGCAAGGTGAGATATTCCATCCTTATTCCATCACTAGCTCTACACCTGTGCTTCACTACGAAACTATGTGATCAGGTTTAGTTTTTGGGGAGGAAAATAAGGGGAAAAAATTGTGCCTCTGCCTACCAGCATCCATCAGTATTCATCTGGTTAGCATCCTGTCAGTGTGTGAGAGAGTTGAGGGCTGTTTGGAAACTGAAAGAATATTTGCTGCGTGAGCAAGAAGGAGACAGCAAAGAGCCTGGGCATGGCTTAGCTCAACTGTTCTGTACAAAAGCTGGTTGCTGCTGTGAAACTAAAACTGAAACTGAACCTCCTCTCCTCTGTTTGTGTTTTGCATTTGGAAGAGATTTCTTTTCAGGTGGGGAGGGGGGTAGAACTCCCTTCAATACTCTTCTGACTCTCACCCAGATCCTAAAATACCCAGGTCTCTATATATTTTAAATGAAACAGAAATATATGTAGCACTCAGTTCAGCTAAATCAAATATAGAATACTTCATTGCAATTTTAATCTATGGTCTCCTAGTAGTCTTTTAAATGATTAAATTTTTGTCATTAAGAAAAATATTCCTTTTCTCCATATTTGCTAAACATTGTAAACTAGACCTCTTTGTCAGTACAAGTAATCCAAATACATTTTTCAAGCTGTCTTTTGTTAGTAAGAATAAATAGGGCAATATTCACTTGAACTCCCCTGTTCATCAGGGTGTGTTAACAACAATAATATACAAAATACTAGTGCTCTGGTGGTCATTTTGAAAAATCCTTTCTTAGCAAGCACCTAGAAGCCAAAAGAAACATAGGTGCCAAATTTCAATTTTGTAGGCTTTATGGTTCTGGAGATTTCGCTTTTAGATAGAAGTAAAGTGATAGATAGATAGATGATAGATAGATGATAGATAGATAGATAGATAGATAGATAGATAGATAGATAGATAGATAGATAGATAGATAAATAGATAGATAAATCAGATTTGTTATACCCAATGATACATCTCTTCACTGGGCCAACCAAGTGATGCTATCAACGTCTCCTCCCAGGATCTGGAGATTGGGGCACTCAGGATGAGGAAAAACAGACATTGGTTTAACTATAGCAAGAATAAGAGATTATGAGATTTTGAGTCCTTTGATCCTGTCCAGTCATGTCCAGTTCTAGGGGGCAGTGCTCATCTACATTTCCTAGGTAAAGGAGTTAAACATTGCCAAAGATGATGATTATATAACACAGCATATGCTGTTTCCTTCCCCCTGAAGTGGTACCTATTTATCTGCTCATGTTTGCATGCTTTCAAACTTCTAGGTTCACAGGAGTTGGGGTGAGGACAGGATGCTCACCCAGTCATGCAATGCTTGGGGTCTCGAACTGCCAACCTTTCAGCACCTTAACCGTCAGGCCACAGCACCCAAAGACGTGTTGACTGGCTTCAATTGCTTGGGTTATTTATTGCTATTTCTGTTATCCTGCCATCCTCTTCTTTCTATGTTCTGAAAGTAGTGCCTTTTAGATTCTGTTGCATTGCATTGGGGTTTTTTTTTTAGTCTTTTTTATTTATATATGAATATTTTGAAAACAATATATTGTCCAGGCATTTCATTTTACCAAAAAAGCCACAGATATATTAATAATGATAATAATGATAATATCCCTAGTAATTCTAGCAATAGTAATAGTTATATTAGTTTATTTACAATCATATTCATTATACTAGCATACTTATAGTCATAGATAATGTTCATCATATGTTCATCATATGCTCACATAACAATACCAACAATAATTGCATTGTTCATTTCTTGCTTCCAACTGTAAGTTGCTCAGAGTTTTTTTGTTTTGCAAATTGGGCAACCATATAAATCTAAAACAATAGTGGCAACATGGATTGAATCCACAATAGCATGAATTGGAAGTCTACAAAACAGAAAAAGCAAAACAAAACTGCCCACTAACCCACTCCTTGTGTAAACTAACAGCCATCAAGACTGGTGTAAGGAACTGGGAAGAACTGCAATGGATTTAATAACCTCCTGTTATGAAAAAAACTAAAACTTTCACAGAAAGGAAAAAAAAACAAAACCTATGAAAGCATGCCATACCGACAAAGATAGATTTACAGTAGGATTGGGGGGTAGGAATTCCCTTTCTTCAGGCAAATTTATAAAAGTGCAGCCAGTCCTAATTGATGAATGAATGTTTCCTAAACTTTCCTAAGACAGCCAATTTTGTCAGTTATACTTTATGTGCCAAGTCAGCCCCTTTAGTGTCAATGAAAAATTAACCAACTTTTCTGTGTGGTTAATTGCCTGTGTGACTAATATTTTTTCATATGTGTAATCAGAAGCATATTGCTTGTCTTCCCATCCCCACCCCACCCCCCGGGCCTTAATTGTATTTGTAACTCAAAAGACAAAGTACCTGAGAGGAGAATGGAAGAAAAACTGGGTGATGAAGTTGACTCAAAATTCAAGAACATCCTGGAAAGGGGCTTCATTTGGGAGCAGTCTTCATATATAATGGTTTTAACAGATGCTATTTCTTTATTCACCTTATTCGCAAAATGACAACCACAGTTTGCATTTGAACAAGGACAAAATGGTGGAGCTCACCTTTATCATTTCTTCTAAACTGTTGCCCTTCCTCAAGTTACTCTTTATCAGGGTAAAATAATTACAGAGTTGGAAGAGACCTTGGAGGTTTTCTGGTCCAACCCTCTACTCAAAAAGGAGAGCCTATACCATTTCAGATTAATGACTATCTATTCTCTTCCTAAGAACCTAAAGGGATGGAGCACAATTTCTGGAAACTGGAAGCTGTTCCACTGATTAATTGTTCTCACTATCAGGAAATTTCTCTAGTTCTAGGTTGCTTCTCTCTTTGATTAATTTCCATCTCTTGCTTCTTGTCCTATCCTCAGGTATAGCTTGACCCCTTCTTCTTTGTTGCAGCCCCTCAAATACTGGAATCCTGCCATCATTCCTTCTCTTCAGTAGATGAGAAATACCCATGTCCTGCAACCCTTCTTGATATGTTTTAGCCTCCAGTCTTCTTATCATCTTTGTTGTCCTTCTCTGCAGTTTTTCTAGACTTTCAATCTCTGTTTTATATCGTGGTGACCAAAATTGGATGCAATCACTCCCATTTAAGAAGGATACTTCATCATAGAGAATGTAGACAAAGGATCTAGAGCTAAAACTTATTTTTAAAGATCAAAATGATAGGACAGGTTGATATTTTGTTGTAGTGCTGCAGTTTACCACTTTTCTAAGTTTCTTAGATGTTCTTAGAGTCTAAGAACAGGTCAGAAGAAGCAGGGATAATCAAAAGGAAATATCTTTGTTCATTTTAAGTCCATAGATATCCCATGGCCTACCCAAAGGGTGGCCTTCTGATACAAATACAAATAGACTCATAACCATCCCTTGGTCTACAAAAGGTATGGCCTTCTGATGCAGAAATGGGTATGTCAAAGCTCTCTCAATGCAAAGAAGCTTGGGAGGGTCACAAAAGGAAGAAATCCTAGATTTAGATCAATTTGATGGTGCAAAACAGATGGCCCAGTTTCAAACATCAAAGCTGGATAATAAAAGTTGGGAGGACGGACAGTGGTGGCATTCTACCAGTTTAGCCGAACTGGTAGTTCCGAGTTCATATATAAGCAAACCAGTTTGCTCTGATGATCAGCTGCTGGGACCATTTCCATGCTCATGTGATCAGTATGATGACTGGTAGTCCTCAAGTTACAACAGTTTATTTAATGACTCTTCAAAGTTACAACGCCACTGAAAAATATGACTTACGACCATTTTTCTCAATGTTGGCCTTTGCAGTATCCCCATGATTACCTGACTCAAAATTCAGATGTTTGGGAACTGCTGCTTCCTATTTATGTTGCTGTGCCCCAAGCAGTGGTGGTATTCTACCAGTTCGGCCCGGTTCACCCCGATGATCAGCTGCTGGGCCCTCCTGCCTACCCTGGCTCTATACTGGTCTTTATTTCCTGGATTTCAAGCTCAGTTGCTTCGCATGGCACACACAGGGAGAGTGCAGGATTGCAGGAGAAGGTTAGTAGCCTCTGCATGCACATAAACCCTCTGCATGCACATAAAGCATGCCTATCAAGCCACACCCACAGAACTGGTGGTAAAAAATTTTTTGAAACACAATGAATTTCCAACACAAAAGTATCATTTGTATTAACCTGAAGAGGTCAAGATTTCCAACCAAAATCTTTAACTCTCTCCTTCAATTCTGCTCCCTGAGACAACCTGCTGATGTTTGTCACACAGTAGGACCAACCTGTACATCTCAGCAAGAAAACAAATTACAGCTAGTCCTCCACTTAAAAATAGTTCAATTAGTGACCATTCAAAGTTACAACAGAACTGAAAAAAATGAGTTATGGCTGTTTTTCACACATATAACCTTTGCAGCATCCCCATGGTCACGTGATTTATATTCGGATGTTTGATCACTGACTCATATTTATGACATTTGCAGTACCCCCTTTGGTGATTTTCTGGTGAGCAAGTCCATGGGGAAGCCAGATTCATTTAACATTTGTATGACTAATTGAACAATTTCAGTTACAGAAATTCTTAGCCACAGAAATTTTGGGTTCAGTTGTGGACATAAGTCAAGGACTATCTCTACAGACCTGGAATGGGATGTATTCCATTTAAGGCATAATATTTTCATGGCTGGCAGTCAGGGGTGGGTTCCTTCCAGTGCTACTACCAGTTGGGTGATATTACATAGCACATGCAGGCACCTAAAGTGTGCTGTGCCAATCAGCTGAGAGGAAGAAGAAACGAAAAGCCAGGAGTGACCCTCCCACCTGCCCATGTGCTTTTTGCTTCTTTTATCCTCCCAGCTGATTGTCGGAGGAACTGGTTTGGCCAAACCAGTAGCATTTTTTACTACCAGTTTGCCCCAACCAGCCGGAACCAGCCTGAACCGGGAACATACCACTACTGCCGGCAGTGCACTTAAGTATAAGGGCTACACAATGAGCCTTCAAGTAGAGCTCTCTCCAGCTTGCTTTCCATATGGACGTATCTGGACAGCAAGGGAGTCCTCCTGTCAAGACATTGAGTGTAGCCATGGTGTCCCCATAGCAGCCTGAACTCTTCCTTATCATGATGAGTGTAGAGTAACAAGCTGAAGGAGAACCATCAGTGGTGCTAGGTTGGGGGAAGATCTTCTTCCCACTACCCACATAGGCCTCCTTGGATTGCCCCAAATGCTCTCTCCCTTTTTCTTTCAGCCCATGCCTCACTGTGTGCTCTAAGCAGACAAACCAGGCTCCCTGTGGCTAGCTTTGTGGGTTCCCCCCCCCCCTTCTTTTAATAACTTGTCTACTCAACCTTGCTTCCCAAGAGCTTTTCATACCTGCCGTGCAGCCAGCAAGCAAGTTTCTTCTAAGTTGCTCCCACGATCTTCGGCTTCCTTTTCTTCTCTGCTGAACCATTTCATTGCTGTTCCATTGACTGGGGTGGGGATGGGGTAGGGTGGGTGGATAGAGGGTGTTCTGTTACACTGGAATCAATAGCTTCGGGGGCTCTCCAGCCCACTGATTAGCTTGTCAGTCAGAGCTGGAGGGGGAAGGTAGCATGAATCCCGAAATACCAGGGCCCACTGGTTTGAAAAACAAAGATTTCAGGAGGCTCAGACCTGGGGGGAAGGGAGTTAGCAGCCACCTGTTTCTCTCTAACATGTGCAAAGTGTATTAACATCTTTGCTGCTGCATTCTGGAAAGTCACCTGGGAGGGACACAAGTTTAACAGCTTTGGAATATTTTAACTTATGGCTACATTAAAAGAGGAGGAGGAGAGGAAGAGGAGGAAGCAATAGTTTCTCATCTCCAAATGATCCTTTCAAGCAACTCTGGGTAACAAAAAGTTCTTTGCCAACCTATTCATTTTTATTTGGAACAATAATTTTGCTGGGCAAAGGGATCCATCACATTAAAACCATGGGGGAGGACACAGATGTCATCCAGATTCTCCATTTCTGCCTTTCCAACCAGAATGGGGAAAGTTTGATAGCAGAATTCATTGGGCCATTTATTATCTTGCTCACAGATTCTTGGAAGCTCCCTTGAACTTGCCATTTCAGTGGGTATTTATCCATCAATCCCAATGATTCATCAGTGATATCCAACTATTTATTTTTAAAAAAATCATATATTTGTTGCCAACTTTCTGTCCAGAATATCCATCCCATCACCCAACTTTTTCAAGTGGCAGCAGATGAAAATAGCAAATGATTCCTAAGTGAGGAGGGAGGAAAGGAAGGAGAGAAAGAGTAAGGGAAGGAAAGGGAAAAAGAAAAGGGAAAAGTGAAGTGAACAAGAAAGAGAAAGGAAGAGGAAGAAAGAGAAATTGGGAAAGTGAATGAGGGAGAAGGGAAGGATGATGAAAGGGATGGGAGGAAGGGAGGGAGGAAGGAAGGAAGGAAGGAGAGAGGGAGGGAGCAAGGGACAGAGGGAGGGAAGGAAAGGAAGGAGGGAGGGAGGGAGGAAGTTTAACATGTTATGTGACAAATAAATCATATTTATTTTACTTTATTCCACTAATCAACATTAAAATGGTGCCCAAGTATAATACCTGAAGGGTATCAGAATAATACCCTCCAAATCCCAGTGTATAAAAAAGGGGGGTTAGAAAAAAATTAGCCCAACATCTTGACTTCAGAGCAAAATTTGTAAGCTTCTGCTTTTGAACACCTATTGCAAGACACCCGTTCTGGCTTCCGGTTCAGGATTTTTGCAGATTAAGAACATGCATCCAAACCAATTTCCCTGTCAAAACATGTTATCATTCAAATTAACTCAAGAAAACGCCCCCTCCGTTTCCTACCTCCGAAGACCACAAAGGGAATTCTTGTGCTTAGTATTAAAATCCCAAGCTTTAAGAAACACGCTTATCTCACTCTTGACTTTCTTATTTTAACCACATTTGGGGTTTCCTAACTACTGTCTGCAAACTCACCACAAACCACAAAGTAAATCAGAACAATGCTAATTCAGATTTATCATTAGCTTTATTCTATTAAATTAATCCCCCTTTTTTTGTTTTGTTTTAACTAGCATGATTAGCTTTTGACAAGTGGGCTTAGATCTTTCTTGTTTCCCCACTTTCCTGCAAGCCACAAGATGAAGACAAACCTTGCAAGAAGCTCATTGTGAAGATCTTACTAATATTACAGGAAAATAGCATCAGATTCAATTCTTAACTAAAGGTTGAGAGTTCTGTTTTGATGAAATCTGTCACATTCCCAGAGATTTATGCTGCAAGTGTGACTTTAAGGGAGTTATTTTTAAGGAGCCATTTTTTCCAATGCAGAATGAAGTTGGGGTAACTGAAAAGAGTGAGACTGTCACTAAGATAGTGAGCTGACAGCTGGATTGCCTCAGTTCAAATCTCACTTCTCTCCTGAACTCACTTAGCCTGCGAAAAAGGAGATTGGAAAGGAGAGTTTCTTGTTTTAGACCAAACTGTCTTACTCACCCCAACAGCCCTGGAAAAAAAAAAAGAGGTTATATTAAGCTAGCTTAAACTCATACCAGAAATTCCTTCACTCATCTCTGAGTGAAATTATAATCCTAAAGCTCAGCCTGCATATTATGGAAAAATTGTTTTGTTTTGTTTTGGGGTAACATATCTGAAATGATTATTTTAATCTCTTGTTAGGGGGCTTAGAATCTAGCCAGATATAATGATTAGATAGATAGATATCGATAGATAGATAGATAGATAGATAGATAGATAGATAGATAGATAGATAGATAGATAGATAGATAGATAGATAGATAATAGAGAGATAGATGATGGACACAGACAGACAGACATACAAACAACACAGAAACACACATATATAGGCTTAGTATAATGTATATATCAGTTCATATTCTGTATTCCAAGTTAAACTAGTCAATCTATCATCACTCTCTTACACACACACAACATACATACATGCATTTGTTTCTGTAATTTGAATCAAGTCACTTAACTGATTATGCACACGAACACACACACACACACACACACACATAAATATGTATGTGTATATGTATGTACACATATCTACAACTGATTTTTTTTGTCTTTCTAAAATTTCACCAACTATGAGAGAATGCTATGTATGAATAGGAAATGTCATGATAGCAAATACCAAATCACTTTTATTTGTTTTTTTAATCTTTCCCTCTATCATATCAGACCCAAAGCCATTTTCAAAAATGAGTGTGTTTAATTTACAGCCTCCTATATTTCTATTTGCCTTTACTGAGATGCCTGCTTCAAAATCTATTCAAATCTTAGTTGCTAAAATAGGCTTAATACATGAATCATTTAAGAAGAAATGGAAAAAGGAAATCCTTGCAGAAGTGAGGCCTTCCTTTAGTGCTGATATGTTGTTCTTGGTCGAGCTAAAATATTCAGCTACCTGCAGTGAAGGACAAGATTATCTCCTGAATCTTACTTCTTCACTGACGACAGACAATGGCACCATTTCTAGGGCCTGGATCTTTTCTAGAGGTACAGACGTAGGACACAGAACAGAATTGGAAGGGACCTTGAAAGTCTTTTAGTCTACCTCCCTGCCCAAGTCCTTATTTTATCCAGACAAATGGTTGTCCAGTTTTTTACCTCTTAAAAATCTCCAGTGATGATGGAGCACCTACAACACCAAAAGCAGAGGTGGTCTTCAGCAGGTTCTGACCAGTTCTGGAGAACTGGAAGCAGAAATTTTGAGTAGTTCTGAGAACTGGCAAATACCACCTCTGACTGGAGATTTTACAATATCCTTCCCCTGCCATGCCCATCAAGCCATGCCCACAGAACCAGTAATAAAAAAAATTGAATCCCACCACTGTTACTATCACTTTATGTGATTTTGAAGCTTCAACTTTCAGAAGTCTCAGCAATGACCAGGTTGAGGAATGGGGAGTCTGGAGAGTGATATATTTGGACAAACCAAAGAAAGCAGGCTAGCTGAGAAGAAGTTGAAGAGATGCCTTTCCATACATATCTTACTCTTTCAATAGTTCATCTGTTTGTGTTGCTAGGGACAACCCACCTACCCTTGGCACCTGCTCTGATCTACAAATGATAGCACTTTCTTCTGTTTGATTCGTTTCCATGCTAACCACCAGTTTTGCCTTCCAGAAATAGTTTGTAATTCTTGAAGATATTACCAAGTTACCAGAAACATCTTGGGTTCATGTCTGCGTGATTCCATCAAAACCCAAGTCAGCTTCCTTTAAATACCTGTTGCTCGGGATCAATTGTGGGAAAAAACCTATCCATCACAGGTGACAGTGCAGGTTACATCTGGTTGATAACTGTGTGACACTGAATAGTTTCTAGCGCTGGTGGGTTCTTCTTAGATAACCGACTGACTGTGTTCTCTGTTGAACCGTATTTTTGGCTTCTTTTTAAAAAAAACTCTGCTACCCTGAGTTACTAATTTGCTACCTCCTGAGTTCATAGACTTCCAGGATACCCGTCACTGACAATATGTGTATGTTTTCACATCCATAAACTGTCAAGGGCTCTTGAATACACAGCTTGCAATTTTACCACTTAACAGATTATCTAAGCTGCAGACAACTTGGTAGGACAATTATTGATTTTTCAAGTGAATCTTTAACCAAACCAGCTACATAAGCTTCAATGACCTTAGTTTTTGAATGCAATGCCATGCATCTTACTTTCAAACAACAACAGATGTGAGGAGAAGGAAGATTTACATGCCTCTAAAGTTTGGAGTCTGGATGACTTTTGAGAGGTGTATGGTTCTTTCCTAGCAAGTCTCATCAGATCATATCAAATTTGCCATCTGTTTTGGTCTTCCTTAAAATCACATGCATTTCTACTCAACATCAAATTTTGATGCCCATTTCCTTTTGGTTGCATGCCGTAAGGCATAAAGCTACATCTTTACCAATTTATTTATTGGCCGGATTATTTCCACCAGTGTGTTTTTATGAGCCTAGATGTTGCCTGCCAGAAATGGGAGTTGGAAGACCTCTCCTGACCTCTTTTAACATGGAATGTCATCTGTTGCCATAGGTTGTTGAAGGGCTGGTGGGTGCAGATGCCATTCCAAATTATGCAGTATTAAATGTGATGGGGAAGTTAGCTGGGCAGAGGAAGGACAAGTTGCATCATTTTGTAGCATCTATCCTTGCAGCTTGTTGCTTGCAGAGTTTTAAAAGATGCACTGCAAGTCTCGCGAGCCACCACCATGTTGAGCCAGGAACTAAAGTGAACACAATCTAGTTGATGAAGGTCAGCCCCAATGCAATTTTGATACATGGAAATTTACAAATAACCCTTGACAAAACATATGATTCTCAAAGTGAGGATGGACAACACCCCCCCCCCTCAAAAAAAAAAACTATTTATGAGCTGGTTCTAAAGTTACAACATCCTCCCATTAAGTGATTGCATTTTGGATGCCTGGCAACCAGCCCGCATTGATGGCCATTTTTAGTATCCTCCAGTTACACGATCATGTATATTGGTATTTTATGCCAAAAACCAGGGTTTATTTTCAGTTTCCAGCAAAAAAAAGTCCATTGGGTTTTAAAGGGTTTGTCAAACATCCAAGACATTGGCTTAACAATCGTGGTGGTTTAACCACTACAGAGTTTGCTTAATGACTACACAAAAGATGTAACAAAATCAGGGACAGTCATGGGGTGACTCGCTTAACAATGATTGCAATTACCATCTTATTCTGGGCTAAATCATGGTCATAGGTTGAGACTACTGAATTCATGATCTTCTTTTCCATCTTTGTCCTTCAGTATGCAGATAATTCCAAAATTTTGGTAGACCTGTTGGAGAGGGTTACACACTCAAGTTCAAGGCTTCCTGCTATTCCACAGATGAATGGCCTTTCTGGATTAGGAGCTACACATGTTCTTTGAATGGCTTCCAGGGACCACATTCCAAAAAGCCACATGTAGACTGCAAAATTAAGACATGCATTTAATTTGGTTTACAGATATATTTGTACATAATTAAAATTACATAGAGTTAGTTTTAATTTGACCATGGTTGCAAAATTTCCCAAATTCTATTACATAAATATCATAGTTTTATTATTTCCTTCAGTTTACGTATTTCAGTATCTCTGGTGACCAAATAGCTGCCAGAGTTGTTGGGATATCAGGTCGCATAACTCCAACTTACATTTTTCACATTAAAAGAAGAAGAGAGAGAAATGGAACATGCAGATTGCTGCTCACACATGTTCCATGGATACAAGCATAGGCTTCTGGCACATGGAACCATTGAATGCATGGAGACCAAAGTGGTCCAGTTGATGCATCTAAAGCCCTCTTCTATTCAATTTTATATGACCGAAGATATCTATCAGAAATTGCTGCCTTGGACCTTCTCCTATTATTTAAGCAAGATC
Source organism: Laticauda colubrina (assembly GCA_015471245.1). Classification (NCBI taxonomy): domain Eukaryota; kingdom Metazoa; phylum Chordata; class Lepidosauria; order Squamata; family Elapidae; genus Laticauda; species Laticauda colubrina. Next base: position 5,094,171 of record BLBF01000077.1, on the reverse strand, counting down.
CTTCTCCCATTATTTAAGCAAAAAAGCAAGAATTGCTTCTCTTATTTCCATCAGCCTTCAATAGACACATAGACATTAACAAGACCCATAGACTATATGAAAGAGACAATCAACCAGCCCAGACGGGAACAAAAATTCTCCAGCACCTTTCTACCAGCAATCAGCACCCAGATCAACATAGGTTAACTCCAAGGTTAAGATCAGACCAACAATCAAGGAAATGAGGTCCCAGCCAAGAAACTGCCAAAGAGCCAACAGCAAACAGCCCAACCAAAGAATCTCTAAGACCACCCCCACCAGAATAAAAAGTGACAGCAAACCACACTCCTTACAAGCACTGATGATATTACATAATTGGTTCATGAAACATCTGCAAGAAAACCACCAAGCTCCGAGAGCACCAAAGACCCCTGATGTCAATCCTAAGCAACAAATATTCTCCTTTATTAATATCTCTTCCTTCCATTCCTACACACAGAAGGCAAAGCACAACTGTGCATAACAGCTTGACTTCAAAAAGAACACCCCAACTCTGTCTTTCTTTCAGAGTGAGAGTTTTTGAAAAACCTTTTGATTCTAATAATATCTACAAACATTGTAAGCTTCTTGAATGAAAAGTTTGAAACTTGTTTGTTTTTTTCCCCTCGTCTCTCTCCTTAGATTATTTTTAGGGGAAAAGCAAGTTTTTTTTTTCCTCTGGAGGACATAGTTATTTGAATGAAATTGGGCCTCCATACATTGATGAGAATCCTTGAGACAGAGTGTTTCAGTTCTCTGATTCAAAAATAAACATGGTGACTCAAACCACTTTGACAACTGGAATCAAACAAAGTCAAGAGCAGCAAATCCAGACATCTCCAGTAAATAAATGACTTTGCTAGGTGGTACTTGAAGGCATGTTCAGCTCATACCAATCTCTCTTGCCTGTTTTCCAAGACTGCTGAAGTCTGTCAAAACATTCATTCTACCTTTCAAAATAGTTGCTTTCTTGTTTTTCTACCTAGTAATTAATAGTAAGATGCCTTTTGATTATTTTTTATTTTAGTAAGATCACACTTGTAATACTGCATCCAGTTTTGGTCACCACAATATAAAAAATATGTTGAGGCTTTGGAAAGACTGCAGAGAAGAGCAACAAAGATGATTAGAGGGCTGGATGCTAAAACAGATAAAGAATGATTATAGAAATTGGATATGTCTAGTCTAGTGAAAAGAAGAACTTAGGGGGGACATGATCGCAGTTTTCCAATATCCCAGGGGCTGCCACAAAAAAGAGGAAGTCAAGCTATTCTCCAAAGCCCCTGAAGGCAGGACAAGAAGCAATGAGAAATTTCCTGACAGTTAGAACAATTAATCAGTGGAACAACTTGTCTCCAAAAGTTGTAAATGCTCCAACACTGGAAGTTTTAAAAAAGATGTTGGATAATCATTTGTCTGAAATGGAATAGGGTTTCATTTCATAGAGCAGGGGGTTGGACTAGAAGACCTCCAAGGTTCCTTCCAGCTCGATAATTTGGCATCCCATTAGTGAAGAACAAGGGAAATGAGGGCCAAGATTTATCTTGGAACTTGATTGGAAGGACATTTCAAGTGGTCATCAGATGCCAACACCACACACTTTTCCTCATGTTTACCTCCATTGGCCCAAATTTTCTTCATCATACTTTGTATAAAAATAGTTACCCATCAATCAATCAATCATATTTATTGGGCCAATGATCAGCAATAGTTATCAGAATAGTGCATAGCCTCTGACACTTACATGGTCATGTTTTTTAAAAGAAGGAAGGTTCTAATCTCCTGTTATATATGTTCATGGAAGGGGCTTCCATAAAACTAAACAAATTAAAAATTGGAGGGGAAGGAAGAAAAAATTACCCCCTAATCTTCTGGGAATATTTTTCCGCAAGAAAGAGAATGAAATTTTCATGAAAGCCAGAAAGAACAAAAGCATCTTTATTTTGCAGATACTGTATCTCATAAAAGGGATGGGTAGGGTGGATTCATTACATATTTTATTATTAATTAAAGGCTGACAATCATTACAATGTTCTGTGATAGTAAATCTGGAACACTCCTTCCATACAGGCCATCCATCATATCTGGTTAGGATGGGAAAGTGCTTTTCATGAGAAATCGTATTGTAAAAAAAACCCTCTGTGTTACAAGGCTTGCATTAATTCTTCATTTGAAGTTGCTTTAGTTTTGTTTCTTTTTAAGAAAGGATAATTGGCTAAACTCTGTTTTAAAAGATAAGTTCATGTGATATGATTAACCTGATTAACTGAATCAACCCATTGCTACAGTTTATGCAATGATTTAACCCACTAACCGAGCAAATAGACTGGCGTATGTAACATATTAAATTCCAACAATCCCTTCAGTATTAAAACTAACTGAGCTTTGAATGTTGTTCAAATTCAGTTAAGGGGAGCCAAATCAATCAATCTTTATAATTAATGGTCATAGGCCAGAAGTCAAATACACACACACACAATAATTGTACAATGATAGTTTTAAAAAAGAAATAAAAGAAAAGTCCACATGGCGTTTAAGTAATCCAACTAAGCAGATTTATAAATTACATCATATAAATTTGCTAAAAACTGATAATTTGGAAGAGGTTTGAAACCAGCTGTTGGAGCTACAATCACTTGCCCTCTGGTTATCATCCCTACTTCAGTGATACATAGTTGTTGTTGTTGTTGTTGTTGTTTTAAAAAATGACAGTTCCCTCTAAACAAGTTTGTGTAAAAATAAATTAGATTGAAGTGGAAGAATTGGGCAGGATTTAGAAGCTAAGCAGGTTTAGCCCTGATTCGTATTTTGATGGGAGACGAACACAGAATATTAGCTCTAATCTAGACTGGGAAGTTCAAAAGAAAATCCTAGAATTTTCCAAAGCACCAGAAGGCAGTACAAGAAACAAGGAATGGAAACCAGTCAAGGAGAGAAGCAACCAGGGATGAAGGAGAAACTTCCTAACAGTGAGAACAACTGACCAGTGGAGGAGTTTGCCTTCAGAAGTTGTGGGTGCTTCATCACTGGGTGCTTTTAAGAAGACAAATAGACAGCCACTTGTCTGAAATGGTATAGGGTCTCTTGCTTGAGCAAGCTCAATTCTGAATTTGGAATGTACATCTTACCAAGAAAACTGCATGGACAAGCAAGAATGATCTTATCTTTTAACTTTTTTGGAGTTATGATCTTATCTTTTATCTCCTTTGGGGTGATGTTCCTTTGTCGTTTTAGGAGATAGGTGTGAGAACTCCAGAGTGTAACTATGTTGTCGATTATGCCTTGATTCTTGTGCCACGTTTTTCTTTTTCATGTCTAAGGACAAGGTGATCTTGTGTGTGCGTGTGTGTGCGTGTGTGTGTAGGGCCTGTGCACATGCACTTGCGAACGCTTCAAAGGGAGAGGGCCTGTGATTGTGGAACGAAACCCATCCTTGCCCTTTTCTCCTGTTTGTGGTGAGGAGACCAGTGTCTGCATTTCAACCAAGAGGCTGTCCTTTATTCTCTTGGGGGGGGGGGGGGGGGAAGCTGTCTCAAGAGCAGCAGAAGAATGTACCTAGCTTATTGGCAGACTCCAGCCTTCCTTTCAACTGGTTGGGTCTCTCTCGGTGTGCGCACGAGAAGAAGCAAGCTCTCGACAACGTTGTTAATAAGAAGCCTTTAACCCAAAATATGCCCCCCCCTTCATTTTCTATGCAACTCTTTGGGCCCAGGGTGTGAAAGGTCACTCTCTCAGGCTGGATATAGGGTTACTCAACCAATTACTGAGTGGCCTTCCATTCCACAATGGGGGTCCCTGAACTAAGGGTGACAAAAGATTAGATGGGGGGCTGATTCAGGGAGGGGGGAATCATCTTATAGCTTGTACCCGCAATTAAGTAGAAGAGCAAAATGTTTAGACCTCTTCTGGCCTGGATTAGGGCAGAAGGATGTCCTTTCAGCTCCTAAAACCAATCAAAAGTATCAAAGCCCCAGAGAAACATCTCCATGTCGAAAGATGAAGGGGTAACTCGGAGCGAACATGGGGGTTTGCCAAAGAGATGAAGATGGAGAAGGTCCTTAACCTGACCCAGTTGATGTGCACTGCGATGGGGGACTTAATGAGAGAAGAGGTTCTTTGTCTAAATTCTAATTCATTATTATTTCTTTGGTTCATAAAACATGAAACTCAGTCCACTGAACAATTAAAAATGTATCACAAATATCGTTGACTGGCGCTAATGGTTGACGAGGGTTGCTGCCGGCATCCTAGGTATCGACCAAGCATCGTCTTAAAATGTACGATGTTCCGAGTTTTTTGCTGTTTTTTTGCTGTTCCGCTGGTGTTATTGCAGGAAGCTGCAATTTCTTGATGTATTTTGTAAAAGTCTTGGACATGGTGCCAAGGGCCCCAATGACAATGGGTATCACTGTCACATGTTTCACCCATAATCGCGCAGTTTTGATGACCAGGCCACGATATTTCATGTTTTTTTTCTAGTACTTTTTCTTTGAAAATTCATTAATAATGCATTATTGCTATTATTATTGTTATTATTATTGTTGTTGATATTGTTATTATTATTATTATTATCCTATAGGCCATATTTATGTACCACATATTACCAATAAAATTCTATACAAACAATAAGAGTAGAGTCAAGTGCAATAGTTATAGGATAAAATATAATAATTTAACACATACATATGTAACATAGAATAAAATGACATAAAATTATATTTCTATATCCTCCCTGTAATCTAAATTCTAATTCACTTCTTTTGTCGAATTTAGCTGGCTCTCAAAATCTGAGAATGCTCTGAACATTATCTTTAGAAACCACAATATCGTGTCTTTTAAGCAGGTTGTATGCAGTATTAATGAAATACAGTCATCATGTTTCAATTTCCTCCCTTCCTTCCTTCTTTCCTTCTCTTATTTTCTTTCCTTCCTTCTTCCCCCTGTGATTTTTCCTCCCTTCCTTCCCTCCCTCCATTCTTCCTTTCCATCATGTCTCAATTTCCTTCCTTCCTTTCTTCTTCCTCTCTCTTTTTCTTTCACACGATGTCTCAATTTCCTTCATTCCTTCCTTTCTCTCTTTCCTTCTTTTCCTTCCTCCCTCCCTTCGTCCTTCTCTCCCTTCCTTCCTTCTCTCTTTCTCTTATTTTCCTTGCCTCCTTCTTCCCCTCTGTGATTTTCCTCCCTCCCTCCCCTCCCTCCCTCCCTTCCTTCTTCCTCTTTCCCTAACTCTCACACCATGTCTCAATTTCCTTCTTTCTTTTCCTTCCCTCCTTTCCTCCCTCCCTTCCACAACTCTTTAAAATGCAGTCTCCTAAAATCTAGTCAGACATTCATCTCCTTTTCAGTTCTGTAAGCAAATGTCTAATGTCAATGCTGAGTTTGAGACTTTGCCAACATGCTTTCAGTCCTCAGTCCTCTGAACATGCCCTGAAGCCTCTGGGCCAGTGGGCTCAGCAAGGAGAAGAATCCTTTATAGCAAGGCAGCACCAGCTGGAATCTGAACCTTAACTCCCTTTTCTGGCTTGACCAAACATGATAAGCTAACAAAATGTGACTTTACTGGTCCAGCCACTTAAAAGGTTGCCCTTTCTCGCATGTCTCGGGTTGAATCTTGGCACCTCACTTTCCAAATTAAACAAAACAGAAAAAGACAAAAATGTGCCAGGAAAACAATATCACAAAGACAGCTGTCACCAGAATAAGCTTGCATGTCTGTGTGCGAATGGAAGTATACATTCTTTGTTCTCCACCCTTCTCCATACTCTCTCTCTTTCTTTCTTTCTTTCTTTCTTTCTTTCTTTCTTTCTTTCTTTCTTTCTTTCTTTCTTCCTTCCTTTCTTTCTTTCTTTCATCCTCTCTCCTTCCTTCCATCCACTCTCTTCTCCTTCTTTCCTTCCTTCCTTCCTTATTTCTTTTTTATTTCTTTCTCCTTCTTTCTTTTTTCTTCTTTTCTTTCTTTCTGCTTTCTTTTTTCTCTCCTGCTTTCTTTCTCCTTCCTTCCTTCTTTTTTCTTTCTCTCTCCTTTCTTTCTTCTTTCTGCTTTATTTTTCTCTCTCTTGCTTTCTTTCTATCCTTCCTTCCTTCTTTTTTCTTTCTCTCTCCTTTTTTTCTGCTTTATTTTTCTCTCTCCTGCTTTCTTTCTCTCCTTCCTTCTTACTTTCCTTCCTTCTCTTTTTCTTTTTTTTCTTTCTCTTTCTTTCTCTTTTCTTTCTTTCTTTCTTTCTCCCCCTCCCTCTTTTTTTGGACACCAGGTGAATTCTTGTTGCCAAGGTCACCCATTGAGTCACCAGGTGGTGTATTTAATTTAAAAGGAGTGTTAACCTTATTTACACAAAATAGCACCAATAGGCAGGGAAGCTGTAAATCCAGTGTCGTTAAACAGCAGGGTATCTACTTTGCGGCTGGCAGGGTGCCCGTAGGAGACGGCAATTCGGCTGGCACTAGGTATAGGCGGCTGGAGCTACAGCCCAACATCCTTGGCAAAGATTTCTGCTGGAAATGCTTGTGGTCTGCTCTGTAGATCCCTGGTTGCCTTTTTTGCATTCTTGCAAATATATTTCGACAGAGGGGTGTCCTCTCAAAGGAAAACATTTGTTAATCACTTAAAATGCAAAGGGCTTGTCCACCTTCCAGATTTACATTTCATAAATATGTGGTATGGACAGAGGCAAAAGTCTCCAAGCCTGATCAATCAATCAAGCAGAATAGAGCTGAAAGGGACCTTGGAGGTCTTCTAGTCCAGCCCACAGCTCAAGCAGGAGATCCTTCTACACCATTTCAGACAAGTGGCTGACCAGTCTTTAAAAAGTTTCCAGTGATGAAGCAATGATTGAAATCTTGCTTCATCACAGTTGCCAGATTCTACCCTTATTTTTGACATTTCCTTGATTTGATCCTTTGACTATTCATCCATTCTACTTCCTCCTCAAATAGAGAGATGCATCTACGTATAGCAGAAGAGACAAACATGTTCCTTTTCTACTTTTAAATTCTTATTTTCCACCTGTTTTCAAAAGCTGGGACTCCAGCGTGTCATTCTTTATTTCTTACTTAAAGAAACACTTTTGGTGAAAGGATACAAACTCAACTTTAAAGAGAATTATTTTCATTTCATTTATTATTAATATACTGATTTCTTGGACTGCTAGATAGTGCACGATAGCACTAGGAAGAAAGGCATTTATTTATTCTTGATTGTTTATTCTTGATTTTTCTCTCCCTGCTTTTTTATTTTTTTATTCAATTTCTATTTATCGTTTTTGCCCAAGCTTGGCTGGCAAGGTGGCAAAAAGTAGCACAATAGAAATGAAGAATGGAAATATATTTAAATGGTTAGTGACGGAGCATCCACAACTTCAAGATGCAAGCTGTCCCACTGATTAATTGCTCTCCCCATCAGAAAATTTCTTCTTACTTTCAAGTTGGATCTCGCTTGAATGATCTTCCACCCATTATTCCTTGTCCTGCCCTCAGGTGCTTTGGAGTATAAGTGTTCTAACCCAAACCTTGTTCCAAGGAAACAAACACCAAACATAGGTAAAAGCAAAACTTTTAATGCTTTTCTGTAAATTCTGTTCATTCACAGTTAAAAGGCTATGAAAACTAATTGTCTCTGATAAGAACAAGCCTTGCCAAGGTTGTGCAAGGCTGCCAAGAACACGAACTTAAGTTGCCAAGAAATATTCAAAACAAAAAGTCTTCAAACACAAATCAAGATAGCCCAAACTTCCACAAGGCTTGAAGTGCAAAAACTTCTTTGCTTCCTGCAAAGAACTCTGGTTTCTCAGCTGGCTTTTATCTCTTAGGGGAGGGGCCATTACCTTGCAGCCTTACTCTCAAGTCGCCCGTGCTGCTGCAGCTGCTCTTTCCTTTGAGCTTGCTGGACACAGGCTCCTCGGGAACCTCTTCATCACTGCTGCCAGCTTCCACAATCTCCAAAGGCCACATTCCACTCCCTGATAATCCTGGCCCCATCCCTGCATCATACGCAGGCCCCTCATCTGAGTCCTTGCTCTCCGAGACCTCAGCCATTTGCACCTGCTACCAGAGAAACACAACAATAAGTTGACCCCTTCTCTGTGACAGACCCTCAAGTAGTGGAAGACTGTTATCATATCACTCTTAATTTTTCTCTTCATTAGATTAGATATGCCTAGTTCATGAATCATATGGTTTACATAATCTCCATCTCTAATGGAGTTTGTACCTTAATGACACCATGATTTGATCCAATGCTATTCAGCATCATCATATTGAAGAGGGGTGGGTCAACCTATTTTACAAAGCACCAGATATGAAACAATGGATGGAAACTAAACAAGAAGAGAAGCAACCTAGAACTAAAAAGGAATTTCCTAAGGGTGAGAACAATAAACGAGTGGAACTGCTTACCTCCAGAGGCTGGGGGTGCTCCATCACTCGAGGCCTTTCAGAAGAGACTTTTATTTGTCTGAAATAGTATAAGGTTTTCTATTTGAAGAGGGGATTGGTTTAGAAGACTACCAAAGTCCCTTCCAACTCTGTTATTTTAATGTTCTGTGTATCTTTAGATCATCCGTTTGACTTCTTTTCTATGATTAGGACAGTCTTTCTAATTCCACAAGCCACAAAGTCTGAAGAACTCAACAAAGGTAGAAAGCCTGCACAATCCTTCAGTTCCAAGCTCTTCAATTTCTTAACAGTTTACATCCTCCATTAAGATTAGAGAGGCAGAGAAACATATTTGGTTTGTGCTTTATTGTAAACATATCCCATTCATCCTTCCTAAAGTCAGAAGTGCAATGGAATAGACGTAAAGGATACCATCTGGTCTTTTCTGAGCAGAAGTAGGGATAGGGGAGTTATTAATTTATTTGCCTTTTAATGCAAACTTGCCAAATTCACTTTCCCCAAACTTACATGCAATCAAAGAACAATTAACTTTCAACAATCACACTTTTCCCAAGTTAGCAATGCCCTTCCACAGCCAAATAAAGTATATGAAAATGTTCCAGACTTTGACACCAAGGAAGGCAATAACTTATACACATATCAATAGCATTGGAACAGTTAGTAAGCAGAATGGATTTGTCAGTAAGTTTTCCTGCCAAAGTAACCTCATGTGTCTCATTTCTCTCTCTCTCTCTCTTTTAAGCAAATCGGATTCCCCTAGAGGGTGTGGAAAGTGGGATGTTTTGCTCTCTTATATATTTATTTAATGATCATTTCAGCCATTTTGTTGAGCCTATCTTCTCCCAGATCAGTATGGAAAAAAATAGCTTCCACTTCAGTTGAAAAAAGCATCTCCCCTTTTCATGAAGTGATTGTTTTCTTTTGATTACTGATCCCATAAAATGAAAATGGTACCAATAACTTTACATCTATATATATAAAAGCAAAATACCACTCACGCATCATCACAAAATCTCCAGAACCATAAAGCCTACAAACTTGAAATTTAGCACATATCTTCCTCTTGGTTTCTAGGTGCTCACTAAGAAAGGATTTTTGAAATGACCATCAGAGCATTTGTATTTTGTTCATTATTAGTATCATGCTCTGATGCTAAGGAGTTCTATTTTCCCTCCCTGCCTGAAAAGAAACCTGTTCCAAATGCAAAACACAAGCAGAGGAGAGGAGTTTCAACTTTACTTTCACAGCACCAACCAGCTTTAGTACAGAACAAATGAGTTAAACAGGGCCCAGGCTTCTTGCTGTCTCCTTGTTCACACAGCAAATACTGCTTCAAATACGCGCTTGAACTTGCACACTTGCATCCCAGCACCTGGAAGGCAGTGCGTTCCACACCCCCTGCACACGCACACACAATCCCTCCGACACAACCCCCTTACCTGCATTGTGCCTCAGAGCTGATTTTCAGCTGGTTTGAGGCCTTTTTTGGTCTCCCAGAGGCTTGAAAAAAGCCTCTGCAGGCTTTGCAGGCCAAATAATAGGCCCCTATCATCACTTCCGGTATTTACAAGAAGTGACAAAACGGCCCTATTATTTGGCCTGCAAAGCCTGCAGAAGCTTTTTTTCAAGCCTCTGGGAGGCCAACAAAGGCCTCAAACCAGCCAAAAATCAGCTCTGAGGCATGTACATATGCAGGGAGTAAGTTTTCCTGCGGCTCGTATGCCGGCATAAATGGCTCTGTGTGCCACCTGTGGCATGCATGCCGTAGGTTCGTCATCATGGCCCTATATCATTTCATCCTCCATGGTGAAGCACCCACAACTACTGAAGGCAAGTTGTTCCCCTGGTTAGTTGTTCTCACTATTAGGATGTTTCTTCTTCATTCCAGGTTGTTTCTCTCTTTCATTAATTCAGAATAACAAGGGTTGGAAGAGACCTTGGAGGTTTCTGCTTCAACCCCTTGCTCAAGCAGGAGACCCTATAAAACTATTTCAGGCAAGCTGTTCCCCCAGTTAATTGTTTTCCCTGTTAGGAAGTTTTTCATCAATTCCAGATTGCTTCTCTCCTTGATTAGTTATTAGTTAGATATTGTTGTTCAATATATAAAAGGTATCCTATAATGTACCTTTCACAGATCAAACAACAATATCTCCTTATTCCAGATCCTTGAGAAGTCGACAGGTGGATACAAATTCCAAATCTACTCTCAAGATCTGGGTCCCTCTGCAACAAACAACAATAACAACAATGAGGATAACAACAACAACAACAATAATAATAGCTAAGCCTGATGCTCACCCAGCATACTGAACCATGAACCAACCAATGTACCAACCTATCACTGAAAATCAAAAGTTATTTGGGTCACACGCTTCATAAATGTTAATGCCTTTTCATATATTTTTTTTCTCCTGACTGTTTTTCAAAGTTTGCCTTGTACTACAATATCTGCCCACCTCTTGGCCTTTTCATACAACAGGATGTCCGTTTTTTGCAGATTGGACAATGCTGCCTGGTAGGCTTTTCATGACTTGTCCCCTTTTAATTACTAAACTATTTATTCAGATCGTTTACACAGAGAAACAGTTGAAAAGGCCATGGCTTCCTTCCTGCTCATTAAATGATATATTAAAGGATTTATGAACTGGGCCTGTAAAAGACAGAGGATGGGGGTGGGAGGATACTCTGGCTGCATCTTTCCAAATGATGATTAGATGCAATTATCTATCTCAGCATAAAAGGCAATTGTGATGTCACTGGAGCTTTGATATTATAAAAGACCCTTTTCTTTCAGGTCCTTTGATCTCCCCTCATTTACACTCCAGGTATTGTTGCTTTAATTGTTTCATGGGCAAATATAAATCAGACATATCTATCTATCCATCCAACCATCTATCTATCTATCTATCTATCTATCTATCTATCTATCTATCATCTATCATCTATCATCTATCATCTATCATCTATCATCTA
>BLBF01000077.1:5053337-5082779 GCA_015471245.1 Laticauda colubrina | reverse complement strand
CTATCATCTATCATCTATCATCTATCATCTATCATCTATCATCTATCTATCTCCTGGCAGATGAATATGGGTGGATAGGTGAGAGTGGAACAAGGATGATTTTGAGTGGGGCACCTGCCAAGGTGAGAGATTTTCAATTTTCAGCAGTCCAAAGCAGGTGCCAGAAGATCAAACTTTTTATGCTTGCAAATCACTTCTTAATTTCTCACAGGCTAATTTGAAGAGTTCTTTGCAAGGGATAAACAAAACACATCCACTCAGAGAGGAAGGGAATGACAGGGAAGGGTAGAGTAGAGAGAGAGAGAGAGAGAGAGAAAGGATCAATATCTCCATTTCTTTTGGGAATATTTCTAGACTGGAGGCATGAATGGCTCACTCATTTATTCCATGAGTAATAAAAAGACAGAATTACACATATTTAGAAGAGTCTTCCCATTGTGTCTCAACTTGACATTCTGGCCTCCCAATCAGTTTTCAAGGTGAACCCAATAATTTCCCCAAATTTCTGAATCACATCTGAAATAGAAGTCAATGCCCAGTAGCATTTTTCAGTTTTTCTATCATCGAGGTGTTAGAATGGAAAATGTATGCAATTTTAATCCAATGTGCACCAGCTCTTAAGTGATTAGGATAGAAAGCAACATTCAGTGCAAGAGAAACAGCCATGCTAATTTATGCTGACCCATTTTTAATCTGATAAATGCACTGTGTAATATTGTCAGCATGTAAGTATGGATTTCATTACATCTACTATTATATAGATACTTTGCAATGGATGGGGAGGATGAGGAAGAAATAAATCTGAATTTCATTAGAATAGGTTATGTGAAGATTACTACAATTATAATAAGAATACAGCTGGAAGGAACCTTGAAGGTCTTCTAGTCCAACCCCTGCACAAGCAGGAAACCCTATCTATTTCAGATAAGTGACTGTCCAGTCTCTTCTTAAAAACCTCCAGTGATGAAGCACCCACAACTTCAGACAGCAAGCTGTGACACTTGTTATAAGTTGTGGATGCTTCATCAATGGAGTTTCTGGTTTATGACTGCAACAGAATATATCTTCACTATGATAACAAACAAAAAAAAAACACCCCATAATCATCCTATTCTTTTTCCAAAATAAGAACTTATTGGGAAGAAAAATGGATAATTGGTAGTATTAGGACATCCCTTTCCCAATGTTCATATTTCCCCCATTTCTTATTAGCATTAGCACTTAGACTTATATACCACTTCCCAGTGCTTTACAGCCCTCTCGAAGCAGTTTACAGAGTCAGCCTTTTGCTCCTGACAGTCTGGCTCCTCATTTTATCAACCTCAGAAGGGTGGAAGGCTAAGTCAGCCTTGATCCTGGTGAGATTCGAATTTCCAAATTGCAGGCAGCTGGCAGTCAGCAGAAGTAGCCTGCAGTATTGAAGTCTAACCACTGTGCCACTGTGTGTCTTTAGTCTTCCTTTTGGCTTTGTTATAATGGGTAGTGATAACAAATGCACCACATGGATAGTAGTGCATGGTTATCATGGGTGATTGCTGTAATGAGAAATTGAAGCTGATTTTGCATAATTTTAACATAAAATTGATGATTTGTTTATACTTGGTGGCATAGGACAGCAATCCCCAACATTTGTGGCTTGGTCACCTAGCTGGAGAGGGAGTGGGGAACTGGGTTGCACAAGCAATGGGCTGGTGCACCCACATGTGTGTGCAGCTAAAGTCACATAAATGGCGGGCCGGCGCACACACAAATGCACATGCAGCTCTGCTGCAAGCTGAAATGTGTGCACATACATGTGCACAATAGTCCACCACTTGTGTGAATCGAGCTGCACACACATGTACATTGGTGATAGCCCATTTGCGAAATGCTCAAAGCCCAATAATAGGCCACAGCCTGGGGGTTGAGGCCCCTGGTATAGGAGGAGTGGCAGAGCCTGGAGTTGGAGTAAAAACAGGGCTCAGCCTAGAAGCCCTACACAGCCACAAGCAAACTTAGTCCAAGCTCCTTTGAATTTTGTGGATTCATCTCTAACTTCAAGCAGGTGCTAACCTTGGTTGAGAAGATTCCTGTGCATAGGGTGTTTTTTTTTTTTAAACAATAAGTCAGTTTTATTTATGAAGACATAAACTTTCACATGTGGACGTGGTCTTTTGCTCCTGACAGGTGGTGGTATTTTCTATTAACTCTTTCCATCAATCTGCAGCCATCTTGGTCTTCCCAGTCTGTAAAAGTTCCAGGAGAAGAATTCCTTCTTGAAATCTTTTGTTTTTGTTTTGAATGAATAAAAAATGAGAACCTAAAGAAACTCTGGGCATCAGGAGAGAACATACAGTGAAAAACAGATCACTGAAGCACAGTTCTAGGTCACCTTGTAATTAAATAAATCAGGGAACAGCACTCTCCATCTTTTTAGGTTTTTTCTCCTTTGAAAGAAACCTCAGAATCAAATTCATTTTCTTCCAACTGAATATTGCAAAACATTTGAATAGTAAAGAAAGATTGGAGGACTAAAATTAGACAGTGCAGGGAGATTTCTTTTACAACTGATACTTTTTTTAAAGTCCTAAATAAATGATGGGCATCTTTAGAAGCAGCCCATCCCAAAGTCTGTTTTAGCTTGCATCATCTAACCCCAAGGTGGGATTCAGTCTCCTTCCACATTTTTTTTCAAAGTAATTATGATCACCAAGCCATCCAAAGGCTGCCCATCTTGTTCTTTAAAATAAAAAATAGATTAGTACGTTTGCAACAGGCTCACAAACCTTACCAGTCTAGATTTAGTACTGAAACAACCAACATTTTGTTGTTGTCATTGTTGTGTTCCTTTTGCTTTTCTGGGCATAACTGAAAGTGATTTTCCACAAGCAGGACCAGTCAATGAATATGAAACTGAATTTCAATTTAATGAAGGCATAATATTTATTGGCAATGTGCTCATAAAATACACTGGTACTTCAGTACTCTTCATTAATTGGTTCCAGGAGGCACAATGAGTATTATCAAAAACGATGAGTACTAAACACATTTTTTCCATAAGGAATAATGTGAGTCACAAGGCAGCTGACACCAAAAAGTTCTCACTTGTGCATTGAGTACCAAACAAACAATGAATACTGGGACAAAGTTTTTGCATCAAAATGCATTGAATACCAAATTCAATGAGTTTCAAAGCAATTCAAAGCAATCTCTGTATCATAAATACATCAAAATCTCAGAAATTCCAAAAGCCAGAGGTAGATTTTTTTTAAAAAAAAAACAGATTAAGAAGAATTGTTTAAAACTTTTTTTAAAAAAATACGACTGGCAGGATTTATTTTAAACTACCTGAGAATGCAACACTGCTTAAAAGTGTGGGCAAACTTCAATAAGTTTTTTTTTTTTTTTTAATGAGATTGCAGAGACAAATATAATTCTAAATCACTTTTAGGGTATTAAAAAAAAAAGAATTATGCTAATATCCTCAACAGAGTGCCAATCCTGGAGTATGATTGAATCACAATTCACATGCATAGCAGCTCATCCAGAGATACTACACTCAACTTCTGCTTTATTGTTGATGTTGCTTGCATATTTGGCTTCCGGTCCCCCAGAATGTCTTCGTTGCTGCAATGTTTTGGAATGACTGCTTTAAGTGATAAGAAAGCAAGAGAAATGCAGAATTTTTCTCCCCCTCCTTCATTCTGTACATTAATAAGGACGAAAAGAGAAATGTGGTACAAAAATGCCTTACCAGACAAGTGATTCCACCCTGTAGCTGTAAGCAATAAAATGACAATATGATACCCTACAATGGGAGCCATTGTCTCTTCAAAAGTCTGAAAATTGAGAAGTTGGTGGCCTGGGGTGAGTTTCAGGGCAGCAAACAGAACCAACTTTCAAGACATCACTAGGCATGGCGTCAATCAATATCCTGTCTTAGTCAAACTTGCAAACATAATCTCTCTTTTATGAGCAACGTTGCCAATAAATATTCTGCCTTCATTAAACTGAAACTCCACCGATTACCTGCTTCATATTTCACCATCTGGGGAGAGGAGTATTAAGGCTGATCAATGAAAATAACGATTTAAGCCCAAAGAAGAAAGAGAAAATAAAGAAAACACCAATTAGAAGTATCCCGGGGTTATTAGAGATAGGATGCTCATATCCAATTAAGATGAAAACCATTTCACCCGTTTTTATGTTGCACCTCTGGCAGTTTGGGATTATTAGTTTTATCAGACTTCAGAATGGAAGGCGCAGAAAAATGATGCACCCATGTCATGCACTAGTGAAATAAAATGTTAAGACACGGAGATTAATTGGTATAAAATAAGATGCATCAAAAGCTGTTCATTAACCATGTATATGGTGTGGGTATGAGAGATGAAAATCATTTTGTTGTGCAGACTCTACCAAAACAAAAGTAATTTAGCTATTGTGATGGTAAAGTTGATGGCCACCAATGCAGGAATGTCATGCCTATTAGCATTTTTTTTTACCTTTTTCACCCTCCTCTCTCAAAGCAGATACTGATTAAATAGCTCAGGAAATAGACAGGTAACAACAACAACAACAACAACAACAACAACAACAACAATGTTACAAAATACCTTTTGAGGAGATGCACACCATCAGCAGTCAGCAGTTGAACGTGTGCTAAAGTGTTGATTTGTTATCTCAACATAAATAAAAGATTGAATGATGTAGAGAAAAAATTAGACAAGAAAAAAAAAGAAGTCAAAAGAAAAAATTTGAATGGATAACCAGACTCACATAGAAGATGTTGGACTTTTATTCTACTTCCAAAGCTTGAAAGGTTATAACCAGACGTTCCAAAGATGCTTTTTCAAAAGGTGACTGGACTTTGTTTTTTCTTTAAAGATGTTTTGCTTCTCATCCAAGAAGCTTCCTCAGTTCTGATGTTTCAGTTCCGAAGCCTTTTAGATGAGAAGCAAAACATCTTCAAGGATAAAAAAACAAAGTCCAATTGCTTTTTTGAAAAAGCACCTTGTGGCAACCATGAACTCAGAAAGGAACTATCTGATATAAATTATAAACAAAACAGATATAATAAAGAGAATGGTGTGATTCTGGGTCTTTGTCCTAGTTAGCTTCACAGTGTCAACATTTAGCTAAAGTTTCCAGAAATTTTCTGGCTAATCTGATGCAAACATTACTAGTTCTGTTCAGATGTAAGATATACATATACAAGGAAGACAATCCAGATTTCTTCACAAGATTCTTAGCGTTTTCCAATACTTGTTCTAATTTGGAAAAAGTTTTAAAAATATACAAAAGCAAGCATAATTCTCTTGCCATCTGCAAGCCACATTTATGGGAGCACAAAATTTAATTATTGTATTGTATTGTGAATTTTATAAGTATCTTGGACAGAAGTTATCTGGCCTATAGTATTTTAAAATCCAAACCAGAAAGAGATACTTCTAAGTATATAAAAGTTTATATTGCACTTGTAAATTTTACTTGCAAAAATCCTAAGATTACAGTGGCAGATATTTAACAGTAGCTACAAAAACAAGGCTTTTAGTAACAAATCAATGAATTGGGGTTTTAAGCCTATTAGGTAAGATTGATTAAATATTTTACTTGATAAATTGCTTTATCCAATGCCAAATTTAGATTATATTTCATAATATACTTTGGAGCTTTTTAATCATCAATAAAATTAAACTGGGTTAAATAAAATATAATATTTATCAATAAGCTTGGGGATGTTTAAATCTTTTGTTTGCAACTTTATCATAGAATGATAAAGTCTGCACAGGTAGAATATCTACCTGTCTCTTCATCAATTAGGGCATCTTTCTTCCAGACCCAGAATTTCAGTGTGTCTATTTCTGGGAAAGAAAACTGGCATGGAGATTTCATGCTAATTTTGAGATTTGTACTGCATGTATTAAATTCATATTCTTTTTCTTTTTTATTTTGCAATGGTACATACTAATCAAGCTTAACAGAATTCAGTTCTATCGCCTTTAAATTGTTTAGTAAGGCAACAAGCTGTTTTCTAGATATTTGTTTGTCTTGTTTATAAAGAAATAATTGAAGAAATGACTACACACTGTCAAAAAGTAGGAAAGGACAAAATGAAACTTTCAGCATCTCTAATTCTTTGTAATCTCATCATCAGTTTGATTCATCCTGTTTCTACATCAATTTCTAATAGAATGGTTTTCTTTTTTTTTCTTTCAAATTTTTGTGGGAAAAATTGAGCACAACTCTCACAGCCTCTACTCCTTAAATTGTAATAAAGTGATAAAGAAAGAAGAGAGGGAAATCTGGCATTTATGCAGAAAATATATCAGGTGATCTATAAAAGGTAAAGAAATATTTATCCAGGTCAATATTTTGAGGAGAAATATTATTGCATCAATACTTATTTGTATCAGCAAGATGTTTGTGTAAATTCTGGATTCTTTGCAACCCTTTTCACTAATAAACTGAACTAAACTAAACTAAATAAAATTAGAATAGAATAGAATAGAATAGAATAGAATAGGAATAGGAATATTGGAATGAGGAATGAGGGATGAAATGGAATGGAACAGAGTAGAATGGAATATAGAAAATCAATGTAACGGCATGGAATAAAATAGAAATAAGAATAAAATAGAATAGAATAGAATATAGAATAGAATATTCAATAGAATAGGATAGGAATAGAATAGAATAATAAAATCAAATAATAAAATCAAATAATAAAATCAAATAATAAAATGAAATGAAATATTAAAATAAAATAAATAATAAAATAAAATAAAGGTTTGATCAACCAGTTAATAAACAATTTATTAGAGAGCCCAAGACCAACTCAAGTTTTAAGCTGACCATTCTCAGTTCTACTCAAACTAGGGAAAGAAGGAGGCAAAAAAATAAATAAAATGCTAGCTAGCTGGCTGACATTAATCCAATTGAAGTTACAAGCGTGACAATTCAGTATTCCTGCCCTTTGACTGGGGCCATAATGAGGATGAGGATGAAAATGATGATGATGATGATGATGATGATGATCTCCATTCAGTCATGTCCGACTCTTCATGCCAGACCTCTCCACATCTGCCCTGCTTCTTTGATTTCTTCTGTGCTCTGGCTGTTGTCGGTTTTAATGATGGGCAGCCATCATGTTCTTTGCTAGCCTGGTTTCCTTTTAATGCTAACTCCTCCAAGCTTAATTGCTTTTCTCCAGT
This sequence comes from Laticauda colubrina, assembly GCA_015471245.1. NCBI lineage: Eukaryota > Metazoa > Chordata > Lepidosauria > Squamata > Elapidae > Laticauda > Laticauda colubrina. Next base: position 5,075,586 of record BLBF01000077.1, on the reverse strand, counting down.
GAATTCCTCCACATGACATAACCAAAATAAGTGATTTTGCCTTCCAGTAAAGGTATGTCGGTGGTAGGCTCTCCAATATTTTCTGGTTGGTCATCTTTGCTATCCGATATGCAAGAGCTTATTCCAGCTTCTCCAATACTCATTCTCATTTGGGGAAAGTTCAGCCCCAGCACCACAGCACAAAGGAGTTGATGTTCATCCTATCATCCTATCCTGCTTTCTTAAGATCCAACTTTCCACTCTGTTGCTCCATTGCTCTCAATGGGTTCTTTTCTCCTCCCGTGCTTCATCTCACAAATTGTGCCACCTTGTCCATCCAGATCTCTGACAATCATTCATAGCTAAATGGCAACTGAATTCTCAGCACTACAGGCTGTTCTTCAAATGGATCTTTAATTAGGATAATCAGGCAGCTGAGTTATTGCTTCATCAAAGAAGCAGAAGGGTTGGAGTGAAGGGAATTCTTCCTTCAAACCCAAAGACGATCGCTGTTGTGCTGCTGTTCCTTCTATTGCCAAACAGCAATAAATGAATGACTTTTGGAGAGGCTAAAAGGAAAAAAACCTAGACATCTGGGCTAAAAAGATGGAATTAATTGATCACAGTAGATATAATAACACTGCCTAAATAAGCAACCAGTTGCTGTTTTCTTCAAAGAGGAAAGCAGAAACTTCAAGGCATTTTCAGAACCAAAGAAAGTTGAAACAGAGAAGAGTTTGTTGAGAGTTTCCAAGAGGGACATTACAATAGCAAACTGTTAATGAAGGCAGCTTGAATTGCAATTGAACTGACTGACAATCTGAGAAGTGACTATTTCAGGTTTTTTTAAAGCTTTGCTATAAAAAAAAAATATCAGTTTATTTTTCCTCCTCCTCAGGAAAATTGATGTGATTTTGTTCACCTCTAGCATTATTTTAAAATTAATTAGAGAAGTAAAATATCTTTGACTTAACAGAACATCCCATTTCATTATAAAATAGAGCAGTTGTGTGTGTGTGTATGAATATATATAGGGAGAGAATAATCTTAAAAACAATTATAATTACTATTATCTAATGTCCTATTGTTATGATTGACTTTAATTCCTACTACTAGAACTACCTTGGATATTTTAAATGAAGTACTTTCCTTTTTTTAAATCACGGATATTTTAAGTAGTGGCATTGTTAACCCCAGGGATATGTTTGGACTGCTGTCTTTTGATTCCTGGAAGGCATTGCAACTCTTTTCATGTTCATATGGAATCCTGTGAAATTAGAGAATCTGATAGAAATAATGGAAAGTTGCCATTGTAGCAACCATGCACAAGAATGATGACTAAAATGAGTATCAAAGCAAGATTAAGACACCCATGAATACAACAAGCCTTATTCATGTCTGTGATTGCTAGTTTGTCAATATATACTTGTCTGTATTCACATACGAAAGAGGAACATTCAATTCAAATTTCTGGGCAACAAAGAAAAATTGGATGACAACAAAATTTAATACAATGGTTGCAAAAACAACAATACAAGGAGTCCTTGGCTTAAAATCATTTGTTTAGAGACCGTTTGAAGTTACCACAGTCCTAGAAAAGGTGACTTGTGACTGTTTTGTACATTTATGACCATTGCAGCATCCCCTGTGGTGATGTGATCAAAATTCAAGTATTTGGCAACTGACTCAGATTTACGATGGTTGTAGTGGCACATGATCTCCTTTTGCGACTTTCTAACAAGCAAAGTCAAAGGAGAAGCCAGTTTCACTTAACAACCATGTTACTAACTTAACAACTTTGGAGATTTGCTTAACTGAGTCAAGAAAGGCTGAAAAATGGGCCAAAACTCATTTAAACGTATTGCTTAGCAAACAAAATGTTGGGCTTAATTGTAGCCATAAGTCAAGAACTGCACCTGGGAAAAGTGAATCCTTTGCAGTAAAATGGTTCATTCTGGGTTCAGCCTCTTCCTCTTCCCATCCTTATTTTTTTTTTTTTTTTGAGCTAGGGTTTCATTGCCAGTTTTGCTACAACAGCAACTTTCCGTCATGTCTACCAGATTCTCTAATTTCACAGAATTCTATATGAACAGGAAAAGAGTTGCAATGACTTCCGAAAACTGGAAGGCAGAAATACACATCTTGCATTCTTATTTCCCAGTCCCATTGGTTAAACTCAGAAGAAAATAAAGTTTTTTTTAAAAAAAAAATAGAAAGCCCATATATCTTGTTTTATAGGAAGAGATTTTCTTGCAACGTCTGAAATTTATTTTGGGTTCAGGCAACTTTGGTACATCTATAGTCAAGGGCTCCAGTTCACCTTTCTCCTGCTGCATCCTTTCTCCCTTATGTGAATCACAGTTGGTTTTATTTCTTCTTTCTGTAAGAGCTGAGAGAGGCTGGGCATATGCCCAAAGGATGAAGGGAGGCCAGCATGCTGATGCTGAATCCAGAGAGGGTAAGGTTGAGTTTTGAAGCCTAGGAATTAGGAAGGGCCTACTTAACCATGAATGCCCAGTTTGGATTGGCATATTAAGTTATGGAGCAACCTAGACCAGAATAGATCAGCCTGAGTGATCCATTCCCTAAAATTTTCCCTTGATTCAATTACTGCAATGCATGCTAATGAAGTTAGAATGGAATAGAATAGAATAGAATAGAATAGAATAGAATGGAATGGAATGGAATGGAATAGAATAGAATAGAATAGAATAGAATAGAATAGAATAGAATAGAATAGAATAGAATAGAACAGAACAGAACTGAATTGAATTATTTATTGGCCAAGTATGATTGGACAAACAGGGAATTTGTCTTGGTGCATATGCTCTCAGTATATATATAAAAAAAGATACATTCATCAAGCGTCAAGCATCATAAGGTTCAACACTTAATAATAGTCATAGGGTACAATAAGCAATCAAATCATACTAGGAAACAGTCAATAAAAATTATTAGGATACAAGAAACAAAGTTACAGTCATATAGTCATAACTGTGAGGAGATGGGTGAAAGGAAGGATGGGAGGATTAATAATAATAGTAATACAAATTTAGTAAATAGTTGGACAGTGTTGAGGGAAATATTTGTTCAGCAGAGTGATGGCATTCGGGGGAAAACTGTCCTTGGGTCTAGTTGTTCTGGTGTGCAGGGCTCTATAGCATCATTTTGAGGGAAGGAATTGAATCAGTTTATGTCCAGGATGTGAGGGGGTCTGTAAATATTTTCACAGCCCTCTTTTTGACTCATGCAGGATACAGGTTCTCGATTAAAGGCAGGTTGGTAGTAATTGTTTTTTTTTCTGCAGTCCTAATTACTCTCTGAAGTCTGTGTTATAACTCTGAAGTTACTCAAGAAGATGTTCTTGAAGATGCAGCTGTACATTCCTAAAGTGTTGTGGAGAAGTGTTGACTTCTGAGCTCCTGAGTCCAATACAAAATGCGGACAAGTCCATGAATTCCCAACCAGCTATTTGCCAGGACCAAGGAGCCTTTGGGTTGAAATCAGAAAGGGAAGATATAACCACAGTGCATCAATCAGAATGCAATCTTCTCAATAGCAAGACCCTATTTGTGAAGCATTTTTAGATGGTTTTGTTCTGTTACCTTCCAGACATTTATGAAATAACTATTTTTCCAGGACTGTTACCTTGAAGACTGCCTATTACTTTGTAGTAGTGGTAGTAGTAGTAGTAGTAGTAGTAGTTGTTGTTCTTTAAATTTTAATTCTATAAACATTATAAAATAATTTTGTGAGTGTATTAGTATTATCTACATGTTCTTACCTGAAGCTTTGCTACTCTGGAGATGGAGGAAGAGGAGGAGGAGGAGGAGGAGGAGGAGGAGGAGGAGGAGGAGGAGGAGGAGGAGGAGGAGGAGGAGGAGGAGGAGGGGAGGAGGAGAAGGAGGAGGAGGAAGAAGGGGAAGAAGATGGAATTTCTTGCAAAGTCAATAGCATTGTGAACATGACAATTTATATGCTAGTTTAAAAATCAAAACTTCCCTTGTTCCATTTGAAAGGAAGCACTTCCTCTGTTAAAACTGCAACATTGTTGATAACACTGTCTTCCAACAACACTCACCCTCCCTCTTTGAATAAAACCTTAAAATAATTAAACCCGTAATTTATACATAAAGATAAAAACAATAAAATAAAAGCTAGAATCAAAATAATGCATTAAAATTCATATTGAACTGCGAGAGGGATGGCTAACAAATTTGATAAATACATGAAATAAAATAAATAAATAAAAATAAGGCTAAAATAAAAGAGAAGTGTAGTACGGTAGAGAGTCCTAACAGTTTGATGATTCCCTTAGATTGGCATATAAAGCAATTATAAGAATGTTAACCGCCGCATTCGTGTTTGAAAACTCAAGTTATCAAGGAAGGAAGACTTTCCTTAATACAGTGGCTCAGCTATTCTATACAACCCCACAGTATACAATTGCTCCTTAGATCTGAATATTTAACACCAAGAAAGGACAGTCCCCTATCCTGTTTCTGCCTTGGAATAACAGCCGTTTCTGTTTCTAACTGGGGAAGAATGTGGCTGGAGGGAGGAGGGTTGAAAAGTACCCCTGTCCTATTGTTATACTCCCTCACCACTGATCCTTGCTTTTAACATCATAATGAAAGATGTCTTTAGTGGATTATCTTGAGCAGGGATTAACTCCTTCAAGATTTCTTAGAAGGCAAGGTGTTTTGAGCCCTAAATACACACCAATTGCCTGCTTAACTTTTCATCTTATTTTCAAAACTGCTCAGCTGGAATTTGGATTCTTTTTTCACAGAGCTAAGTTTTCTTAGTAGCAAAGTTTGATGAGAAGGGGAAAGGAAGTGAAAGGGAGGGAAGGGAAGAGAGAGAGAGAGAGAGAGAGAGAGAAAGAGAGTGAAAAAAAAAGACAGACATTTGTTCTTCATTGATCAGCAGCCTTGAATGCTTGAAACATGGCAGGCAAAAACTCAATCAAATCTTTGTTGGGGACCCATCGGCGCTTAAATTCCATTCTTATTATCCAAGGTGCCTGAAATAAGCCCACCGTAGAAAAAGAAAGAAAGAATGACAATGCCCCCCATTACATTAAAGTATGCTCCCTCTTTAAGACATTGTTGATAGATGGAGGACAGATGGATTAGAGACGGTGGGAAAATCTATCAGATGACAGACAAACCAATGAGTTAAGAAAATGAACATTTACAGAGCAGACATGGAGTCATTGAACCAACATTTTTGCACGTGCACAAATTAGACACAAATGCCACATTATCAGATTTATAATTTCTGAGCCTATTTGCATAAAACACACATTTTTTTGCAGCAATTTAGAAGGACAAATATTTATATTTAAACATCCTACCAGTTAGGAGGTATTGCTGCTATGTTTCCTTGAATCCAGTTCTTTGTGTTATCTTTATCACCCATGCTCCCAAATTGCAAAGCCAATCCAACTGTCACACAATTGCAATAATCAAAAATCAAAAGCTTCTTTAACCTCTTCTTTTTAAAAAAAATAATAATAATAACCATCCATTATTGTCTATCTCTCTCAGCTGAGGAAAGCCCTTGACTGATTTGAAAAATCTAAGCAAGTTTGAACACAGTGACTGTTTAGTTGGTAGATCCTAAGGAAATCCAAGGGTTGTAGAGTGAAAAAAAAAAAAAAAAAGACAGAGGAAGACAATGCCAAACCACTTCTGTATGTCTGCCAAAATATCTACAAGTGTGTGTAGCCATTGAGATTGACTCAAGAGAATCTTTTCCTTTATTTTGTTTACCTTGATAAAATATTTTAAAAAAACTCTTGACCCAAACTCTTCCAAATGGGCCATGATTTTCCAAGTTGTCTCAAAATATTGCATTTGTTTTACTTTTGCCCTCTTGGAGTATTAAAGTATTTTTTAAGATGGATTGTTTTTAATTTCCTAAAATAGCTGTAAGAGTTTATTAACCTTAGAGCTGTGTGTCTCTGTGTTGACAGGGTGCTGTATGTTTCTTTGGTAGGAAAAGCAGAAAATATTCAGCTTTTACTTGTCTCCCTCACTGGTACAAATTCATATTTCTTGTCAAAACCATTTTTTTTTCTGGAGAGATGAAACTCAAGGGGTCAGAGACCATTCTTCATTCGTTACATGTCTTGTTTGGAAATTTCCAGTGTGATGAACTAGGAGAGCTGGACATGAAAATCTCTGCATTGCTAGTCATGTTATTTTTTTAGAACCCCTTCAAGAAGTTCCAAAGCATGAAAGATGAATTTGGCTTCTCATTTATGGTTTCACTTGTAGGGGTGTATTAGATTTAATTCACTTTACAAAGTGAATGTAGATTTAATTCACTTTACAAAGCACTACACTGAAAAAGTGTACATGGAACAAGTGTACACTTAACACTACAGCCAAGAAATTAAAAGACTCTTGCTTCTGAGGAGGAAAACTATAGCAAATCTAGACAGCCTACTAAAAAGCAGAGACATCCTGCCAACAAAAGTGTGTAAAGTCAAGGCTATGGTTTTCCCAATTGCAATGTATGGCTGTGTAAGTTGGACCATAAGAGAAATTGAGCACAAAGAATGGAGGCCTTTGAACTCTGGTGCTGGAGAAGACCCCTGCGAGTCCCTTGGACTGCAAGGTGATCAAACTGGTCAGTCCTAGAGGAGATCAACCCTGACTGCTCTTTAGAAGGCAAGATCCTGAAGATGAAACTCAAAGACTTTGCCCACCTAATAAGAAGGAAGGACTTGCTGGAGAAGAGTCTAATGCTGGGAACGATTGAGGGCAAAAGAAGAAGGGAAGGACAGAGAATGAGTTGGATGGATGGAGTCATTGAGGCAGTCAGCGTGAGCTTCAATGGACTCTGGGGGATGGTAGAGGACAGGAAAGCCTGGAGGAACATTGTCCATGGGGTCATGATGGGTCGGACATGACTTCATGACTAACAACAACAACACTGAACAAGAGTATAGCCAAATAATTTTTGGAGAGTGTTAGTCTCCTTTGACTGAGAGTCTCTCTGGGAAAACTTCAACTCACCAGGGATATTAGTGGGAAAGTTTCAGAAACCAACCAGGGTTTAAGTTTTAGTATTGGATTTTAATTTGAATTTTGTTCAAATATGACCTAGAAATGGGCTCAGAAGCATCATTGTTTGAGCCTTCTCCCTTAGCCCAACATGTCCTTTACTTATCAGAACAAAAAAGTAATTAAGATTCAATTCAATAATAAACAGGAAGATGTTTATATTTTTAAAAAGTCTGTTTTGCAGGATATTGTTGAAGATTCTTCCTTGCTCAACTTCTTAAGCAAACTGGAATAATTCTTGACAGACCAACACTGCTTCCAAAGAGAGTGGAGAATTTGTGGAGGGCAATAAACAATAATGGAAGGGCAGATTTGTGTGTCCCCCCCCCCCCCACATTCACAATATAATTGGTAGTTCATTTGCACAATGTCTTTGAATCTGCATTAAAAAAATCAAGATCTGAACCTTGGCCCAAAAAAAGAAATCCGCAATGGATGTATTCAACCACCAAATTATATAAAGGGATAATGCAATGTCCTAGTTTATAAATTAAGTATATCCCCAAACTTCCCGATTGTATGTTAGCCCAGCTCATACTGTGAGTTGCACAGTATGAACCCAGGGTATAAATGCACCTATTCAGAAGTAAAGTCCATTGAATTCAGTGGAGCTTAGTAACATATGATGGTTGAAGACATGGTTTAGCTCATAACTAATTAATACTTGCAATTAAGAAGTGTACAACATTACAGCAAACTCTTTCTAATCTTAACTAACCAATAGTAACCAGGTGTAGTGGTATTTTTTTGCATGCTAAATACTTTGACATGCCTCTCCTTTTATTTGTTTCTTCTTTACAAGTGCAACTGTATTCCGCAGTCTATCCTTTAATGGTAAATAATCCTCCACATTCTTTCAACACAAACTCTTTAAGGAGTCATGAATTTTATTTATATTCTCTCACTCTTTGAGAGCCTTTGCTTATTCGTTGTTTGGCTCTTTGTGCACTAACAGTCCCAAGAGAAAATCCCTCTCTCCACTGAAGGAATTAACCCAGAGACAAAAGGAGAGAAATCTTTAAGCCTTGTTTTGTGCTAAAAGAAATGTTTGACATTTTGGTGGAGAGGCGTTTAGTTTGGATTCATTAAGTCTTAGACACTCTTTTCATTTCTTCTTCTTCTCCTTCTCCTCCTCCTTCCCCTCCTCCCTCTTTCTTTCTTTCTTTCTTTCTTTCCTTCTTTCCTTCCTTCCTTCCTTCTTTCTTTCCTTCTTTCTTGTAGCTGTACTACAATTCCAAGGGGAGATCCAGATCACAGAATTTTAGCCTTTTTATGCCAACTTTTTAATGGAGAGCAGATTGACTTGAATTTATTCTGGATGGACTAGCCTTATCTTGCAAGGATCAGTCAGGATACACCATGCATACAAAACACAAGCAAGCATTTGAAAATAGTAATCACAGATAATAACAATAAGTTGCTGTTCTATCGTCTTCTCTTCTGCTTGTAGTCCAGAGTATGTTGCCTCTTTTCAAGATTTTCAAGAAAAGGGTAATTAAAAAAGCCACACAAAATAAGATTAAGATATTGGTTATCTACAGACCTAAATCAAACTCTAATTTAATGAAATCCACTTCTACTTAGGGGGCTTTGAAACATTTGAAAGGATGAAGTGACTTAATGGATATATACAAGATAGAGACAAGCTGGAAGATTCCAATTGTCTCTTGACAGAGTTAGAATGGGTTGTGTCTCATTGCAAAAGGAAGAACAACCAGTTTGCAAAAGATGAAAGACAATTCCTGTTGCAGGTAACACATGGAGCCATTTGCCACCAAATATGAGTGAAGTAAAGGCTTAGTAGGGCTTATATGTTAAGATTACTAGACAGTTATAATGTGAACACCCACAGTTACATCAGGAAAGGATAAAACATGAATTAAGGTTATAAATTACTGAAATGCTGCAGGGCAAAATCAGCCATCAACTGTTGATAAGAGGGAAGGGGAAAACATATCTAAAAGGGAAATATTCTGTAATTACTCTTCAATCTCTGTCTACATAATATGCACACATGTTATTTTTATGGATCGGTAGTACAACTCAAAGAACCTAACAATAAAGCCACCCGTTAAATAAGGAATGTTTGCATTTTTTTCAAGCTATTATAGTAGAGAGCGGGAGAAAGGAACTGAGGAAAAATGGCAAGGAATATAACAGATAATCAGAATTGGAAGGGACCTTGTAGGTCATCTAGTCCAACCCCCCCCACCCAGACAGAAGACCCTACACCATTTCTGACCGATGGCAGTCCAGTCTCTTCTTGAACCTTCCAGGGATGAAGCTCCCACAACTTCCAAGGGCAACTTCTGTTCCTTTGGTTGATTGTTCTCCCTGTCAGAAAGTTTCTCCTTATTTCCAGGTTGAATCTCTCCTTGTTCAGTTTCCATCCATGATTCCTTGTCTGGCCTTCAGGTGCTTTGGAAAATAGCTTGACTCTGTGGCAGCCCCTCAAATATTGGAAGGCTGCTATCCTGTCCCCCCTGGTCCTTCTCTTCACTGGACTAGCCAAGCCCAGTTCCTGCAACTGTTCTTCATAAGTTTTAGCCTCCGGTCCCCTCATCATCCTGGTTGCTCTTCTCTGCACTCTTTCTAGAGTCTCAACATCTTTTTTATAATATGGTGACCAAAACTGTATCCCAGAGTATTTGTATACAGGAAGTCCTTGACTTACAACAGTTCCATTAGTGACAGTTACAAAGGCACTGCAAAAAGTAACATGGCCATTTTTTACACTTGCGATCATTGCAATGTCCCAGTGGCCACCTGATTTAAATGCAGATGCTTGGCAACTGGTTCATATTTATGATGGTTGCAGTGTCCCAGAATCACATGATCCCCCTCTGCCACCTTCTGACAGGCAAGGTCAATGGGGGAGCCAAGAAGCAATGGGTAGAAACTAATCAAAGAGAGAAGCAACCTAGAACTAAAGAAAAATTTCCTGACCGTGAGAACAATTAATCAGTGGAACAACTTGCCTCCAGAAATTGTGGGTATTGGAGGCTTTTAAGAGAGATTGAACAACTATTTGTCTGAAATGGTCTTGGGTCTCCTGCTTGAGCAGGGGTTTGGACTAGAAGACCTCCAAGGTCCCTTCCAACTCTATTATTCTGTTAAAGTTTTATCATGTGCTCGTCCTTATCTGATGAAACTGTAAAAGAATAAAACTAATCTGGGAATTTTGACAGAATTGAAGTAATGCACTTAAAGACAAATATTACACATGAAAATTACAATATAAAAGCTGATGGATAACATTTTCAAGAGCCAATTCTTTCTATGGAATATGACTATCTCTGCCCTGTAGTTGGTTACAAATCAAATCTTGCTTTAGAAATTATGAGTTCTTACTCCATTTTACCATCACTTCTCAGCTACACATTTGTCATAATTTATTCCTCATTTTTTGGTAGGAAGATACAGCCGATCATACGCTTACAAAATAAAAACCTGGGTCAAAAAAGCCATACCCACATGAACAGGGATACCTGAGTATTTGATGAAGGAGCAGTCATCAACTCTATGAGCTTAGAGTGTAAAGAGAAGTATTGGCTGCGCTAATTTCATTTTTTTCCCACTGATGATCCAAAATAAAGACTGTTGCGTATTTTTTAATTGACTGTTGTTTGGGAAACGGAAATCAGGATGAATTATTGCCCATTTGCTGTGCTACGCTTTGTTGAGCTAATTAGAGATGATGCATGATGCAAAATTACGAGAACACAAAAAAATGAGGAAATATGAAGGAAGATTCCTCTTACTTAGCACTTAGATTTTAGCTTTGAAAAGTATTGCTTACATGTAATATTTAAAATGAGACAAGGATGTCCCCATCTCTTTACTTCATTGACTTTGTTGCAATAGTCAAGAAAAAGGAGGTGGAGTTCTTGAGCCCAAAATGAGGAGATTAAAAAATACCGTGGACAAGAAATGGAAGACCATTACTTTAGTTCCAGAATGCCATCTTTTTAGTTTACATAAAAGTATGATGTGTAATGTGATGTCCCAAGTCTTCAAGTGGTTTCAAACATTTGGGTCCAATCTCTGAAAACCCTTTATAAGTTGTCAAAACCTTGTAAGCAAGGGGATTTTTAAGTATAGAAGGAATAATGTGACTTCAGGGCAATGTACACATTTTATGCTCATTAAAACATTTAATCAAAATTAGTTTTATATTTGCCACAACCTTTTCATTTTCCTTTCTGTCTTTATTTGTTGGAATTTGGCCTCAATGTACCATACAAAGTTCAAATATGACTTCCTGTTCAGATTAACAGAGTTGGAAGGGACCTTGTAGGTCATCTAGTTCGAGGCACTGCACAAGTAGGAGACCTACACCGTTTCTGACAGATGGCAGTCCAGTCTCTTCTTGAAAGCTTGCAATGATGAAGCTCCCACAACTTCCAAAGGCTTCTGTTCCATGGGTTGATTGTTCTCACTGTCAGAAAATTTATCCTTATTTCCAAGGTGAATCTCTTCTTGTTCAGTTTCCATCCATTATTCCTTTTCTGGCCTTCAGGTGTTTTGGAAAACAGCTTGACTCCTTCCTCTCTGTGGCAGCCCTTCAAATATTATAACACTGCTATCATGTCAACTCTAGTCCTTCTCTTCACTAGATTAGCCATGCCGAGTCCCTGCAACTGTTCATCGTATGTTTTAGCCACCAATCCCCTAATCATTTTGGTTGATCTTTTTTGCACTCTTTCTACAGTCTCAGCATCTTTTTTATAGTTCAGACATAAGGTTGATCCCTAGAATAAACAGGACTTGGACTAACAATCAACATTTGGGGTGAAATGAAGGTTCCAATTACAAACTGGAGTATAATTTTGGTGGCATCCCTAGGCTGCTGTAGAAAGAAAAAGAACTGGGTTAATTTAGCACCTTTTCTTTACTCTCAAGTTATACCAAAGATGCTTTTCAAAATGGCAACTGGACTTTCTCATATTTGTTTTTCCTTGAAAATGTTTCACTTGTCATCCAAGAAGTTTCTTCAGTTGTTGAGTTATTCTTTAGTTATTCATCAGGAACTGCAAAAGCTTCTTGGATGAGAAGCAAAACATTTTCAAGCAACAAAAAAATAAATAAATAAAACCAGTTGCCTTTTGAAAAAGCGCCTTTGGGACAACCATGACCTGGACAATTAAGAATCTCTATAGATTCTCAACATTTATTTCTTCTAGCTAAAACATAGAGTCAGGAGAATAAAGATATGTCATCAACCTCACTGAGGGACAACTCTGGTGTCTTTTGTGAGAAGAATAGCAGTGATGACACCAGAGTTGGCTTTCTAGTGATCCATTTCACCTAAATTCATAAACTTCTGTCCCCAACTCCCTCAGCATCACAAGTGTCAATCTTAATCTTTAGGAAGATTTTGGAGTCACACTGTTCATTTATTCAGGTACCTTCACAAATATTCCTAACCCTTCACACTTAAACAGCCTTAAAATTATGAACCCCCAATATGTGAATGGAGTCAATTCCTCAAAATGCATGCTTTCCTAAATTAGGTAAGTCACTCCATTGATATTTCCATCCAGATGCACACACCTTATACACAAATACACACGAGGAATCTTTGGTGGTCTCTGAGCTTGGTGTTTTCCAATCTAAGAGAACACCAAGGATCCCACATTTCAACCTTGAGCTACAGATATTCTCCTTTATTGATGAAGACAGACTGTACATGTGAGGCTCTACCTACCGAAGTAGGAAAGATTTGCTTTGATGAGCTCACAAGAAAATCCAGGAATTAAGAATAAATGTTAGTTATTAAAGAGAGTTATTAAATATTAGTTATTAACAATCTGGGGCAGTGTTCAGGGTTAGAAACTAGGAGATTATGAGTTGTAGTCCTGTCTTAGGCACAAAGCCAGCTGGGTGACCTTGGGTCAGTCAGCCCTTTGGAAGAAGCAGAAATAGCAAACAAATTTCAATTTAAAAATGCCAAGAAAATTGCAGGAACTTGTCCAGGCAATTCACCTGGACTGAACAATTGACTCGAAGGCTAGGTAAATATAAAGCATTGACTTAGGTATGTGTGTTAGGAAGCCATCCCCAGAAGAATATCAGCAACTGCGGTATAAGCTAGAACTCACCTATTCCTTGAATGTTGCATTTCATTTTTCTTCACCCTTTTGGAAAGAGGTGGGGCTTCCATCATGACATTGCATTTGCCATCTTGTGAATTCAGTGGGTGACCCAACTTCCATGCCCTACTTAAAAACTGCTGGTGACCTTCTACCATTGCACCATAGAGAGTATCTTAACTTACTGCACCTCTGTTTGGTTTGCCAATTGCACAGCGACAGATAGGAAAGCAGTCCATGAGAAAACGAAGAGAAAACAAAGCCCCTGCGCTTTTCTCTTCTTTATCCTCTCAACTGATTGGTGCTGCAGGTCTCAGCTGGTGTGGGGAAAGCTGTGTGCCAGAGTTAGGCATGTGAGAACTATGGAACATTAGAATGTCTTGTCTGAATGTTTCGTCCTCATCTGTCCTGTAGAGTCAATTGGAATAAGGTGGGCGGCTATAGAAATGGAACAAACAAAGGTAAAAATAAATAAATATAAATTTCATAATGCAGGTAGTCCTTGACTTATAATCACAATGGACCCCAACATTTGTGAGACATTTGTTAAGTGAGTTTTGCCCCACTTTACGACCTTTCTTGCTAAGTGTTCTTCTTCTTGTTAAGTGAATCACTGTAATTTTTAAGTTAGTAACATGGTTGTTAGGTGAATCTGGCTTCCCCATGGGTTTTGTTTGTTGGAAGGTCACAAAAGGAGATCACATGACCATAAGGCCCTGAAACCATCATAAATATGAGTCAGTTGCCAAGACCCTTGACCACGTGACCATGGGATTGCTGCAGTGATCATAAGCGTGAAAAATGTTCATAAGTCATTTTTTTTATATGCTGTTGTAACTTTGAACAGTCATTAAATGAAACCCCATAGGAGACTGGCTCTTCCCTTATGACTCAGGAGACATTGAGATCCAGAAGCTTTCCATGATAGTTCATTTTTTCTTCCATTCATAACGCTGAATTTTTTTAAAAAATACAACTAATAAATCAGATAATTTAATAGATTTTACACTTCCTTTTTATTGACAGATACAGCTGTTCCACTCAGCATGGCCAAATTTTGTGATGAGGCTCTGCCAAATGACACTTCAGGAATCAGGTTAGTGATGAATTATTCAGGTTCTGAGCTTAATCTCTTATCTGTATGTTTCTGGGCTATTTGTTCCATTTGCTTTGTTATTTTCTTATATACCAAACTGGTTGGAGATGGTAAAATACAGATTGGAATGTTGGGAATCTTCCAGCCAGCAAAATGCTTAAGGAAAAAAAAAAGCCTTCCAATGAAATTATAGCCAAAAATTCACGTCTGGAGAAATTTCTCCCCAAAATGTACACACATTTTAATACACGTAAAAAATAGGCGATTTAGTTGGTCTGAATCGGTATTATTACAAAAAATAGAGGAAAGAACCAAAACCAATGAATTTTCAAAACTTAAGCTGAAGACAAGAAATCAGAACTAGAAATGAAAATAAGAAAACAGGTTCATCTATCCTTCATATCAATATAATCAATCCTCTAAAATGGCCTTAGAGATTTACCAGCAAGCACCTCTATACCACGTGTGTTCTCAATTTTGAAAGTTTTGCATAGATCTTCTTTCCTTCCTACCTTCCTTTCTTCCTTCCTCCCTCCCACCCTTCTTTTTTTTTCTTTCTTTCTTTCTTTCTTTCTTTCTTTCTTTCTTTCTTTCTTTCCTTTCCTTTCCTTTCCTTTCCTTTCCTTTCTTTTTTCTCTTTCTACATTCTGCTGCTGTTTCCATTATCCCCCCTTTCACATCTCCATTTTGCTCCTCGGTCAAGAGAATATGATATATCTCCCTGAAGCCTACATGCCGATTTTCAAATTTATAACAAACTGCCATTTAATAAGTCTGCCTTGACATGCTGTCTGTAATCCAGAAGACTGCACTATTTAAAAGCATCTGAATGACGACTGCTGTCCTTGAGCAAGGGAGAGAATAAGCTGAGCTTCAATTTAGAAGACAAGGCTCTGTGGTTGGACTGAAATACATTAAGTGGTACAGGGCTAGCTCTTGTAATTGTCAGCAGATTGGCAATCTAACATCGAAACCTGCACATCTAATGGTTGAAATATGACTTTTCCAGGAGCCACAGGTATTCTGCAGCTGTCTTCGATCACCAAACAAGGCCTTAGGAAAGTTACAAATTGGTTTGATGCCCCATCATGTCAAAAGATGCACCATTGTACGAGATAACATTTCAATATTTACTCACTACCATTTCACCCATAGCCGGTTCTGTTGCCCTTCATTGCAACTGAAAAAATTAAATGAATGATGTTCTTCCCATCAACTTTATCTTCATACAAGTGAGCTAGCAGGAAAAGAGCTTCTTGGATTCTTACCAAAATGGGAGGCACTGAAAGCACTGTCTTTACACCTGCATTCGTGGTTCTTATGTCTCCACAGATCCTTTGCTAACAAACCTATATGTTTTTCACTCTTTCTCCATATCCCTTCTTCCCATCAAACTTGTGTTTCTCTGCATAACTGGAAAAAAGAACACAGCTTGAAACTATATTTGATTTATCAAAGAAGTAGTGCAAGAATCAGAGGATGTGGAGAGACCTGACCATTAGAATCAGCAAGGGTGGGACACAACTGAATTAGAAGAATTAAGTGTGACATGATAGCAATATTTCCGTATTTGAGGAGCTGCCACAAAGAAGAGGGGGTCAGCTTTTTCTCCAAAGCACCAAAAGGCAGGACAAGAAGTAACTGATCAAAGAGAGAAACAGCCTGGAATGAAGGAGAAACTACAGTGAGTACAATTAACCAGTGGAACATCTTTGCCTTCAGAAATTGTGGCTGCTCCATCACTGGATGTTTGCAAGAAGAGACTGGACAGTCACTTGTCTGAGATGGTATAGGTTCTCCTGCTTGAGCAGGGGGCTGGACTAGAAGACCTCCAAGGTCCCTTCCAGCTCTATTCTATTTTATTCTATTCTATTTGCTATTCTATTCTAATTGCTATTCTATTCTAATTGTTATTCTATTCTCACCTAATCTCCTGTAGAAGGAGTGCCAGCCAAAAGAGGAATCAGCCTAGAGTTTGCTTTGTAGCCACAAACTGAGTCCAACCCCCTTGAATTCTGTGAACTCTTATCTAAAGGCAAAATAGTGTCAACCGTTAGTTGGCTAGATCCCCATGCATAGGAAAGAGCATCCCATGCTTTGTAGCATATTGGGAAGCAAGAGATCTCCAATATTTTCAGTTTGGGGGCAAGTCACCAGCATCTTCCCATGGGATGTTTAAAGTCTTTAAATTGCCTATGAAAATTCTTCCCTGTGTATTTTCAGGGCGCCCTTTTGTTTGGCCTCAGGGGGATCCAGCCCATTGCCATCTTGGGAATTCCATTATTCTCCATACAGAGTATATGACCTGAAATTTGGAATCTTTTTGGAGCACTTCTTTGTTAGTAGCATAGTCAAAAGAGGGAATCTTTAGGATTCAATGAAGATTCCCTCTTTTGACCATGTTGGTAAGGAAGGAGCCTCCAGAAAAGTTTCTCTCCTGCAAATTACATAGAAGGAGCAATAAATCAGTTTAATTGGAACTTAACATGTGGCTTTGGTCTTTCGAGCCTGACATCTCTTCCCATTACAAACAAATTGTGGGAATGTTCCCGTGCCGTGGAATCAGAGCACGGAAGACTCCCTTGGCTGTGCAAAGAACTTAAAAGAAAAAGGAGGAACATAAACACTGCAAAACTCCAGTTCCCTATATTGCACAATCTTTAAAATAGTAAATTATCTTGAATCTAAGTGACAGCAATATGTGCTTGTGATTGAACCAACCGCTGTGCCAGCAAAGCTTAATGTGAGGTTTAGATGACTTTAATAGCTTTCGTAAATAAGGTTGGTTTTGACTGAGGTTTCTTGGTTTTTGGTTTTGTTTTTGGAACTGAAAGGAGTCAAAAGAGGAACTAAGACCCCACGCTTTCTTTCAGAAGCATGCAAGCATGTTATTATTATACAGTGGTATAATACAGGGTAAGGAAGAGTTGGGTAGGATAACCTTTATTGTCATTTTTTTCTGGGAACCTGCTGGGACACATTAAAAAATTTAATCCTGATGCCCACTATTAAAAGAAAATTAATATATACCCATACACATACATTGACACCCATATGGCTTGTGTGATGGGTTGTTGCTGGGGGAGGGGCTATTATTTTTATTTATGATGTTTTTATATCCATGTAAGCCTCCTTGAGTCTCCATGTGCGATTAGGCAGCAATATAATTTTTTTAAAATAAATATACATATGCTATACAAATTTACATATAAATACATAAATATACATATAAATATAAATATATTTATATTATAAAATAAATAAACTTATATATCATAAAAATAAATGATGTAGGATCTCCTACTTGGGAGGGGGGTTGGGCTAGATGACCTATAAGGTCCCTTCCAACTTTGTTCATATCTTTTATACATACATACGTATTTACATACACACACACACACACATATATATATACACACACACACATACATATACATACATATATTTACAAATATAAATATACATACAGGTATATCTATATACACAAAATATATGATACAAGAGAATATCAAGTTTTTCGGTCAAATTGCAAAATCCGTAGAGGTGGTGGAGTTGCTATATTCTAAAAAAAGTCTTTAAATCTAAAAAAGATCCAAATTATACAAGAGTTTGCTCTTCCCGAGACCATCATCTGTGAACTGTCCCTAAACATCTAAATCCACTTCTTACTTTGCTATCGTGCCCCTGACTATGATATAATTCATCCAAACAAGCTAATTTCACTACTACATGGGCTGCCTCCTGCCCATACCCACTCATTTTTCTTGGTGACTTCAATTTACCTCTTATAAATTGGACACTAAATGAATGTACATCTGAACCCATTCATACAACCCTGTACAATGCCATTACCACACTAGGACTGGAACAACTAGGAACCAACAATACTAGACTTAACAACTGCCTTGATCTCATCTTCTGCAACAGTTTGAATTCAATTTATGGAATACAAACTAAAGAACCCCTTTCCAACAGTGACCACAGCAGGATTGACTTTTGTCTCAACATATGTCCTCACAAAAATCATCATAATGACAGGATACCCAGTTAGAACTTCAAAAAAGGCAACGATCTCTCTCATCTCTTGATTGGCAAATACTATTCACTGCATGCAATACTGTTGAAGACCATTACAACATATTTTTACTTGAAGTCAAAAGAGTCATCAAACTATATGTACCAAAAACAACTTCCAAAACCAGAAAAAACAAATTACCCAAAACAATAAGGAAGCTCCAATCCAAAAAGAAATCCCTTTGGCAGAAAAACAAATCTGGTCACATTGCCAACTTCAAAAGCTGATACAAAAATTTATGCCACCAGATAAAGACTGAATGTACCAATTATCACACTAAACAAGAGGAAAACATTCTTATGCACCAATTCCACCCACACTTTATCCAATTTTGTGAACAACGAACTTAAAGACTCAGGGTCCATCCCACCCCTGAAAGGACCTAATGGCAAAGACTGCAACAACACTATTAAAGCCAACCTCTTTAACACATTCTTTGGCTCAGCATTTGTAAACAACAATGGATCATGCCCAGTATTTCCTAGTCGAACCACAGACAATTACAGTGATCTAATACATATAGATTTTACAGAAGACAACGTTGAAAAAGCACTACACAATCTAAAACCATCTCTATCTATTGGACCGGATGGAATATGTGCCTCCTTCTTAAAAGAGCTTATCCACTGCCGTAGCTGAACCTCTAAGCATAATCTTTGAAAATTCTTTCAGGACCAGCTCCTTGCCAAAACTATGGTCACAAGCCACGGTCATCCCCATCTTCGAAAAGGGAGACCCCAGCCTAGTCGAAAATTACAGACCAATCTCTTCATGTTGCGTCACCTGTAAAGCCATGGAATCAATTATTAACCAATCCATCATCCTCCACTTAGAGACAAAAAACCTACTCTCTAATAAACAATTTGGTTTCAGAAAGAAACTGTCCTGTAACCTGCAACTCTTGCACTGTAATAACATATGGACTACACAACTCGATCAGGACAAAGCAATAGACGCAATCTACATAAATTTCTGCAAAGCCTTTGATTCAGTGGTACACGACAAACTACTCCTAAAACTAAAATCTTACAGTATCTCTGGACACCTGCATTACTGGATAGAAGCATTCCTGTCAAACAGACAACAAATGGTCAAATTGGGAGCATCCTATCAAATTCTGTACCTGTCAACAGTGGTGTCCCCCAAGGCAGTGTTCTAGGACCAACTCTCTTCATACTCCACATAAATGACCTCTGTGGTCATATTAAGAGCAACTGAGTTCTCTTCACTGATGATGTAAAGCTATTCAACACCACAGACAAGACTGCTACCCTTCAAAAAGATCTTGACTATGTGTCAGAATGGTCAAACAAATGGCAACTTCAGTTCTCAACAAATAAATGCTCTATCTTACATATTGGCAAAAAAAAAAGACCAGGGATAATAAGATCAAGCCCTCATCGCAGCATAAAACACAAAGTTATGCTTTTTGTAAGTGCCTATGACAGTTTCAGGTTCAGACCATTCATCTTCATCAGAATGGTACATAAGGGTGCATATACAAGATGAATGAACATTAGAATGTCAAGTCATGGTTATTTTACGGAGACATCCCATGTCATCTTCCTGGGAGGAAGTGTTGTGTCTCCACCTCCTCCTCCTCCTCCTCCTCCTAGTTGTGAATGCTCCAACATTGGGAACTTTTTAAGAAGAGATTGGATAACCATTTGTCTGAAATTGTGTAGGGTTTCCTTTCTAAGCAGGTGGTTGCACTAGAAGACTTCCAAGGTCCCTTCCAAGTTTGAAATTCCTTCTCCTTCTCCTTCTCCTTCTCCTTCTTCTTTCTCCTCCTCTCCAATAAATTTGTAAAAACCTTTTTAGATTGCATAATTTGTTTAGACAAAACCATTTTGCTGAAAATATTCTCTTGCTCTTCTGATAACTCCAGAAGGGTTTCAGGTCCCAATCAGTGGCATTGCTACAGATAATTAAAAGCAAAGGTCTTCAAACTTTGTAAGTTTAAAACTTGTGGACTTCAACTCCCAAAATTCCTGAGCTAACATGACTGGAGGAGGAATTCTGGGAATTGAAGTCCACAAGTCTTAAAGCTGTCAGGTTTGAAGACCTGATTAAAAGTTAGAAATCTTTCAATGAGGCTCAGAAAGGGAATTCACCAGAAACTTCTTTTATTTAGATGTTAATTTACAACAAATATAGAATACTGACTACAAGCCCAAGAGCTATTAATGGTTCACCCTCATTTTGATGAGGCTGCTTCATTTCCAGGAGAGTTTATGCTCCAGCATTAGGCAAGACTCAACAGGTGAGCCCAGCCATTCTTCAACCCAGTTTTGAAATGCAAATATGCTGTAGACAGTAAAATAGTCATAAATTCCTCCAGTGCAGATAAGCCCTATCAAAAGGTTGTCTTGCAACAAAACATGAAACACATCAAACAGAATGTACACAGCTCATGGAACACATGTTTTCAGGGCTGTCACTGCTGGAAAACACAATCTGGTCGGCTTTAATCAAACATGCATGCAGCAGGCGCATGTTCATCAAGCAATCCAAGCAAAAACTCATTGTTATACAACCAGTTTACATGTGATAGTAGAGGAGATTGCAACAAAGGAATCCACAGGGTGCTGTAGCAGTAGGTAAAGATAGTTTTTATCAGTCCTTCATTTGTCTCATTTACAAATGCCCTGGCTGGGATCCAACCTTACTTCCATCAAATATTTGATGCATCTCCTTCCTTTTGAAAAGCTGAAACAATCCCTCCTGTACCTGGGTTCAAAAAATGTTGTCCTTTGAAATACTATGTTGCCCTGCAAATGGTCAGGATAAGAGGTTTAGTAGTATACAGGTAAGAGAAGAACATTATGAGCAATTGACAGCATGAACATAAAACTTTAAATTTTTGCAAGTGCTCAGCTAGGATCTAGGTGTCCTCCTCCTCCTTCTCCTCTCCATGGATTTTATTACTATTTTTTTAACATCAACATTACTTCCTGTCCAGTCCTTCCTGTCATGATATCAACATCCCCTGCTTTGTCTATCCAGCAAATCATTTGTGAGTATGCAACACTTAACAGATCTTGTTTCTACTTCCTGCTTTTCCCAAAATTCCTTTCCTCTCTCTTGGCTCAGCAAATTTCCCTTTTCCTGTTCTCAATATTCTTTCTAGCCACCCTTTTTATGTTCATCTAGCATCTGTTATATTATCTTACATGTTACATGAAATATATTGCATTATACTATATGTATGTATGTATGTATGTATGTATGTATGTATGTATGCATGCATGTATGTATGTATGTATGTACCAGTGGAACAATATGGTTTTTGGGGGGTTGTTTGCATGAAGAATTAAAATGTTCCATATACAACATTTAAAAATGTAGGGTTAAATTTTCTACCAGATGAAAACCTACAAAGCTGTTCTTGTATATATTTCATGCTGCGTAGATGTGCGTGGCTTGGTGGGACACCCAATCAACCCATAAAACAAATTGCAAAATAACATGGCCCTGAATGTTGGCATCATGATGAATAGTCAGTTCTAAGTAATTCAGGGGGCTTCATAGGGGTCATACACCCTGCTTCCAAGCTATCCGAAGTTCTATCGTGATCTTTTTGATGAATTTCTTGATTAGCTGTGAACCTATTTTCTTGATTTTTGCTTACTGGTTCAGACTAGCCATGTTCCAACTTACCTTACCTGGTGAATTTTCTCCACGATTTGTCTGTGGTTCTAATTTCTGCCATTTTTAACACTTGATACCAGCTTATAGGGACGCAGTGGCACAGTGGCTAAGACACTGAGCTTGTCGATCAGAAAGGTCATTATTATCATTATTATCATTATTATCATTTTCATCGTCATCATCCCTCCTCCTCCTCCTCCTCCTCCTCCTCCTCCTCCTCCTCCTCCTCTTCCTCTCCTTCTCCTTCTCCTTCTCCTTCTCCTTCTCCTTCTCCTTCTCC
>BLBF01000077.1:5012188-5052188 GCA_015471245.1 Laticauda colubrina | reverse complement strand
CACAATGCTAGAGACTGTGGGTGTCATGCACTGAAAGTCCAGTGGATTATGATAGATCTAAGAGATGGGCAGCTGAGAAAACCTGCTCTCCCACTTCCGGAGTATTTTGGCAAAGCAGGAGCATTTTATCCCAATGAACAGATGAGAAAAGGTTGATCAACATCTGTTTTTCTTCCTTGTTCTTCCTCCTCCAATCAATACTCATCCTTCATCTGACACTCTTGAAGAACCCTACAAGAGATTTCCTCTGTCCAATTAGAGCCAAATCATATTGAATTATCACTATGGATGGTTAACGCTGCTTAGGATCCTGCCAAACGATTTCAGGAGACAAATTTTCCAGCTGCTCGGGAAAATTCAAGGCTTGAGATGAATTTGAATATCAGTTATGGGTTTTTAAGAAGCCCACTTTCCCTATTCCCCTTATTTCTCTCTCAATTAACTCTCTGACTTTATTTTATTTATTTATTTATTTTTGAAGAGCACGTATTAGATAACAGATATAAAGCCCCTGTCACACTGCACCAACGGATGCAAAGAGGATGTAAAACAGACAAAAAAGCTTGCCATCCGTTGGTTAACGCGATGTACTCACTGCCTCCGTTTTGCTTCCTCTCTATCCGTCCAGCTTCGGTCTATTGATGTTTCATTTGCTCAGAAAGTTTTGAGCTGCCCAAAACTTTTGCATGGAAAATGTATCCAATTCGTCCGTTCTGCATCCGTTACGCATCTGCTATATCCGCTAGGCATCCGCTGCGCATCCACGCAACTTGCATCCGCTTGGATGCAGGGAGGAAGTGGAACGGACGCAGAACGGATGCAGAACGGATGCAGCACAGAAACAAAGCGTTTAAAATGGAAAAAACGTTCGCAGAGGGGACCTATCTCGGATATTAAGGATGTCTAGAGGATGCTTAGAGGATGCCTAGAGGATGCAAAGGGACACCTATACTACCTATAAAAAGGGGGAGCAACACATCTGGATCTCACTTTCAGAACAGCAGCCCTGTGGTGCGGACCTCTGCAGCCTTCATCTGCCTCTTCCTCTTCCACAGCATCCAGTCATGTCCACTGTGGATCGTAACAAAGTCCTTTTGGCAGCCACCATCCTTCTGCAACAATGCAAAGCCACCTACAGGCTCTGTGAACTCTACTATGGGAAGAAAAAGGGGCGGCCAAGAAGCGTCTGGGTACGAAGATGGTTTGCCAGAAGAGCAGAGGATGGACTGTACAACAAGCTGATGGTGGAGCTCAGGAACGAAGACACTCGGGCATTCCAGAACTTCATGAGGATGCCTCCAGCCATGTTTGACGAAGTTGTGCAGCGCCTGACACCCAGGTTGACCAAGGCAAACACCAACTTCCGGCCCAGCCTGGAACCTGGGCTCAAGGTGGCACTCACTCTGCGCCACCTGGCCTCCGGGACCACCTACAGGAGCATGCAATACGGCTGGAGGGTGCCACCCAGCACCATCAGCTTTGTGGTCAAAGAAGTGGTGCAGGCCATCATCAAAGAATACAAGGAGGAGCTCCTCCAGTGCCCCTCCACTGAAGAAGGATGGAAGAAAGTTGCAGAGCAGTGGTATCAGAAGTGGAACTTCCCCCACACCGTTGGAGCCATCGATGGGAAGCACGTGGCCTGCAAAGCTCCAGCCAAGTCGGGGTCCACTTATTTCAACTACAAGGGCTTCTTCAGCATCATCCTCTTCGCCATGGTCGATGCTGACTACAAGTTCATGTACATCGATGCTTCAGGCAGCGGCTCATCTTCAGATGCCCAGGTATACAACGCCAGTCACCTCAAGGAGGAGCTGGAACGCATCGTGGGCTTCCCAGATCCAGACCCCCTGCCCAACGACACGCAAGATGTGCCCTACTTCATCGTGGGGGATGACACCTTCTCCCTCACAACCTACCTCATGAAGCCCTATACTTCCAGACTCCTCACCCGTGAAGAGAGGATCTTCAACTACAGGCTGTGCAGGGCAAGGCGGGTGGTGGAGAACGCCTTTGGCATCCTGGCCAACAGGTTCCAGGTACTTCTCACCACCATGCAGCATCGCCCAGAGACCGTGAGGAGGATCATGGAAGCTTGCTGTATCCTGCACAATCTCATGCGCACCCGCTATCCAGTCTTGCAGAACAGGCTCGTGGACCTCCAACAAGGCAATGGGGACATGGAGCCTGGGGAATGGAGGCAAGGGCGAAACCTGATCAACACTGAGGATGTGCAAGGCCCCAACAGAGCCTCACGTGAAGGGAAGAAGCAGCGCAACCTCCTGAAACACTGGTGCAACTCCCCAGCTGGAGCTGTGGAGTGACAAGACAGGATGATAGATGCTTAATGGATGCTTCCTTCAGCCTGTCTCATCACACGGATGAGATTGGGCCATGTATGTTGAGTGGCACCTACAATGAACAGGGCATTTAATAAAGAGTTGTGTTTATGTTGACATGTGTGGATGATTGATTATATTGTTATTGATAATAAAGGGCCATAGGTTTGGCACCTGGGAGGGTGGACCATACAGTCCCACTATGCTTGCACTGGAGGTTTATCTATCCCACAGCTATTACCCATCCCAAAGGTAGACCTGCCCATCCCACAGGTATCCCTGCCCATCCCACAGCTATCTCAACCCATCCCACAAGCATGCAAAGGCTTAAACCATTTCTAAAAATTTCCAGTAAGACTTTATTAAAAAAAAGAAATGAATCAAGTGTGTGAATCAAAAATAGACTTTATTAACAACAAGCTATAAGACAAAAATGAGTCTCTGGCACTCCTCTTGGTCGCTCAGTCTTAGGGCGAAGGGTGCAGGTGCTGTGGAGGTGGCTGATGCTGGAGTGCTTGTCATCAGCTCCTCCAGAAGCAGAAGCAGCAGAAGCCCCAGCCCCAGAAGAGCGAGCCCGTGCTGCAGAAGCCCCAGCAGAACCAGAGTGAGGGCCAGGGGTGGGATGGTAGCCCTGTCCCTCTTGCCAGGGCTGGCAACAGATGGCTGAGGCTTGCTGTGCTTCAGTATGGTTGTGGGGTTGCTGGCTGGCAGGGAGGCTGGCAGGAATGAAGGCTGGCACCAAGGCTTGCAGGCAGGCAGGCACCAAGGCTGGCAGGCAGGCAGGCACCAAGGCTTGCAGGAAGTTGGCAGGCAGGTTGGCAGGCAGGCAGGCACCAAGGCTGGCAGGAAGGCTGGCAGGAAGGCTGGCAGGGAGGCAGGCACCAAGGCTGGCAGGAAGGCTGGCAGGGAGGCAGGCACCAAGGCTGGCAGGAAGGCTGGCAGGCAGGCTGGCAGGCAGGCACCAAGGCTGGCAGGCAGGCACCAAGGCTGGCAGGAAGTCTGGCAGGCAGGCTGGCAGGAAGGCAGGCACCAAGGCTGGCAGGAAGGCTGGCAGGGAGGCAGGCACCAAGGCTGGCAGAAAGGCTGGCAGGGAGGCAGGCACCAAGGCTGGCAGGCAGGCATGAACCAAGGCTGGCAGGCAGGCAGGCAGGCAGGCAGCAAGGCTGGCAGGCAGACTGGCTGGCAGCAAGGCTGGCAGGCAGGCAGACAGCAAGGCTGGCAGGGAGGCTGGCAGCAAGGCTGGCAGGCAGACATGCAGGCAGACATGCAGGCAGGACAGGCAAGGCAGTCGATGTGTCTGGAAGCAGGTCTTTCCTCTGAATGGCGACCTGTTTCTGAGCTGCTTCCCTTATATCCGCGGGGCTGATGCAATGCATCCTCCCCGCATGCGCAATTAACGCTCAGCATCCGCTAGGCTTCCACTGTGCATCCGCTTCATCCGCTGTATCCGTTCCGTGTCCGCTTTGCTGAGGCCCCCCGGAAGCCCTGCGGATGTGCCATCCTCTCCCATCCGCTTCCATCCGCTGGGCTTCCGTTCTGCATCCTCTTTCCATCCGCTCTGCGTCCTCCCCGCATCCATGTTATCCGCTCCGGTTATGCAAATTTTTGCCCCTTCTGAGAGCGGATAACAATGGATGGAACATTTTGCTCGTCCGTTGTGTCCGTTTTGCATCCGTTGGGCAGTATGACAGGGCCTTAAGTATAATCATGATTATTAATACCTGAAATGGATACGAGTAAAAGGGAACATTAGAATAGGGATAGTAACCATTTTGGTGCACTTATGCACACCCCTTAAAGACCTCTTAGGAATAGGGTGAGGTCAACAGTAGACAGTCTGAGGTTAAAGTTTTGGGGGTTTGGGGAAGAAACCACGGAGTCAGGTTGTGCATTCCAGGCATTCACCACTCTGTTTCTGAAGTCGTATTTCCTGCAATCAGGTTTGATGCAGTTTACCTTGAGTTTGTATCTATTGTGTGCTTGTGTATTGTTGTGGTTGAAGCTGATGTAATCATTGATGGGTAGGACATTGCAATAGATAATTTTATGTCCTATGGTTAGGCTGGACCGAAGGTGACGTAGTTCTAAGTGGTCTAAGCCTAAAATGTCAAGTCTGGTGGCATAAGGTATTCTGTTACCATTATATTGGAGGTCTTCAAGTCTAACTCCCTGCTCTGGCAGGAGACCCTATACCATTTCAGACAAAGCCTCCAGTGATGGAGCATCTAAGACCACTTTGTGTTCAATTTTAGCTTCTTTATTTGCTTAATAAGGCAGGCCAATGGTTGCAATATGAAATTAAATTTAAAAAATATTAAAGTTGCCCTTAATGAGTTTCATGTACCATCCTGATAAAAAAAGAAATAATTACTATTTCTAAAAAAAAAAATACCTGCTGAGGAATAAGAATGCAACATTATAATCTGACTGATATAAAATGATTCAGCAGATTTAAAAATGAAGGAATTATTCTCCAGAAATTTTAACTGCATGTCAAAGGCTTTTTCTGCATTCAGTGAAGCCACCACCATCAATTTCAGATTTTCAGAAAGTATTTTTCAAGTTTCAAATTGTATTGTTGCATTACCAACCAATAACTGTCTGCCTTTTTTAAATCGGACTATTCATGATGGATAATTGAAGATAGTTTCTTCTGTCCTTTCATGTACTAGGCTCATTGTTAAATTACAGTATACAAAATGCTGGATTGATACTGTGTCAAATTAGCAAAGTCTTTATCATTTTTTAAAATCAGATTTATATCTCTGATTAGAAAAAGTTGAAAAAGCTTTGTATTTATTTTTTAAAAAAAAACATTATTCTAAACATCGAACAATATTAAAACAACAAAATCAAATCAATATAGGTCATATATCCACTGAATTGGGCCTGGGAATTTTTCTTATTTTCATCCTTTTAATAACATTGATTATTTCCTGAAGCAATAAAGGGGCAGCTTAAATAGACAGCTGGGTTATGTCTATTTAAAAATGATTAAAATCTTCCCCAGCAACCTTTGACTCAATATTATAACAAAGTGTCTTTTTTAAAAAATAAGTCTTTCTCTTTTAATGGACAAATTTCTTAATAATTGCAGAAAAGAAATAGCAACGTGTAGAATCTGGTGTTTTTGCAAGTCAGCCATGAGAATGTTGCTCACACACACACACTGGAAAAAAGTATTTCAATGTGAAAATTCAATATTGATGCAAATAACATGGATGTCTCCATGAAGACATGTTGTTGTTTTATTCATTTGTTTATGGTTCGATTACTTTGCCATTGTTCTGTTTACAATTATTTTCTTTTCTCTGTTTTTATTGTGGCAAGCTGCCTAGTGTAGCCCACAGCCAGGTAACAATAGCAGTAACAATTAGACTTATATACACTTCACAGTGCTTTTACAGCCCTCTCTAAGCAGTTTACAGAGTCAGCCTATAGCCCCCATCAATCTGAGTCCTCATTTTATTGACCTTGAAAGGATAGAAGGCGAAGTCAACCTTGAGCCAGTCAGGATCGAACTCCTGGCAGTGGGCAGTGAGTTAGTCTGCAATACTCCATTTGAACCATTGCATTCTAACCACTGCACCACCAGAACTCAAGAGAAAGAGAATGAATGGGGCTAGGTTCGCATCACTTGTTAAATCGCTTTACGTTTAGCTTGGCCCTGATGTTTTTTGCAAATTGGCAAATAGTACAAGACCGGCTATTTTAATGTATGATGCAAAATGAGACAATGAGGTGGAGTCAGTGACTACGTTGAGTGTGTTATGTGAATACAGCACAACAGTGAGACAAACAGATCAGAATAACAGAGTTGGAAGGTAACTTGGAGGTCATCCAGTACAACCCCTGCTCATGCAGGAGACCCTATACCATATATATAAGCTTCTAGTTATAGAGCACCCACAGCTTCTGGAGGGCAGCCGTTCCACTGGTTAATTGTTCTCACTGTTGGGAAATTGCCCCCAACAATCTAGGTCCCCATTTTACCAACCTTGGAAGGATGGAAGGCTGAGTCAACCTTGAGCCTCATCAAGATCAAACTTCAGGCTGTGGGCAGAGTTGCCTGCAGTACTGCATTCTAACCATTGCAGCAACAGAGCAGCCAATAGGTGGCAAATAAATTAAATTAAATTAATAAGTCCCCAGGAGAATAATTTTGTACCCCCCGTTTTGAAATTCTCTACCAGGTCTTAATAAAAAAAACCTAGAGGATAGTTAATTGACATTTCTGCAGGAGAATGAGAAATTCTCCAAAGATTTCGAAAGAACAGCCCATCCTCTGCATGATAACAATTAGGCTGCTGCTCACAAAAGCCCCATGGAAAACATTTATTTCAGTTGTGCGGTTGTCTTCCTTTTATTGGATTTTAATACAATTCCCCCCAAATTGTACCATGGAAGTTGTACCCACCCCTTGGCTATGTCCTGACAAATAAAATTAATTGAAGAATTCCCACAATAATTTCATCTAAATTCTTGTCTTTTTGCAAACTTATTTCTAAACCAAATGAACCAATCAATTACAATTGGTGAAGCTTCTTGGATGAGAACTAGAACTTCTTCCTCAAATAAAAACAGTCCACTTCCCTCTTGGAAAAGGAAAAAAAAAAAAAAACACCTTTGAGACATTCTAAACCAATGTTTCTTTCATTGTATGTGCAATAGGAAAAAGTAATACAGCTGTGACCCATCACTACTGCTAAAGAGATGTCTTCCTTTGTACAAGGATAGGTAGGTAGGTAGGTAGGTAGGTACTGTAGGCAGCAGAGGTGGCATTCAGCAGGTCCTGACCAGTTCTTGAGAACCAGTAGCAGAAATTTTGAGTAGTTTGGAGAACCAGGAAATATCTGAGTAGCCCTGCGCCCATCCCTTCTCTGCCTCCCATTGAGTCCCAGCTGATTGGCTGGGTCTTCTTTTGTTGCCCTGCACAGGAGAATGGAGCTGGAAAGCAGATTAGTGGGGTGGGGAGGGAATGGGATTTTGCAATAACCTTCCCCTGCCATCCCCAACAAGCCATACCATGCCCAGCAAGCCTCGCCCACAGATTTGGTAGTAAAAAATTGGTAGGTAGGTAGGAAGATGAGAGAGAGAGAAAGATATATATATATATATATATATATATATATATATATATATATATATATATTAAGCAGGCTTAATACCTTTCAGATATTTCAATTATTAATAGCTATTAATATTGGTCTCAAACCTCAAAAATTAGCTGTTTGGGGAATTACCAGGGGATCGATAGATAGATGATCTAGATAGATAAGAGAGAGATGATAGATGAGAGAGCGGGGAGGGAAGGAAGGAGAGAGAAGGGGGGAGGGAGGGAGGAGAGAAGAGAGAGACAGAGACATAGAGATATACAATATATTTGGGGGGCGGGGTGTTTAGGAAAATGCTACCATCCTGAGTCCCTTTTTCTTCTTTCTAGGCAGAAAATTGTATCTAAAACTGGATCCCAACTTATTCCCTGCTCATGTTTCATCAGGATCTTCCATTTTTGGAAGGACTGATATTTTTTGCAATTGTGAACGTCTGCATCAGGCCACATGCTCTTCCTATTACATGGCTCCAATCTACGTTTTCTCCTCTTCTGACTCCCCCCGCTCTTTTCCATCTATTTATTGCTTGTTTTTCTTGGCTCCTTCTCACTTTCCATTCTTCATTATTAGTCCTTTATGCTCCTCCATTTCCTACCAAGCTTCTCCCTCCCCCCACTCTGCTTCTTTCGTGGCCCCTTTCCCAGTTGTTCTCCTCCAGGGGCCCCAACTATCCCTCTGCTAATGAAACTGGATCTGCCCCAGTTCTCCTGGCTTTTCTAATCCAGCTGTTTCCTTTTTAAACATCAACTCTTCTTTCTGCAGAAAAGTTCCGGCTGAGTCAGCCAAAAAGGGATGGACTGCATTTGATGATTGTGAAAGCTGTGGATAGAAAGTAGGAAGTTATCTGAGGAGGCTTGTTCTAAATACGTCCGTGAATGTGTTCCATGAACATGCACATGTCATCTTGTGACTGCTTGCTGCTTTTCTTAGATCTGTAAGCATTTACCACTGTAAAACACAGTTATAGCCATAAGACTTATATTCCGCTTCACAGTGCTTTCCAGCCCTCTCTAAGCAGTTTACAGAGTCAGCATCTTGGCCCCCAGCATTCTGGGTCCTCATTTTACTCCCCTTAGAAGGATGGAAGGCTGAGTCAACCTTGAGGCCATCTGGATCAAACTGCTGGCAATTGGCAGAGGTAGCCTGCAATACTGCATTTTAACCACTTCACCACCATTACTCAAGAGCAATAGAAAGTGGCTGGGCTCACACCACATGCTAACTCAAGGCAAAGCAAAAGTGATTTGTTTCTAGCTTAGTACTGATGTCTTTTGTAATTTGGCAAACAGTACAAGGCTGGTCTTTTTAATGTATGGTGCAGAATGACACAATGGGGTGAAGCCAGTGACTAGATTCAAAGTGTTATGTGAGTACGGCACAACAGTGAGCTGGAGAGAACAGAATAAGAGTTGGAAGAGACCTTAGAGGTCATCTAGTTCAACTCCCTGCTCAAGCAGGCGACCCAATACAGCCATTTCAGACAAGTGTTCAGCCTTCTTCTTAAAAGCCTCCAGTAATGGAGCATCCACGACTTCTGAAGGCAAGCCATTCTACTGGTTAATTGTTCTCACTGTTAGGAAATTTCTCCTTAGCTCTAGGTTGATTCTCTCCTTGATTAGTTTCCACCCATTGCTTCTTGTCTTGCCTTCTGGTGGAAAATAGGTTGACCATCTCTTGTTTGTGATAGCCCCTCAAATATTGCATTGGTTTTGTACAATGTAACGAAAGCAACTTTGGTGCTTTCTGGACTAGGCTATTTATTTGCAGATGTTTCATTACCCAACTAGGTAACATCAGAATAGAGAGCAAACCCCGCTCATTTCCAGCACCGAGGATGTTATTTAGTTGGGTGATGAAATGTCTGCAAGAAAACAACCAAGATCAGAATCCATTATTATAAGCATTTGAAATATTTACCCCATCTTCCCAATAAGGGAAGTCTTAGAAGTTAAACTGACAGAAATAAAGCAACTTCATACATAGGCTCTTCAAACTTTCAATGAAGTTCAGAGATACCAAAATAAAATTGAGCTAAAAAAATTGTCAAGCATACTTAAGTACCTTATGAAGAACCCCAGAAGTCTCTTTCAGGGGATCCCAACTTTTGAGAATCCTCAAAACAGATTTCAATGTGGCGTTAATCAGCTTCATCTTTCTTTTTTTTACAGACGGTTTAAAATACCTCTTTGGAAATAACATTCTCTAACTGCCGTTTGATTAAAACCTCATCATAAAAAATTCATTTCAAAACATAACACCTGGTCCCCAATTAAATAAAAAGGCCTCCGATCCCTCTAAAGGGCCCTTAAACTATTTAATAAAGGGGTTAAGAATGTAATCCTGATTCACAGGGGGGAGCAAATGCAAGTGACCTGGCTAGGGTTGCACTTGAAATGTCGCCATTCTCATGGCATAATAGAGCTGCTGTCAGGATTTGGCTCCTTTTCCCTCTCTGAGGACATCACCCGGCCTCCTTCTGCAGTATCCTTTGCATTCCTCCAACCCTCCCTAGTCAAATGACCAAAGGCCCTTGTTGGAAATACTTCAGCTGTTGGTCTCTTCTCCTTTTCTTTCAATGAGTTTCAAAGGGCACCTGCCTTTTTAATAACTGGGGGGGGGGGGCTTTGTCACTTCTGCTATGCAAATCTTTTTATCCAATCAAGCCTGAAAGAAAATACACCCATCCTGAGGCTCGGAGAGCCGAGAAATCCCAAATCAAATGAAGGCCGGGACAGCGGTAATGAACAACTTTACACAAAAAAGTTGCTTTTCTTCCCTCCCCAACATATTTGCAAGATGATCTTGGTCAAGTTCACTGGATTGAAAACAGAGAAAGGGAGGAGGCTGTAAGGCCACAAGGTAAGCCAGGAATGAGGGAGGGAGGGAAGGAGGGGGGGAAGAAAGAAGGAAAACAGAGGGAGGGAGGAGGCTGTAAGGCCACAAGGTAAACCAGGAATGAGGGAGGGAGGGAGGGAGGGAGGGAGGGAGGAAGGAAGGAAGGAAGGAAGGAAGGAAGGAAGAAAGGAAGGAAGGAAGGAAGGAAGGAGTGGAAGGAAGGAAAATAGAGGGAGGGAGTGGAAGGAAGAGAAAAGGAAGGAGTGGAAGGAAGGAGAGAGAGAGAGTGAAAAAAAAGATAGACATTTGTTCTTCACTGATCAACAGCCTTGAATGCTTGAAACACGGCAGGCAAAACTCAATCAAATCATTGCTGGGGACCCATCGGCACTGGGTCAAGAAGAGAAAGAGAGGGATAGGGAACAAAAGAGGGAGGGAAAGAAGAAAGGAAGGAAAACAAAGGGAGGGAGGGAGGAAAAGAAAGGGAGGGAGAAGGAAGGAGGGAAGGAAGGAAAGCTGGGGAGGAGTTTGCACTAAAATGGTTAACACGCCTTGTCCAATGACATGAGCCTTGTAACTAAATTCCATTATGTCAAGGGCACAGTGGAGATTAAAGTGGGATTAAGACTTCCAGGCATCAGAGTAAATTGACTTGACTTGGCAGCCTGCAAACTCAACTTGGCAAGTTTTCACTAACTAATCATATAAAATCCAGGTTGGCGGTGTTAGTTAGACTGGGCTTTCACGGAGGCCAGAGAAAATTAAGCCTTCAAGATGGGAGGTTTGCTCTGGGTACAGAAAGGGGAGGTGAATAATTTTCTTGGAAATTCCCCTGGCAATACTCAGGCTGAGAAGGCGGAAATATTTGTCACCTAAATTTTGTCCTGATGGTTGAGGACAACCATCTTTTTGCAAAGCAAAGCAAAACCCACACAATTTTGTGGGGGGGGGGCAAACTGAGGGGTACAGCCCCAAAAGGAGACACAACTGGACCTGAAACATGATAGAATCAGATCAAAACCAGGGCTAAGTTTCTTTAAATTTCAATTAAAATTATGCTTGTCCATTTATTGTTTCCTTGATCTAGGGACTCTGTCTTCTTGTTGTTGTTGTTTTAATATCTTCTTTGTTGCTCTTCTCTGCAATCTTTCTAGAGTCTCAACATGTTTTTTGCATTGTGGCGATCAAAACTGGATGCAGTATTCCAAGTGTGGTCTTATCAAGTTATTATAAAGTGGTATTATTATTATAACGTTTCAGCAGAATCTCATCTGCCATCATCAGGCTTCTGTATTGAGTTCGTATGTGGGTCAGACTTTCACAGCCGTTTCTGCCGAATGTAAATGAATATATATGAATATATTCTGCTGAATATATTTGTCGTGGGTTCAACCTTGGCTCAACCCACTTAATTCTTACAGGGCAGGTTTTTCTCTCTGTTTAGTTAATAGGAAAAATCATGTCACTCAAACTAGAAAACATCCAAACAGATTGAGAGAGCCAATTTCCATTTGTATCATGTTGCAGCATGTTACATGTTGCAGCATCAACAGAAGGTTAACATCAAGGTCGTAGGAAGTGATAGTGTCTAGTTTTGGTCACCATGATACAAAAAGAGGCCCTAGAAAGAGTGTTGAGAAGAGCAATCAAGGTTAAAGGAGCTAGGTATGTTTAGCTTAATGAAAAGAAGACTGA
The DNA here is from genome assembly GCA_015471245.1 of Laticauda colubrina. NCBI lineage: Eukaryota > Metazoa > Chordata > Lepidosauria > Squamata > Elapidae > Laticauda > Laticauda colubrina. The sequence goes on along the minus strand of BLBF01000077.1, from coordinate 5,040,208 downwards.
AGAGAGACATATGATACCTATCTTCCAATACCTGTAGGGCTCTCACAGGGAAGAGGGCAGTAAACCTTGGCTGTGTGATGTTGCATTAACAACTGCTCTGATTCATTTAATGATGGTGGCAGAAGTGAGGTCATAAGACATGTGATGTCTCGCTTAACTACTGCATTGTTCAATGGTGGAATTGTCGATCCCAGTTGTGATACTGAATCTTATTTGCTCAGAGATTTGAAGCCCAGCATAGATTGATAATATTGTAGCATTTATTAAGCAAAGAAGCAGACATTGGGGAAGATATTCAGTTTCCATTAGAACACAAATTTACTGAATTTTGTATTTTCAAACATTTGCTGTTAAACATCCATACTTTTTGCAGTTTAGAAAAGCCTCTGGGTTGTTTCTTTTTTTTAAAAAAAAAGAAAGCTTTAAACTTCCAAACAATGCTTCAGTTGGGGAAATTTGTTTTCCTAACCTTCAGATATTACCCCAAAGGGTAAAAATAAAATTAGATATCTTTAGAAAACAAGATGCCCCCAGAGATATACAATTTTAATGCAAAGCTTTTGGATTTTTTTTTAAAAAAAACATTCTGACATTTACATTCCCAAACTGACCCATCTGTCCATTCCTGGCACTTCTTCTGGCACTTACAAATTGTATTGCGTGAGAAGTAAGAGGAGAGTCACAGGGCAACCAGAAACAAGATACAAAATTTGCATTCTTCGGTTTAATCTCCCCTCTGTCAAATATTTATTACAGTCAAAGACCAGTGCAATTAAAAAAATACTCAAAGAGTATCTAATTAAAGGTTCTAGATAAAATAATAACAAATAACAAACAAAATATATGTTGACGTCATAATTTGGCAGTCTAACTATTAGTTGCACATAAACAAGAGCACAGCCTAAGCTACATTTAATTTAACAATGGTAAAGTTTTCCCTGTCCAGTTGTGTTTGACTGTAGGGCAGGGGTGTCCAACTCACAGTCCGTAGGCTGGATGTGTCATGTGCTGGCCCCACCCCCACCCAGTTTAGCAAAAGGGGAGAAAGTCCTAATAGGTCACATGACAACTCAAGTTTGATACCCCTGCTCTAGGGCATGGTGCTCATCTCCTGTTCTTGGCCAAGGGAGCCAGCATTGTCCAAAGACAATTTCCATGATCATGTGGCCAGCATGGTTATATGCCAAAGTGCACAAAATGCTCTTCCCTTCCCGCCAAAGTGGTGCCTATTTATCTACTTGCATTTGCATGCTTTCAAACTGATAGGTGAACAGGAGTTGAGGCAAAGAATGGGAGCTCACCCTGTTCTGTGACACTTGGGTCTCAAACCCAGGTTGTCAGTTCTCCAGCTGAAAAGCTCAGTGTCTTTTAACCACTGTGCCATCGTCTACTCTAATAATTTAATATTAGTCCTTAAATTGTATGGGCCTATAATTAAAATACAACAGAATGATAATATCAAAAGAATTGGTGCATTAATTATATAAAATAGTTGTAATTCATCAAGTTCCAGTGAATCTTTAGGGCTGCTGCATAAAATCTATCTACCTGTGCTGTGATGACAATCCGTTCGTATTGAAGCAACCACTGAAGATAAACAGCATCAGAATGGCCAGGTTACCTAGTAATAATCGCTCCTCAGTGTAGATACATAGCAAGAGGGAAACATTAGAAAATCAAGGGTGCTATATTTTTGTTTTTGTTTTAAAAAGAGATAGTTCCCATTATTCCCCACAATGGATGAACAAAAATCAATGGAGTTAGCAAAGATGGCAGAACTGACTGCTTTGATCAAAGAAAAAAATACAAATACTTTCATTTCTACTTGGAAATCACTTCTGGACTTTGTGCTTGAGGTGGAAAAAAATGAAACTGTGATTTTAGGTTTTACCAAACAGATAGGTTTGTTCTTATAGAAATGGCTAGTTTCTATTATTATGAAAAAGTAAAAAGTTGAGGGTAGATCTTAATGCCTTGTTTTATGACACCAACAGAGTCGGAAGTCAATGCCTTTTTTTTTTTCCTTTCTCCCTTGCTTTCCCTCACAATCCACTTCCCTTTCTCCTTCCCTAATTTCCCTCATATTTGCTTTTGTATTCTTTTTATATGTCATACTATTAATTAATAAAACTAGAAAAAGATTTTTTTTCCAATGGTAGTTTTAATGACCAATCTTAGCTGCTGTGAATGCAAACACCATTAGTCCTTTTTAAATCAGCTGTCCTGGGAGCTCTCAGAAGAAGAAACTCCCCCCAAAAATTGCACAATTTTTGAACATGTGTGCACACTCTCACTGCAAAGTGCATAAGGTTCCATTACAGAATTGACTGTAAATATGGGATGCCAAGGGCTTTTGCCGCTGTGCGTTCACAGAGCCAAGTTTTAGGATATGTATATTTTTTTCAGCATTAACCCTGGTGATCTTCAGGATATGAGATCCATCTCACCCTTTCTCTTGGAGAGGTCCAAAGGATATGGCCTGCTTGTGATTTTTGAAATGAATGGTATGGCTTGGTGGGGATCATCCATGACCAGCACCTGTGCCGGCCATCTGACACCAGAATTGCTGCCGCCTGCCTCCTATCTCCCCTCCTTCCTCTTCTGTGCCCCAAAGAATGGCTATATCAGGCAAGGGAAGAAGCATTCCAGCAGATTAGGGAGTTCAACTATTTTGTCCCCTGCTGTTCTGAAGTAACTGAACCTTCCAGGAATTTCACACATGGTCCTTCTAGACCTGGGCAGGAGGAGAATGACAGCCCAGCTCCAAGCCAGTAGCCCTTTTGACAGATGAGGTTTCTCTGCCCATCTGTGATCAGAACTCAACATGAGGCATTTAAATGCTATGAGAAGGTCAGGGGTGATGGCAACAACAACTGTAAAAGGGAAACCTGGGAGAAAAGGCAACAGCTAACAATTCAGAAAACAGCCAGGAAAGAAAAAAATGGTTGTTCAAATTGTATGTAAAATATGACATTGACAATTACATTGACTCCGGTGGGCGGACTCTTTGGTTTTGCTTTTCAGTTATATATTGTTAAAAAATCAGTCTTAAAATTGGGAATAAAACGTATTCTACCTCGGTTCCGAATATCTTCTCAGTGAATGTCTTCCTAAAAAAATGCAGAAGCAAATTTGTTGTGGGTTTCTTTTTTGTTTGTTTAAGATACAAGGAGAATGTTTCAAAGGAAGTATGGCAATGAAAGCTTTGAGGTTTTTGATGGACATTTTGTGGGATCAATATGTTGAAAACATGAATCCTTTGGATGTTTTGAATTGAATGAATTGAATTGAATCCTTAATTTGTTTGAAAGAAATATTTTTGATATCTCAGGTCACAAATTCAGGTGAAATCTTGAATTTGAATCAATTTTTGACCAGACCAAAGTATTCTCTTACCAGCCCTCTCTCTGAAAGAAAATTGCTTGTCCCTTTCTACAAACTGAGCAAGCATATTTCTTTTAAATACTACTCTAAACATTGCATGAAACCCATATTCTGTTATGTAAATCTGACTTTCCTGAAGGATCTTGAAATTTAGCTGTGGAGGCATGAATGTTTGCATTATTTATTTTTTTATTTATTTGGAAATTTATATTGCTGCCTATTCGCACATGACGATTCAAGGCAGCTTACAAGAATATAAAACCACATATAAAAGCAATAAAACCAATAAGAGAGAGAATCATATAGTAAATTAATAAAATAATATTATAAAATTAATCAAAGGTATCAATGTAATCAATGATTAAAAGTTATGTTTCCTATTATTTTATAATGGTTGTTTTATTAAGGTTTTATTTATATGGATATAACTGCCAACCATGGAAAGTGCTTCTGATTTAGACAGTAATAAATTGTAGAACTAAATACATTAATTAAAAGCTTTTTTAAAAAAGGGAGGGTTAGAATCTTGATTCTCTGCTGTCCTCTTCCAAGAAATAAAATAAATAAAACATACATTAATTTAAACATAATTGAGTTGACAATTTGGTTTAATCATATTTCAATATTATACCAAATGTCAGTGTAAACATTTTCTTGAAAGTTCAGCCTTTTAAGCACCAAAGATACAGTGGTATAAATTTCATGGGAATCATATCTGGCCCTTAAGAAAACCATTCATCATAAACTTTTAACCCAAAATTCAATTCTAAAATGCTTTACGGAACTGTAATCTTACATACCTATCCCAGGTTTATGGCTGATCCAGGATAATTCCCAGCTTCCTGTCAAAATGAGGAGAAAAAGAGGAGGACTTTTTCTGCTGGAAGAAGAATTTGGACTCAGCCTCTTCCCCAGTTTTCAAAAGAAAAATGGGCTTTTGAGAAATGAAAAATAAAGGGAGCTGGGCAATTTTAAGTTCAATAGGAAGGGAAGAACGGAGAAGAACAGAGGGAAATAAAACCCAATTTCCCACATGCAGGAAATCCATATATGCAATGAATCTCCAGGGAAGGGAGGGGTGGCTTTGTAGAAATGAACAGTGTGCCTTCCTTCCCACAGCTAGCCATGTCAGAAAAATGACACATGCCATTTTTCAAGGAATGTCTGCCGGCTTGCTCTTGTTTGCAGCCAGGATATTTTATGTTCCAATGTGACCTTTCATGGTATGAGGGCATTCGTAGATTCTTTTTTTTTCCCTGGCAATGTAAACACACTCTCACACAGAATGGCAACCAAGGAGAACATGAAATTCCCCATCGCGTCCCAACTTAATTATTAGCGAGGGCAGAGTGGCTCAGGCTCTGTTCTCCTAGCAGTTTCCTTCAAATGGAAGGCAGTGCGGTAGAATGAGCATCTCATCCTGCCATGTCCCTGGATTCTGGCTCATGGAATTTCTGGGAGCATTTTGGAGACCTTCTTTTCGGTCTCTTTTAGACCAAGCTATCAATTGGGAAAAAGAAAGTCCTTCTTGTGACCAGGAGCAACAGCAGTCTTAAGATGCCCTCCTCAGTCTTGATTCTTTCACCGAAATTTTAAAAAATATTAGCCTCGGAGCAAAAGGGGATTTGCAATATTAGAAGCATTTGGAAACTATATTCCAAGACTGAATTTCCAGGTCTTATAATTAGTGCTTTGCAAACACTAAATTAAACCAAATAATCATAAAATTAAGTAAAGTAAAATAAAATAAAATAATAAAATAGAATAGTGAAATAAAATAATAAAATAAAAATAAAATAAATCCTGCATTTTTCCCCTCAGCATGAGAGACAATATGCTATTATAATATCCTTCAAAGGGGAAAGAATTTTGCAGAAATTATCCTGGGAAAATATAGTGGTGGTGTTGCATATTGTGTTTTTGTTTGTTACAAAGTAGGTATATGGGATGATATAGAAAAGAAACTCTGGGTAAATAGGCCAATGAAAGGACTGAAATTTACGCTATGTTCTAATCTTAAACAGGATTTTTTGAACAAGATGTACCTTTGGTATTTGTGACCAGAGGAATTGTGGAATGTATAAAGTGTTCTGTTGGAAGTGTGAATATAAAGAGACATTTTAATATGTCTGATGGGCATGTAAAAAATCTAGAATGTTTTGGCCACAAATACATATACTAATTCAGAAGATTTTAAATTGAAACCAGAGGCTTTTCTTTTGGGACTGATGGGCAGACAGTTGGAAAACAATCATGGAGATTTGTTTTATATACAAGTACAGGAAGATCATTATTTGCTCAAAAGTGGAAAATTTGACACCACCTATAATGATTGGTAAACATATAAGTGGATTTACGGAGATGGCAAACTGGCTTCTTTGATTAGAGTAGAGACAGTATCTGCATTTATTCCTAACTAGAAACCTCATGCAGTTTTGTTTATGAAACAAAAAATGAATTAATGCTTTAAGATTTTAGTGATTAGAGACAACAGATAAAAGGGGAGGGGAAGAGATTTTTCTTTTTGTGATCATAGAGTAAGAAATAATTTTCTAATTCTACTTGCTGCAAAGAAAATTGGATTTTTCTTCTTTCTATTTCTTCTCATGCTTTCTTTTCGCATTTTCGTCTTTTTTCTTTCTTTTCTTTAGCTTGCATTAGTTTTCCTTAGGTTTTATCTTCTTTTCAAAGCTCTTAATAAATTAAATAGCTAGATGGCAGATGAGCAAAAGAGAGATATGATTGTGATAGATAGATGGATGGATGGATGGATGGATGGATGGATGGATGGATGGATGGAGAGAGACAGACAGACAGAAAGACAGTTAGATAGTTAGATGTGAGAGAGAGAGAGGGAGGGAGGAAGGGAGGGAGGGAAGGAGGGAGGATAGATGATAGATGATAAATATGAATGTCCTGTCTACAATTTCCTCTCCAACAGCCTGCATCCTATACAGCTCCCCAAGGTTCAGTTCAATCCCAAACAATGAGTTAAATAGAAATTCTTCTCAAAAGGCTAAGATTAGAAAATACAGGCAGTTCTAAAAGGCTTCTTGGTGATGAAGAGTGGTTAGAAACAAGCTCTGTCCAGAGAAACGTGGAAGAAATTCTCAAAAAAAAAAAAAAAAAGAAAAAAGAAAGAAAGAAACAGCACAAAAAGGAAAGAAACAGAAGCCTTTTTTATTATTATTTTGTAACACAAGATGTTTTCTGAGAAATTGCAAGGCTGATCTCAGCACCTAATGTAGAGAGTTTTCCTTAAGTTACTTCACTGTCACAGTAAATTGCTGGATGACTTTATATATAAATACAACCCTCCTTTGCTTTTAGACAGTTGCTTTTTTGATGGCAACTCAAAGTTCTTGTTTTTAAGACAGAACTGCTGTTCATTTGCACACGGCTTATTAGCCAGGGTCATCTTTTCTGATATGTTTTTTTCCTATATATATCGGAGGGGCAAAAGTAGGTCTTGGTGGCCGTTATTCTCCCAGCTGGACAGACATTGCAAACAAACAGAAATTTAGAACATATAGAATGATAGGATCCGAAGGGACCTCGGAGGTCTTCTAGTCCAGCCCTCCTCCCCATGGCAGGAGATCCTATACTGTGCCAGACTTTCTTTGGGCTCGAGGAGGATTGTAGAAATAATTTGTGGTAGGATTCATTTTACATTTGCAACCAGTCAGGGGAGATTTCTCTGTTCAATACCCAGGGCTTATATTGAATTGAACGACTCAAGACCCATGCCTTTGTGGTTGATTTCATCCTGCTTGGTGTCTTGATTGATGGCTTGGGAGCCAAATAGATCAACCCTTTTTGTTTCATTTTTATTTTTTGCTTCTCTCTCTCTCTCTCTCTCTCTCCCTCTCTCTCTCTCTCTCTCTCTCTCTCTCTCTCTCTCTCTCTCTCTCTCTCTCTCTTCCCCCCCCCTCTCCTGTTTCCCAAATGTCACCCTCTGGGAGAATTTAATGAAATCCAGTAGCCATACTGGTCATGCTCTTTTGCTTTTCTATTGATCCTCTTGTTCTCACTGTTGCCAGAACAGTACTCAGGACTAGCCGAGCACTCTTCATTTTATCTTAATTACACCCAGAACAGCATGTGAGCCATTTTGTGTTTGTGTGTCGTGTGGGTGAGAGAATGAGCATTGATTCATAGAGTTTTTCTGTGACAAAGTTCAGAAATTTCCTATCTGGAGCAGCAAAATGCAAACCTTAAATCTTTGAAAAGGAGGAAGAAAACCAGGAACAATCTTCCCACCCATATCCCTTTCAGATACATTCATCTTTCTGGTTCGGGGCAATGGGAGTTGTAGTGCAAAATATGTGGAAGGCATCCTCTTTGGGGGAGGTGGAACATCATGTCGCAGTGTGCAACCAACAAGGAATATAAACTCTTGTGTTCCAAGGTGATTTTTTAAAAAATGCTTATTTACTAAGTCAATTAACAAAAGATAATCTTCCATTGTGCAATCAGGAATAAATCAATTGGGTTAATGCTATCTTTGAGTGTTCTCCATTATTTACCTGATTCATATTGACTCTAGCCCTTTAGAAGAGGCTGCACCCTGATGCTGAGCCTCACTGGGAGCAAATAGATTTTGTAGTCCTCTCTAATAAATATCAGTAGCATTTATGAAAAGGATAAACTTTAGCCCAAGAGGCTGATGTTCCTTTTCCATTTGGCTACACGTAGGATGTGTACACATTTTCTCATGTTAACATACAAGGATTTTAATCCAGGAAAAGGAAGCTCAGGCAATTCAATTGCATAGACATCAGAGAGAAGCATTTGCTAACTAAGGGTACAATCCAATCTCCACTCCCTGGATAGCCAGAAATATGTCACTCATGCTGAAAGTGTCCTCTTGCTTAGCTGTGTAACTGTGTTATCATTTTATAATGCCTTGTTAGAGCACATTTGGAATATTGCACACACTTTTGATCACCACAATATAAAAAAGAGGTTGATACTCTAGAAAGAGTGCAGGGAAGAGCAACAAAGATGATAGGGGACTGGAGGCTAAAACATTGCAGGATTTGGGTATGTCAAAGAGAAGGACGAAGGAACATGCATATGTTCCAATATTTTAAGGGCTGCCTCAAAAGAGAGAGATTGGGGTCAACCTATTTTCCAAAGCACCGGAAATTTTCGCAAGACAAGAAGCAATGGATAGAAACTAATCAAGGAGAGATCCAGCCTAGAACAAAAGAGAGATTTCTTATGAGTGAAAACAATGATATAGGATTTCTTGCTTGAGCATTGGGTTGGACTAGAAAACCTCCAAGGTATCTTCAAAACTCTGGTATTCTATAATTGGTTGCAAGGCACAGGAAAAGAATCACCATAGCAAGTGCTAACTTTGTCATTGAAAGATCTTTCATAATCATGATTTAGCAAGCAAAATGATTAGGGAACTCTAGGCCAGTCATGATATTTGAGGCTAACCACTGTTGCTGGCTTGCTTGAAGGATGCAAGTAACCACATACATCACTCTGTCTTTCCTGGAGGAAAATGTGGAATTTACAAAGTGCAGTAGATGAATCCTAAATAAAAATAGCAGCAAATGCTTTCACAGTAAAAACCTGCAGAGTGTGTCTGGATGTGTCTCTATCTGTATCTCCACCTATGTCTATATCCCTACTTCTGTCATCTCTGTCAGTCTCACAACCCCAATTCTATATCCCATTCAGATGAGTTTTTTGTTTTGAGGGAAAAAGGGTACAATTAAAAAAAAATTGTGGTTATGTTTAAACATATCTCTGATTTGATGTCATTTACAAATAGAATAGAACAGGACAGGACAAGACAGGACAGAATAGGACATAGAACAGAATGGAATGGAGTAGAATAGAGTAGAGTGGAGTGGAGTTGAATGGCATAGAATGGAATGGAAAGCAGTAGAGTAGAGTAGAGTAGAGTAGGGTAGAGTAGAGTAGAGTAGAGTAGAGTAGAGTAGAGTAGAGTAGAGTGGAGTGGAGTGGAGTGGAATTATATATTTGCCAATTTTTCCCCAATGCATAACATCTCAGTGTACATACAAACAACATTATGAAAAAATCATAAAATAATTCATTTTAAACAGCCTTTCCTCTCTGGCTATGTTAAATTCCACATTTTGATATTATACATCTTCCATCACATCATCAGTGTTGTTTATTTATTTATTCAATTTTTAACAAATCATTATAATCAAAATATTATGGGAAGATTACAATACCATCAGATCCACTAAAACTTTCCTGTTGCCACAAGATGTTAGCCTGAAAAATGAAAACAGGTAACAGAATATCCTAAAAATATATATCTAACAGCAATGAAGCATGAACAGTCAGTGAGTAGATGGTGACATTTCATAACTCCAAAGCTTTCCAGAATAACCTTGTTTCTGACCATTTACTAAAAAAAAAAAAGTTAATAAAATATGGGGTGATCAAATTTCAGAAGGAACAATACTGGGAAGAATAGTTTCAGTAACAAAAAACTGTGTCCATGAGCCTCCATCACACTGCAAAAATGGAGCGCCACTAACAGATATTTCTGGGATGACCACATCAAGCAGGTTGAAACTGGTTAGAGAAGATGGCCCTAGAAAGAGCCTCTTAGACTTCAAAATCCAAAGCCAGCAAATTTGAATCGGGTCTGGAAGCCAACAGAGAGTCACTGCAGATCTGGAGCAAAAGAGTTCATATATTCTTGTCAATTTATACTAGCCAAGACCTGGGCCATACATTTTGGATTAATTAAAGCTGCTAGGTGGTTTTCCAGGGCTGCCTCCTGCAGAGTGTATTGCAGTAGTCCACACAAGGAAGGAAGAAAGCATGAGCAATTGTTAAAAACTGTTGGAGATGTGAGCAGAATGGAGTGAGGGTCACATCCGCGATTTTTTGAAGGCTGCATGCTTCAGACTCAGCTTGCAACTTTTGATCTATGTGGACAAACTCAGTTTGACTGATAAGAAATCCAAGAACAAGCCAGTACAAAGAAGACAAGGCAGCACTGAAAAAGTAAAGGCAGAAATAGAACTATTCGATGAAAATTGTCCACACTTCCATTTGAGAGCAAGGCCTTTTGGTTGAGAAAAATGCATCTCGGCCAGGCCTGAGATTATGTCTGAGGTCACTGTCTTGTGGTCTTTCAGAAGAACATGAGTTTGGCTTGTATGGGTTTCATTCTATGCCTCTTAAAAAGGCACATGCTTTAGGCTTTTGCCTGCTTAATCCAGAAGTTGAAATCTGGATTGTCTTCAGTGGACCCTCCTCTGAGGGATATCATGAGTTTCTTGCCATCGGTAGCACCTCTAGCCAAAAATCTTCACTTTGAACCAACTGCTTGGTGGTCTCTGATAAGGCTGCATCAGAAGTAAGCAACAGAGGGCCTGAATGCAAGGACAAAGATTTATGGACCTAAGTTGCAAGGAAGAAGACCCCAGGTACATAATTGAGGGAAATGACCTAACAGTTTGACAATGGAATCTGAGAACAAAGCAAATGGAGGACTCTCTATTGTTTTCATGCAGTCTAGATAGCCATTTGTTGAGGATGCTCAAATTTATATCTTTGAACCAAGTTGGAGTTGGATGGAGTAAACTCAATGGTCTCTTTCACTTATGCATCTAAAGGGCACCCAGCAAGGATTTACCAGAGGCAGTAATTTTTAAAAAAAAAAATGAAGTCCAGTTGTATCTATGATATAGAATTGGGATTCCACCTCTCAAAAATTTATCCATTTCTTATAATCAGAATAGAGCTGGAAAGGACCTTGGAGGTCTTCTAAGCCAAACCCCTGATCAAGCAGGAGACCCTATACCATTTCAAACAGATGATTGTCCAGTTTCTTCTCAAAACCCTCCAGTGAAGAAGCACCCACAACTTCTGAAGTCAAGCAGTTCCACTTATTAATTGTTCTCACTGTCCAGAAAATTACCTTAATTCTAGGTTGGTTCTGTCCTTGATTAGTTTACATCCATTGCTTCTTGTTCTGTCTTCTGGTGCTTTGGGAAATAAGTTGATGACCCCCCACTCTTTTTTGAGACAGCTTCTCAAGTACTGGAATATTGCTATCATGTCATCCCCTAGTCCTTCTTTTCACAAGACTAAACATAACCAATTCCTGCAATCATTCTTCATATGTTGTTAGTCTCCAGGACTTTAAATATTCTTGTTGCTCTTCTCTGCACTTTTTACAAAGTCTCAACAACTTTTTTTGTAATGTGGGAACCAAAACTGGATGCAGTCCTCCAGGTGCAGCCTTACTAAGGCTCTATAAAGCGGTACTAATGCTTCACGTGATTTTGATTTTACACTTCTGTTTATACAACTAAGGACTGTATTAGCTTTTTTAGCTGCTGGCACATATTTAAGTGATCATCCAGTAGCATTCTAGAGTCCTTCTCCCAGTTACTGCATCTCAAATGATCCATCTGTTAAAATACTGAAATTTGCTGATGACACAACAGTGATTGGTCTCATTCGAGTCAACAACGAATCCGCATACAGACAGGAGGTTGTACAACTTGCCTCGTGGTGTAACCAGAACATTCTGGAACTGAACACACTCAAAACCATAGAAATGGTGGAAGACTTTAGAAGAAACCCTCCCATGCTACCACCTCTTACAATACTAGACAACACCGTATCAACAGTAGAGACCTTCAAATTTCTAGGTTCTACTATATCACATGACCTAAAATGGACACCTAACATAAAAAATGTCATCAAAAAAGTACAACAAAGAATGTTCTTTCTGCACCAATCCAGAAAGATCAAACTGCCCAAGGAGCTGCTGATCCGGTTCTACAGAGGCATGATTGAGTCTGTTATCTGCACCTCTATAACTTCTGGTTTGGTTCTGCAACCTAACAGGACAGACACCGACTCCAGGATAATTAGGACTACAGAAAAAACAATTACTACCAACCTGCCTTCCATGGAGGACCTCTGTACTGCACGAGTCAAAAAGAGGGCTGTGAAAATATCAACAGACCCCTCACATCCTGGACATAAACTGTTTCAACTTCTTCCCTCAAAACGATGCTATATAGAGCCCTGCACACCAGAACAACTAGACACAAGAACAGTTTTTTCCCAAACGCCATCACTCTGCTAAACAAATAATTCCCTCAACACTGTTCAACTATTTACAAAGAGTGCACCACTATTACTTTTTAACTTGTCATCACTCCTTATTACCCATCCCCTCCCACTTGTGACTGTATCACCGTAACTTTGTCGCTTGTATCCTTATGATTTATATTGACTGTTTCCTAGTATGATTTGGTTGCTTATTGTATCCTATGACTATCATTAAGTGTCGTACCTTATGATTCTCAACTCCTGATGAATGTATCTTTTCTTTTATGCATATTCAGAGTATTTAGACAAATTCTTTGTGTGTCCAATCACACTTGGCCAATAAAGTATTCTATTCTATTCTATTCTATTCTATTCTATTCTATTCTATTCTATTCTATTCTATTCTATTCTGTTGTTGAGACAGGTTCCACCTAAATCTGTACTTTGGTTTTTCTGCTAAAATTGACAGCATGGAGGGGTGATGGAGCCCTTGAAATGCATAGGAAGCGAATTGAGGAGCTCTCAATCTCCGAAGAGTGAGTGGTGTGGTGGAAAATGAAATGTGAATCCTAGCACCTTGGAGGAGTCTTATTCCAGAAAGTTTGTAAATCTGTATTAACCTCCCCCTTCACCTCTCACCTTCTCTGGTCTGTTCTCTGAAGCTCAGCTACACATGCAGCCAAGGCACATTTTTTTTTCACCTAATCTTTCACAGAGCTTTGCCTGGAGGTCAGAGTGTCAGCCGTAGCTTTTCTCAGCTTTTCCGCATGTTTCATCATCCCGTTCTTTAAACATAGGTTTTTGGATTTAATTTGACAATTTTTATGTAGCAGGTGGCATGGTAATTCAACCCACTTGTCTTTTCTGGGACACCGGAAGATCTAACTAAGTCAGATTGTCTCCTTTCTAGGCCAAGATTTCTATTTATTGCCTGGTTCACTGAGGAAGACAAGCTGAGTTATCGCTGGGTACAAAGAACCCTAAAGGCATTTATATGCTTGAAGTACTGTATAACTGTCCCGTATAATGGCCCAGGAATGTGTGATTGAAATGGAAATAGGCTGAAACAGAAAGCAAGATCTTAGAACAGAGCCAATCTCTTCACTGAGTTCCCGTGCAAATCTCCTGATGTGAGCCTTGAAGGGGCTTTGAAATATTGCCAGATGTGGACAACCATCTCTTAGTTTCTCTCTTAAAAAAGAATCTGCTTTAGAATTTGTTTCAGAAGAGGAGAGGTGGAAATCTCCTCTTATATGAAGAACATATGAAGAATGATGGCAGGAACTGAGTAGGTCTAGTTCAATGAAAAGAAGGACTAGGGTTGATATAATCAAAATGTTCCAGTGTCTGAGGGGCTGCCACAAGGAAGAGGGAGTCAACCTATTCTCCAAAGTACCAGAAGGCAAGACAAGAAGCAATAGATGGAAAGTAATCCAGGAAAGAAGCAACCTAGAACTAAGCAGAAACTTCCTGACAGTGAGGACAATTAACTGTTGGAACAGCCTGCCTTCCGAAGTTATTGGTGCTCCAACACTGGAGTCTTTTAAGAAGAGGTTGGAGAGGCATTTTTCTGAAATTATATAGGGTCTCCTGCTTGAGCAAGAGGTTGGGCTAGAAGATCTCCAATGCCCCTTTCAATTCTGATATTCTATTATTCTGCTATTTTCTTGTGTAGAGTAGACTAATCTGCTGCAACCGATGGGAGTGAATGTTCTGCCTTGCATCACTTCAAAAGAAAGTTACTCATTTGCTATTATCTTTTATTATCTTTGGGGGGAGGTGCCAAAGGAAATGTGTTGCTCAAAAATACAGATCGTCTTTGATTTACAACAGTCTGCTTAATGGCCATTCAATGTTACAGCAGCACTGAAGAAAGTGCTTGGGCCATTTTGCACACTTTTATTTAGTGTACAGTTACCATACATAGACTAGCAATATATATGAACATATCACCTGGATTAGTAAAACACAATAAAATATAAATGTTAAAAAGATCTACAGTGGAACTTCGGGTCGCGAATGCTTCTGTTCATGACCAAAGTGGGTACTGACCAAAAAATCCACCCGATTTTTGAATTGGGTTATAATTCAAAAATCAGGTGGTGAACAAACCTGGCTGCAGCAGATTTCCTTTCCACACCGATTTCCTCTTCAGTGTATGCGCAGTCTGCACAAATTTTTGTCTGCACATGTGCAGTCAATTGTGCTTCCGGTCACGACCAAATTGGGTTGTGACCGTAGTTCTGGAACGGATTGCAGTCATGATTCGAGGTTCCATTGTATGTTCAAAACCCAATGGCTAGGCTGAATTGCAACATTGTTTAAATTTTAAAAAATCAGATTCTGGACTGGTATATGTCCTCAGCTTACAGCAGACCACACTCTTGTTAAGAAAACTGCAGGGACAAGTCCAGGCAGTCATCAGGAAGAGAAGGAGAAGGAGAAGGAGAAGGAGAAGGAGAAGGAGAAGAAGAAGGAGGAGGAGGAGGAGGAGGAGGAGGAGGAGGAGGAGGAGGAGGAGAATTACAAAGTTGGGAGGGGTCACCTTGGAGGTCTTCTAGCCCAACCTCCAGCTTAGATAGAAAATCCTATACCATTTCATACAAATGGCTGTCCAATCTCTTCTTAAAAACTTCCAGTGTTGGAGCATCCATAACTTTTGAAGGCAAGTTGTTCCACTGAAGAGGAAGAGGAAGAAGAAGAAGTTGTTTCATCATGTGGTTTGCCAGTTATCTTTCTTCATCCTCTTTCCCAGCAAAAACGCTTCTTAGATGCAGCACAAATCCTCATTTCCAACCTTCAGCAAGAGAGGCACCTAATATTTTGCCTGGAAAAATAAGGAACAGGAAAGCCTTGTCACCATAAGGTTAATGGAGAGTGACTAGCTAATGTGGGAGAAATTGTCCAGACTTATGAAAGTGCACACACTGACATTCTGAGCAAAATGTGTTCTGTCTCAAGTCCCGGGTCATGGTCTTTGGACTATTTTGAAAAGAGCAAAGGAGGGGAAAAAATAGAGGGAAGAAAACTTTAGAAGAGTTGACTCCATCCATTTCAGTTTCCTCCACCACACCTCATTAATTTTACGGTTTCCAACGCCTTTTGTGTTAAAACTCAGATTTCAGCCTTGTACTTTTAACACGCTGTGCGTTTAAAAGTGCCAATTTGGGATGACCTGTCCTGCATTGTGGAAAAAAACCCACCCTTGTAGCTTGGACCATCAAAATGCAAGGGGAGCATTTTAACTATTTAAAAAATGTTTGACGTTTACCGATCAAGAGCCCCGTCACAGGCACTCCATTGCAAAGGTCATCTCTGTGTAAACAAATATTAATGGTTAGCTGGGTAATGGATACATAAACAGGTCACATTAATAATTAACACCAGGAGAAGCTGGCAGTTTGGACAAAGCAGTAAGGAAATAATGATAGGTGCCCTTCTGGAAAAGGCCAGGGGCTACAATTTTTTAAAAAGGCACCTTAGGAATCAATCAGGAATGGGCTGGTTACACAAAAGCCAAAGAAACTTTTCCTCTGAAATTTGGAAAGCCCCAGAGATAGCCTTTATGAAAAAAGGTCTAGACAGCTGACAAAATACTTCTAAAATAACCTTGCAATAGAGCTGGTTGGTGATCAGCAAAGGTGATTTAGAAGGGACAACATTCATATTAACTCATTATCTCATATGGTGGACATGTGTAGAAGCCAAGAAATATTGGACAAAAATACATACGTGATTGGAAAAAATGACACAACAGCCGATTGATTTAAAACCTGAAATATTCCTGTTGGGGATCTTACCTGAAACTTATAGTAAAGGGAATATATATTAATTATTCATGTACGAATTGCAAAACTTGAAAAGTGAAGAGATTCCTGTTGCTGAAAATATAATTAGGAAAATATTAGATTGTGCAGAAATGACTACATTTACACTTGCAATTAAATACAAGGAGCAATCTGAATATTATAAGATATGGGAACCAGAGATGTGATGAAGTAGCAAAGTTTTTGACATACATGTGCAAAACCATTCCACTCATAGCCTTTGCAGAGACATTCACAGGATCTGCTTGGTGAAAGTAATAAAGCAAGGGTTATGCCATTAAGAAGCAAGTTCCATCCATTTCATATACTTGTGCAACATTACAATGCATATATAAAAGAGGTGCAATTGTATCATGATAACCCAAGGCTTCCAAAGGTATTTGATCATTGGACCTGTCATGCCCAAACCCCAGCAATGGCATCGTGAGGTCCACTCAAGTATGGATCTTTACTTGTTTATACCTAGTAGACAGAATCTTGCCAGTCTATAACATAAAATAACATTGTTGGAAGGGATCTTTGAAGATTTTCTCATCTACCCTCAGCTCAAGCAGAAGACCTATACCATTTTGGACAAGTGGCTGTCCAATCTTGTCTTGAAAGCCTCCAGTGATGAAGCACCTACAACTTCTGAAGGCAAGCCATTCCACTGGTTAATTATTCTCACTGTCAGGAAATTTCTTCTTAGTTCCAGGTTGCTTCTCTCCTTGATTAGTTTCCATCCATTGCTTCTTGTCTTGCCTTCTGATGCTTTTGAAAATAGCATGACTCCCTCTTCTTTGTGGCAGCCCTTCAGATACTGGAACATTGCTATCATGTCTGCCCTGGTTCAATGGATCCCTCTAAAAAAAAACCTTGTTCAATTAATCTGCTGAGTTCTACCACTGGGAAATCTTTTCTTGCTCGCTTGCATTCTTTTCTGAATGATAATGTGTGGTTTTTTTTACTCTGCTCGCACACACATTTCGGGGTTGAGTGCAATTTGCCTAAGCTGAGACCTGCAATACACACACACACACACACACACAAAATAACACTGGATTCCCAAACTCTAGCATTTCTGCTTGAAACTGTGCCAGGAAGGGTGAAGTCTTTTACTCAGAAGGTTGTTGATCTGGTTGAAAGGACTTGTGCAATATTTTAAAAAAAATGCCAAGCAAACTCTGAAGCTGGAAGGCTTGTTAAAGGCTTCCAGTGGAGTTTTCCATGCTCCACCAAACCCCCTTCCTTCTCTGCAGCTGGAGGAAACTGAACGAGCAAGAAAAACAATCTAACATGGAGGAAACTGCAGAAGGCACCCTTGTCTTCAGTCATTCTAAGTGCAGAAGTGTGACTTTTTCAAACAAAGTACAGGACTTAAGCTGTACTGAATAAATAGCAAATAGAGTTCCATGTTATTTAGAAAGGAAAGGCAATTTTGAAAGAGATATATATACAAACAAATGGGTGGATAAACACCCAATAAAACCTCAAGCCCAACATGCAAAATGACATTTTTTTGCAGCCCCCCTTTTAAAAGCTTTCTCCTTCGCCTGCCCACCCACCCCCCTTCCCTCCCCAGCCTCTCAAAACAGGCTTGCTATTACTGGTGCTTAATGCACAAGGATAGTGTTCTTGAATAAATCTTTAAGTAATTCCAAAACAAGGCTCTTTGGTAAATAGTTGAAATTAAAGAGGGAGTTGTAGTCATCTGCTTTCCATTAGCATGATAAAATAGTTCACTTGAAACCTTTTACAAGATGCCTTGTTGCCGGGGAGGTGTCCGTTTGTCTCACTCCATCACCGGCCAGTTGACACAACATAAAAAGTCTTCAAAAGGCATCCGAGCTCTCTTAATCAAAAACTAATTGTAATAGATATTGGGGAGTGTTAACACAGTGACCGCCAGGTTGTATGTTTGGTGCAGACGCAGGAACTAACATTAAACACAACCCCAGGTTGATAGTGCTTATCAGCATCTCTGAGTTAAGTGCTAAGCGCTGTGGGCCTGTATCACGAAGCGATTGCTTTGTACCACTTTGGGAGTTAATTGCACCCTCCGACTTCACCTTCTGAGCAGAATTTATGGTGTTGTCAAGAAACAGGGAAACACACTGGAGATATTATCACAGTGGCCAAGAATTCATCAAAGCTGCAGAGACTTCAAGCAGAAAGGAAGAGGATGCAAAGGAAGAAAATGCCCAAGCTATGCATCACACAATGAGACAGTTTTCAAAAGTTTCGGCCCTAAAGGAAACATTTCCCGATAAATGTTTGTTCTGGAGTAGCCTGTCCCTTGCAAGGAATATAGGAACCTACTTTCAGGAAGTGTGAATTGGACTCACCTTTCAGTTTTGTTTTCGTTTGTTTCTGAAAATTCCAGCCAAATTTCTGGAAGGAGAAACTGGAGATACTTTTCTGTGAATTTTTCAACCATTGTTCTAGGACAGGATCACACACCAATTTCCCGTCTGAAAATATATCGGAAAGCAAATTTTCTTTTATCCAACTAAATTAATTGGAGCTGGTAGGAGAGTAGGGAAAACTTGCAGTAGAAATTTTATATATTATACTATTTTTTTTTTCAGTGTTAAAATATATCATCCATGTAAATCTGCAATAATAATAAGAGCACTATGTATCTGTATATTAATGCCAGTATATTAGCAGTGGCACATAGTGCTAAGAATGATATTTATTTACTTATTTATATCTTGCATTATTATTTTTAGAGACATGGTAGCTCAGTGACTAAGACACTGAGCTTGTTGATCAGGAAGGTCAGCAGTTCGGTGGTTTGAATCCCTAGCGCCGCATACCAAAGTGAGCTCCCATTACTTGTCCCAGCTTCTGCCAACCTAGCAGTACAAGAGCATGTAAAAATGCAAGTAAAAATATAGGGACCACCTTGCTGGGAAGGTAACAGAGTTCTGTGCACCTTTGGCATTTAGTCATGCTGGCCACATGACCATGGAGACATCTTTGGACAGTGTTGAGTCTCCGGCTTTGAAATTTGGAGAGGAGCACCACTCCTTAGAGCCAGAAATGACAAGCACATATGTGCGAGGGGAACCTTTACCTATTATTATTTTTACAATAACTCAAAGTGGCAAAGATATCTATCACACCATTTTTCCTTCCTTCCTTTCAGGTGACAGGCCCAAATTCACCCAACCAGTTTTCATGCCCAAAGCAGGACTAGAACTCACAGTCACCTGGTGATTGGCCCAAAGTCACACAGCTGACTTTCATTCCTAAATCAGGATTAGAACTCACGGCCTCTCACTTTCTCAACTGATGTTTTCGCCACTAGACCAACTAGCTTAATATATTTGGGTGAAAAGACATATGGAAATTGGAAGATTTTATCCTTTAAATTGTATTTTTTATCTTTTGCTAGCCACTCAGAGTCATAATAGAAGGAGGGTGGCCATATAGCAACAGCACTTAGATTTATACACCACTTCACAGTGCTTTACAGCCTTCTCTAAACAGTTTAGAATCAGCCTATTGTCCCCCAACAGTCTGGATCCTCATTTTAATGAACTCAGAAGGATGGATAGCTGAGTCAACCTTGAGCCCCATCGGGATTGAACTGCTCGCAATTGGCAGAGTCAGCCTACAATGCTGCATTCTAGCCACTGAACCATTATGGTTTCCTTCTCATTTCCATTCCTTCCTTTTCATCTTCCTTCTTTCCTTCCTTCCTTCCTTCCTTCCTTCCTTCCTTCCTTCCTTCCTTCCTTCCTTCCTTCCTTCCTTTTCAAGCAATAGCACTTAGACTTATATACCACTTCACAGAGCTTTACAGCCCTCTCTAACAAGTTTACAGACTGTCAGCCTCTGGCCCCCAACAATCTGAGTCCTCATTTTACCGATCTCGGAAGGATGGAAAGCTGAGTCAACTTGGAGGCTGGTGAGATTCGAACTGCCAAACTGCAGGCAGCCGGCAATTAGCAGAAGTAGCCTGAAATACAGCACTCTAATCACTGCGCTACCACGGCTCATTGATATACATCAATTTAAACAGATAAATTGTTTGAAAGAAGCACTCCAAAGAAAGGCAAGGCCAAAAGGCTGAAAGTTCTGCTCAAGAAAATTTAAGTTTACGCAACACGTGGGAAAATACCCCAATGAAGGGTCCAAAGAAGAAGAAGACAGGCAGAAGATGATTCCCAACAACAAATGGTTTCCATGTGAACTGGATAAGGCAGTGGCACATGGAGACAAAAACACCAGGAAGTGTGAAAAAAGGCCCAAGAGGCCGCCAGACCAAATTGCTCTACAGGGGATGCTGTTTCTTTTGTTCTCCGATCTGTGCTTGGCGTGCTTAGAGGAAAGAAATACTCATGTGCAAATGCTGTTTGTTGACTTCAGTTCAGTATTTAATACAATCATTCCTCAGCATCTAATAGACAAACTGAGCCTTTTAGGCTTGAATACTCCTTTGTGCAACTGGATTCTTCATTTTCTTATTGATAGGCCCTGGTATGCATGAATTGGGACTAATATTTCTAACACCATTTTTTTGAGCACAGGTTCTCCTCAGGGCTATGTCCTAAGTTGACTGCTGTTCACCCTGTTGAACCATGACTGTTGTGCTAAGTTTGCCACCAACCCAGAGGTGGTATTCAGCAGGTTTTGACCAGTTCTGAAGAACTGGTAGTGGAAATTTTGAGTAGTTCGGAGAACCAGAAAATGCCACCTCTGACTGAAGATTTTACAGTATCCTTCCCCTGCCAAACCCACCAAGCTACACCTACAGAACCGGTAGTAAAAAAAAAATTGAATCCCACCACTGCACCAACCGTACAGTGAAGTATGTGGATGCTACAACAATAGTGGGCTTTATTTGGGATGACAATGAGAGTGCTTTACCACAAGGAGGTAGAAGGTGTGGGGAACTGGTGTAATAAAAACAGGCTCGTTTTAAACTTAGGAAAAACTAAAGAAATCTTTGTCAATTTTAGAAAAGACAGCCACAGCCACACATGAGTGTAGTTATATATAAGTATGTATATAGCATATGTATATATGTTTTATGTAAGGGAAGATATATACTTTCTCTTGAGAGCAGGCAATAGAATTTCATTTTTAATGTGTGCCAGTGTGCTCACAGTAAAAACATGGTAATAAAAGCTATCCTATCCTACCCTATCTTATCTTTGCTGTTTTTAACCTTGTTGAAAGGTTAAAATATTGCATGGGAAGAAAAGTCCTTAGATGCCATCAAAGGGATGCTGCACTCAAAAACAGTCCCACCTAATTTTCGGGGAGCATTCATTCCTAGCTACACCCCAAGTTGAGTAGGCATGAATGGATGAGTTTTCAGTTCAGGAAGTAAACAGCAAAAATGGAAACCTGCATTTGTTTCTACTTGATTCTCTATTTTATTTTTAATAGACAGTGGGTAGTACTGAAGAGGTTTTCTGGGATGACATCAGTATGTTTCACCCTGTTCTGCATCTTTTTTTTTTTTTTTTGCAGAAAATGCAGAAAATGGGATAGAATGGACACAGGCAAATCTGAAAGGGACTAGGAATAGACAAGGGCTATCAATCACATGCATCCTTTCCCATCAGGGATTCTAATATAATGTTTATAAGAAAGGAGCATAGCACTTAATGTGAAAAGGGGAGGAAGAGGCAGCATAGGAGCAGAGAAATCTAAGCTACAGTTTCAGACGCTGACACCCCTAGTTGGCTTTGGGTCAGTCATTCTTTCTTCCTCATTTACAAGCTAGGGTTGTTGTGGAGATAAAATTAAGGGAGACACCAAAGGTGCCTTGAGCTTCCTAAAAAGAGGCTCAGTCTAAATAAACATAGAATAATAGAGAAGAAGTCAGAGATGAAGAAGCTTCTTGGATGAAAAGCAAATGTCTTCCAAGGAAAACAAGAAAGCCCAGTTGCCTCTTGAAAAAAAGTACCTTTGGGACAACCATTGACCGTGATGACTGAGAATCTCCAAAGACATAGAATAATAGAGTTGGAAGGGACTCAGTGGTCTTCTAGTCCAGACCCTATATTATTTCAAACAAATGGTTGTCCAGTCTCTTTTTGAAAGCCTTCAGTGATGGAGCACCCACAACTTCTAAAGGCAAGTTGTTCCATTGATTAATTGCTCTCACGGTTATGAAATTTCTCCTTAGTTCTAGGTTGCTTCTCTCCTTGGTTAGTTTCCAACCATTGTTTCTTGTCTTGCCTATTGGTGGTTTGGAAATTAGTTTGACATCCCCCACTCAACTGTGTAGGAGGCCCTCAACTATTGCAACACTGTTTTCATGTTCCCCCCACCCCAGTCCTTCTTTTCATTAGATGAGACATACCCAATTCCTGTAACTTTCTTTTTACAGAAATGCAAATAAATAAAGGAATGGGCCATTTGACTTGCACTGTAACAGCTGAAACATCCTGGTCTATGAGAAATAATCACCATTGTTGGTTGTACATGTCCTGGTTGCCACAACTGTTCCTGACAGTGAAAAATAATCAATGGAGCAGCTTATTTCCAAAAGTTGTGGGTACTCCATCACTAAAAGAGACTAGACAATTATTTGTCCAGAATGGTATGAGGTCTTTTGCTTGAGCAGGGGGTTGGACTACAAGACCTCCAAGGTCCCTTCCAACTCTATTAGTCTGTGCTCTTCTGCTGTGCTTTGGGAAGAGAATTCAAACAGTCATTGATGAGCATTGAATTCCTGTGGATTCCTGCCCAAGGAGCTGCTGATCCAGTTCTACAGAGGAATTATTGAGTCTGTCATCTGTACCTCTATAACTGTCTAGTTTGGATCTGCAACCCAACAGGAAAGGCACCGACTTCAGAGAGTAATTAGGACTGCAATTACTACCAATGGTCTTCCATCAAGGACCTGTATACTGCACAAGTCAAAAAAAGGACTGTGAAAATATCTACAAACCCCTCACATCTCAGAGATAAATTGTTTCAACTTCTACCCTCAAAATGATGCTACAGAACATTGCACACCAGAACAACTAGAGACAAGGACAGTTTTTTCCCCGAGTGCCATCACTCTGCGAAACAAATAATTCCCTCAGCCCTGCCCAACTATTTACAAAGTCTGCACTTCTATCAGTATGAATGCTTCCATCCTTACTTTCACTTATCTCCTCCCACTTATGACTACAACTTTGTTGCTTGTAACCTTATGATTTATACTGACTGTTTCCTAGTATGATTTGATGGCTATGAATATTATTAAGTGTTGTACCTTAAGATTCTTGACTCTTGACAAATGTATCTTTTCTTTTATGTACACTGAAAGCATATATACCAAGACAAATTTGTTGTGTGTCCAATCACACTTGGCCAATAAATAATTCTATTCTATTCTATTCTATTCTATTCTGTTCTGTTCTGTTCTGTTCTGTTCTATTCTATTTCCTATTCTATTCCATTCCATTCTGTTCTATTCTGTGGAACAGGAGTGAGTAACTTCAGACCTCTAGACATCACCCAGTTTCATGGAGCCCCTCTCTGACCCCAACTGAGAGTGAACAAATAGCAGGCAATGAACCTCCTCCCCCTTGTACCCTGTCCATATGAATCTTTCTTCTATTTGAGCACAGCCATTACTACCAAGTGTCACACAGGAAGTCTCCCCCATGATTCTTCCTTTGGTTTTGAGTAACCTTCCATGTGTTTTCTATTTGCAGTTGTTTATGTTCCTTGCAAGCCATCTTGCCTTCTTATCCTTGGAAGTCAGGATATGAAGACGAGTCACCATAAATAAAAAAGCTAATCCTCAGTGGCTATAATGGAAAGACTATAATAGGCTTGAATGGGGTTAAAGAAACTATAATAATTATTATGATTTATCCAATTTAGACAAATTGGCTCTAAATGATTCGAGGAGGCTTACTTTTCCAAAAGTAGAGAACAATTTTAAAAGGAACAAATCATAAGGGCACAGAAAGAAAAGCTCTAAATTGCAGTAAAACAACTTAAGAGGGACTTCACTCTCCACCCCCCCCCCAGCCATCCTCTCTGATACTCATTATAAAAAAAGAATCAATAAGAAATAATGCCAAAGATCTGCATGACATGGTACTATTATCCAGTTAGCATTACTCCCCACTCAATCTCTACAAATCAGTCCTTAATTTAGCTATTTATTTTTATTTATCAAATTTATTGGCCTCCCATCTTACCACAAGGTAACTTTGCATTTGTACCTGTTTTGGTGAGAATTACAACTTATGGATCATTGGTCTATTTTCAAATTCCAAATCACTGCAATTTTAAGAGGCACAGTTCTACAAAGAGGGATGGGTGAAGTAAAGCAAAGTGTGAAAAATTTTGATTTTGGCCTACAATGGAATCAGGAACTCTTGCTTCCCTTCTTTTTCCCTGTTCATTGCCTCAATTCTTGCAATTCCATTTGGAAAACTGACTGTATTTGAAATCTGAAATACAGTCCCTGGTCATCCCATACTCTCTCATCTCCAGTGCAGAGAAAAAGGACTTTAAGAATTACCAAATCCTCAGATTACCAAATCCTCACTTAGGAAAGAGCTGTTGAGTTCCATTTTTTTTTTCCCCCAAGTCTTGTTCCATTAAACCCAAAAGGAAAATCTCTGGTTTTCTTTCTATATTCATGTTAAGAATTTTCTGTAATGAGATATGAATCCTACTCAAATATTTATTTGGTTTATCACACATCCACCATAGATGATAAAAAGTCCCTTCTTTATATTTACATTTCCAACATTCACTTGAGGTACTTTTTACACATTCTTGACAATTTATCTGGAGTTAAATACCAATATGTCATCAACAGAAATTTTATTTTAAATTATAATGTAATGATGTTATATATGTTGACGGCAGCAAAACTACTCTATGCACAGAAGTGGAAGGTCACTTCAATCCCCGCAATGGACGAATGGCTACAAAAACTGATGGAGTTAGCAAAGATGGCTAAATTGACTGCTTTGATCAAAGAAAAAAATACAAATACTTTCATTTCTACTTGGAAACCACTTCTGGACTTTGTGCTTGAGGTGTGAAAAAAATGACACTTTGATTTTGTTTTTTACCAATTGGATAAATTTGTTGTTATATAAATGGCTAGTTTCTATCATTATGAAAAAGTACAAAGTTGAGGGTAGATCTTAATGTCTTATTTTACTGCACCAAAGGAGTTGGAAGTCAATGCCTTTTTTTTCCTTTCTCCCTTGCTTTCCCTCATGATCCACTTCCCTTTCTCCTTCCCTAATTTCCCTAATATTTGCTTTTTGTATTCTTTTTGTATGTCATATCATAAATTAATAAAACTATAAAAGTTTGGGGGGAAAACAGATAAAAATGAGGAAGGGGCTGATGAGGCTGGTGAGCCCCATGCTCTGCTCAGTGTAAGAATTCAAATTAAAGCATCTTTGACAAATGGGTATCCGGCCTCCGCTTGACTCCAGAAAGCCTCCTGTAATGCTTTTTTCCCCTTTCCCATCTTCAAAGCATCCTTCTCGCAGCTCAATTCTGCCAACAGCCAGCCTGAGCCACAGGAAGCCCTTCGGCTCAGAAACTTACAACATCTCTAGCAGAAAAGTTTCCCTCTTGCTAAACTCGGATTTTTTTTTTTTTTTTTTTGTTTTTAATGAATGATTTCCAGAGCACCAGTGTGTGAAATTATATGACAGAAATGCTTCCTTATTTATACGGGCAGTAAAAATTAGAACCTGTGTAACAAAACACATTATAATCAGAACATATAACAGAACATTCAGACCATTGCAGTGAGATGGACAACAAACAAATTTAATAAATAAAAAATAAATAAATAAACATTGGTGAATCAGGAGGTGGGGGTGGAGATAGGTAAATTCGACCTCTCCAAGCTTTTTCCTCATTTTAACCTTGGTCTTTAATCTTCCTTTCCATCCAACTGACGTGGTAGAATTTAACCTTCCGTTCACAATTTTTGGTGAGAATTAGATCCGATTAGAACTTATCTATATTCAGATATCTGATCACTGCGTTTTCTAGGGACACTGCTTTGCAAAGGGTTGCTGAAGTGAAGTGAGGTGAATGAAATGAAGTGAAGAGTGAAGGGCTTTTATTTTGGTCTACAATGGAATCAGGAACTCTGTTTCCTTTCTCTATTTGCTACTCATTGCCTCAACTCTTATGATTCCTCTGTTTATTTGATGCAGTAGCCATGGAGTAATGGGGACACGAAGTACCTTAGTGAGGTGAATAATGTCACTTCCGCTTATGAACAAAATCTCTGTACTTCACTGAGGCAAAACATGTCTCTACTACATCAAGGCCGAAGAAAGTCCAGAATAGGTATAGGATCTCCTGCCTTAAGCAGAGAGGTTGGACTAGAAGACATCCCAGGTCCCTTCCAATCCTATTATTCTATGTTCCAAAACATTTTACTTCCACAATGCAAAGTGCCTCCTTGAGGCAAATTATAGCCACTGGCACCAATCTGGTTGATGTGCCTCAAATAGCAAATGCAATTTTTAATCCATGTCCTTTCATGTCCACCTTCAGCCAGTAGTTCCACCACATCATCACACCATATTAATGACACATACACAGCAACATTGTTTATATGCCACCATTACATATCTGTATTGATCCAAATACATAATTTGCATCCATTTCCATGCTTGTGTCATCATACTCAGGTTATCAATACTGCCAGTGCCAAACTTATTTATTTATTTGTATCCCACCCTTATTATTTTTACAAATAGCCCACGGTGGCAGGCATATTCAATACTGCTACCTCCTATTTTCCCTACAAAAGCCCTGTGAGGTGGGTTTGGCTAAGAGAAAATGATTGGCTCAAGATCTTCCAGCTGGCTTTCATAGCTAAGGTGAGACCTGAACTCATGGCCTCATGCTTTTTAGCCTAGTACCTTAACCATTAGACAAAATTGGCACATAGGTCTAATGCAGGGGTTGTCAATCCATGGCTCTAGAGCTGTATGTGGCTCTTTCATCCCTCTGCTGGAGCTCTCTGTTGCCTATCGGCTCCACAAATGATAGGGCTATCAGCTAGGACAGGTAGAGGAAAAAGGATGCTGTGCTAGGAGGAAACTCTATGGTGGAGGAACCGGACTTCTGGTCAGATCCAGATTTGAAAGGGGGGGGGGCTTCTGGTTAGGACCTTTGTAGCTCTTTGAGTGTTCAATGTTCCTGAGCCCTGGTCTAGTGGTTAAGTACTCGTATGGTCTTCATATTAATGTTGATCTAGCCCACTGTTCCACATTCTCGAGTTACTGTCCATCACAAAGTTTCCTTGCAGCAATTATTCATTGATGTGACATCACAAAGCTGTTGCCCACTCAATCCCACCCCGTTTACTCCAATTTCAAATATTATGTATGTATATATATATATATATATATATATATATATATATATATATATATATATATATATATATATATATATATATGCTGTTCAGCTTCCTTCGGGTATTATCCCACGTCATTGTAGTTCTGTTAAAGTTGTAGCAACTTTTCAGCAGAATCTCATCTGCCATCATCAGGCTTCTGTATGGATGTGGGTCTTACAGCTCCTGGTTTTTAAATTTGAGGCTGGTTCATTCTGATTGGCTGGGAGCCTGGACCTGTTTCATTGGACTTGGAGTTTGATTGATTGGTGTTCCTGGTTTCTTCTGTCTGTTTTGTGGCTTTGATTGGCTGGCAACAGTCTGTTCTTGTGTTGGAGGCTTTCAGTGCAGCTTGGCTCCGTGTGAAGGGACGGCTGCTCTTCATCAGCT
>BLBF01000077.1:4978097-5005320 GCA_015471245.1 Laticauda colubrina | reverse complement strand
GAGAGAGAGAGAGAGAGAGAGAGAGAGAGAGAGAGAGAGAGAGAGAGGAAGATGTATAGCCAATAAGAGCCATCTCTATAAGCATATTGCCTTAATTTGAAAGAACAAGCTGGCATCCTGTGCAGAAGAAAAAACAACATGGCAAGTATCACAGGCCACTTGTTTTGAGTCTTCTTACTCCCTATAATCAAAAGTGGTTGTTTATACTTCCTTCACCCACCCCTAAACTAACAACCATTTCATTTTAAAACAAATACAATGCAGCAAATCAGTGGCAGAGAGAGCTCTAAGGAGTCCATCCCAAAAGGAGGAGCAGGAGAAGAAACAGGAGCAGGAAAAGGAGCAGTAGCAGGAGGAGGAAGAGAAAGAGGAGGAGGAGAAACAGGAGGTTCCAACAGTTACTTGAGTATGGTAATTTAAAAATGTATTTTGTAAATAAATTTTAGCATTGAAAGTTTGAAATAAATTGGGGTGGGCTGAGATAGAATGACTGGCCTAAGGTCATCAGCCAGTTTTCATGGCTAAGGTTGGACTAGAACTCACAGTCTGGTTTCTAAGCCACTACCTTAAGCCCATGTCACTGAACCAACGGATTCAAAGAAGATGTAAAACGGACAAAAAACCTTGCCATCCGTTCGAAAACTGCCTCCGTTTGGCTTCCTCTCTATCTGTCCAGCATCCGTTTATGGACATTTCATCCGCTCCGAAAGTTTTGGGCTGCCTAAAAGTTTTGCATGGAAAATGTATCCAGTTCATCCATTCTGCATCCGCTACGCATCCGCTACGCATCCGCTACGCATCCACTATATCTGCTAGGCATCCACTGCGCATCCGCGCAACTCGCATCCGCCCGGACGCAGGGAGGAAGCGGAACGAACGCGGAACGGATGCAGAACGGATGCCTAGTGGATGCAGAATGGAAACAAAGCGTTTAAAACAGAAAAAACGTTCGCAGAGGGGACCTATCTCAGATATTAAGGATGTCTAGAGGATGCCTAGAGGATGCCTAGAGGAAAACCTATACTGCCTATAAAAAGGGGAAGCAACTCGCCTGCATCTCACTTTCAGAACAGCAGCCCAGCGGTGCAGACCTCTGCAGCCTTCATCTGCCTCTTCCTCTTCCACAGCATCCAGTCATGTCCACCGTGGATTGTGACAAAGTCCTTTCGGCAGCCACCATCCTTCTGCAACAGTGCGAAACCATCTACAGGCTCTGTGAACTCTACTATGGAAAGAAAAGGAGGCTCCCAAAAAAAGTCTGGGTCCAAAGATGGTTCACCAGAAGAGCAGAGGACGGACTGTACAACAAGCTGATGGTGGAGCTCAGGAGCGAAGACACTCGGGCGTTCCAGAACTTCATGAGGATGCCTCCAGCCATGTTTGACGAACTTCTGCAGCGCCTGATACCCAGGCTGAGCAAGACAAAAACCAACTTCCCGCCCAGCCTGGAACCTGGGCTCAGGGTGGCACTCACTCTGTGCCACCTGGCCTCAGGGACCACCTACAGGAGCATGCAATACAGCTGGAGGGTGCCACCCAGCACCATCAGCATTGTGGACAGAGAAGTGGTGCAGGCCATCATCAAAGAATACAAGGAGGAGCTCCTCCAGTGCCCCTCCACTGAAGAAGGATGGAAGAAAGTTGCAGAGCAGTGGTATCAGAGGTGGAACTTCCCCCACACCATTGGAGCCATAGATGGCAAGCACGTGGCCTGCAAAGCGCCAGCCAAGTCGGGGTTCACTTATTTCAACTACAAGGGCTTCTTCAGCATCATCCTCTTCGCCATGGTCGATGCTGACTAAAAGTTCATGTACATTGATGCTTCAGGCAACGGCTCATCTTCAGATGCCCAGGTATACAACGCCAGTGACCTCAAGGAGGAGCTGGAATGCAACCTCATGGGGGGCTTCCCAGATCCAGACCCGCTGCCCAATGACACACGAGATGTGCCCTACTTCATCGTGGGGGATGATGCCTTCTCCCTCACAACCTACCTCATAAAGCCCTACACCTCCAAATACCTCACCCGTGAAGAGAGGATCTTCAACTACAGGCTGTTCAGGGCAAGACGGGTGGTGGAGAACGCCTTTGGCATCCTGGCCAACAGGTTCCAGGTACTTCTCACCAACATGCAGCATCGCCCAGACACCATGAGGACGATCGTGGAAGCTTGCTGCATCTTGCACAATCTCATGCGCATCCGCTACCCAGTCTTGCAGAACAGGCTTGTGGACCATCAACAAGGCAATGGGGACATGGAGCCTGGGGAATGGGGGCAAGGGCAAAACCTGATCGACACTGAGGATGTGCAAGGCCCCAACAGAGCCTCACATGAGGCGAAGAAGCAGCGCAACCTCCTGAGACACTGGTGCAACTCCCCAGCTGGAGCAGTGGAGTGGCAAGACAGGATGATAGATGCTTAATGGATGCTTCCTTCAGCCTGTCTCATCACACGGATGAGATTGGGCCATGTATGTTGGGTTGGCCTACAATGAACAGGGTGTTTAATAAAGAGTTGTGTTTATATTGACCTGTGTGGATAATTATTACATTATTATTGATAATAAAGGGCCATAGGTGTGGTACCTGGGAGGGTGGACCATACAGTCCCACTATGCTTGCACTGGAGGTTTATCTATCCCACAGCTATTACCCATCCCAAAGGTATCCCTGCCCATCCCACAGGTATCCCTGCCCATCCCACAGCTATCCTTACCCATTCCACAAGCATGCAAAGGCTTAAACCATTTCTAAAAGTTTCCAGCAAGACTTTATTAAAAAAAAGAAATGAAGCAAGTGTGTGAATCATAAATAGACTTTATGAACAACAAGCTATAAGACAAAAATGAGTCTCTGGCACTCCTCTTGGTCGCTCAGTCTCAGGGGTGAAGGGTGCAGGTGTTGTGGAGGTGGCTGGTGCTGGAGTGCTTGCCATCAGCTCCTCCAGAAGCAGAAGCAGCAGAAGCACCAGCCCCAGAAGAGCGAGCCCGTGCTGCAGAAGCCCCAAGAGAACCAGATTGAGGGCCAGGGGGCGGGATGGTAGCCCTGTCCCTCTTGCCAGGTCTGGCAGCAGATGGCTGAGGCTTGCTGTGCTTCCGCATGGTTGTGGGGTTGCTGGCTGGCAGGGAGGCTGGCAGGAACCAAGGCAGGCACCAAGGCTGGCAGGCAGGTAGGCACCAAGGCTGGCAGGCAGGCAGACAGCAAGGCTGGCACCAAGGCTGGCAGGCAGGCATGCACCAAGCCTGGCAGGCAGGCAGACAGCAAGGCTTGCAGGAAGGCTGGCAGCAAAGCTGGCAGGCAGACATGCAGGCAGGGCAAGCAAGGCAGTCGATGTGTCCGGCAGCAGGTCTTTCCTCTGAATGGCGACCTGCTTCTGAGCTGCTTCCGTTATATCCGCGGGGCTGACGCAATGCATCCTCCCCACATGTGCAAGTAACGGCAGGCATCCATTAGGTTTCCGCTGTGCATCCGCTGTGCATCCGCTTCATCCGCTGTGCATCCGCTCTACATCCACTGTATCCGTTCCGCGTCCACTTTGCTGAGGCCCCCCGGAAGCCTAGCAGATGTGCCATCCACTCCCATCTGCTTCCATCCGCTGGGCTTCCGTTCCACATCCGCTTTGCATCCGCCCTGCGTCCTCCCCGCGTCCGTGTTATCCGCTCCGGTTATGCAAATTTTTGTCCCTTTTGAGAGCGGATAACAACGGATAGAACATTTTGCTCGTCCGCTGTGTCCTTTTTGCATCCGTTGGCCAGTGTGACATGGGCTTTAACCACTACACCAAACTGGCTCTTTCATTCAACACATTTTTGTTTTTTCCAACCAGCTAATTCTTTAGATGAAAGGCAGAGACCAGCAAATCTATTTATTTACTGAGTGTTTTATTTGTAACCTACTTTTCTCAGGGATCTCAGAATAGAATGGAATAGAATAGAATAGAATAGAATAGATTTTGGAATGAATAGAATAGAATAGAATGCAGCTAATTCTTTAGATAAAAGGCAGAGACCAGCAAATCTATTTATTCACTGAGTGTTTTATTTGTAACCTACTTTTCTCAGGGATCTCAGAATAGAATGGAATGGAATGGAATGGAATAGAATAGAATAGAATAGAATAGAATAGAATAGAATAGAATAGAATAGAATAGAATAGAATAGAATAGAATAGAATAGAATAGATTTTGGAATGAATAGAATAGAATAGAATAGAATAGAATAGAATAGAATAGAATAGAATAGAATAGAATAGAATAGAATAGAATGCAGAGTAGAGTAGAGTAGAGTAGAACATTTTATTGGCCAAGTATGACTAGACACACAAGGAATTTGTCTCTGGTACAGAAGTTCTCAGTGTGCATGAAAAGCAACAGAGTAATAATAATCATAATAATGATATCAATAAGAGGGGATAGTAGCAAAGGTGAGAAGGATAATAATATGTAAATAATAAAAGGGGTTTTCTCTAATATTATCCTTATCAATTCCTTCAATTTGTTGAAGTACATTGACAAAAAAGAGCTATAGTTATCCAGTCTACTATGATGATGGTTGAACTGAGCTTTTCCTGAATCCATTCCAGCAGTTTGATCATTCCTTTATGGGAAGTTGTCTTTATTAGCCCTTTCTTATGTAGGAATCACTGCATGTGATAATGATAGCATTAAGGTTCTTTCTGATCCCAGTGCCTTCCCAAACCACTGTGAGCAGACGTAGCCCCTTAAAGTAGTTGTTATTCCATTGGATGAAAGCCGAAGCTAACTACTTCTTATTTAAACAGGTTTTCCTACTTTTTTTCCTCTCTTTGTTACAATAGCATGGGAAATACTCAAGAAAAATATTGAGTTTGACTAAGCTAAAAAATACCTCCATAAAATTAAGCCTCTTCTCCAAGAGCGAAATGCCTCTTTTTTTTTTTGCCTCTCATGTCATCCCATTGATTTCAACACACACACACACACACACACACACACACACACACACACACAATCGGAAGGAAGTGTTGTTCTGCCTTGTCAGCAACTTTCTCTGTTTGATAAACCCAGTGCGGAAGCCACCTTTTTTTCATTTTCGTTCTCTTTTTATAATTTTGGGACTGTTGGGCTACAGCAAGTTAAATAAACAGCGTGTTCTGTGTTCTCTTTAAAGTGTTCTGGCAATGTGTAGTTGAGCTTAAATGGGATCAGGCTCCCTTGTGATGGGACACAGTAGGTTAGCTAATAGTTTTGTTCCACTCCGCCATTTCAAAGGCCGCTGTCTTCCCTTTCTCTCCAAAAGAAACTTTCCCTGTTTCTTATTTTTAGAAAACAATGATCAAAGTGCTTTTGAAGATGATTTTTTTTTCTCCCTCTCTCTCTTTCTCTCTCATTTTGTAAATAGGATGAAAGAGGCTCTGCCAGAAAACAAAAATGGGAGAGTTGCACTAAAGAATTCAAAAAAGATGCCAGAAAAAAGTGGCTTTTAAAAAAAAAAAATCAGTCTTGTGGGTTGTTGTTGTTATTTTCTAGGTGATGTTGAGGTAGGCAAGAGATATATCAGCATCCAATGTTTGACCCTTGGTCAAATTTTGATCATCAGTTTATTTACTTTTTGATATTTACTCAAGATGTATATGATAAACCAGGCAAGCATCCGAGGAACTGGTTGATTGCTGATATTCAAGCAAAAAATACCAGAAAGGGAAAATTAATTAAATCAGCAAGAAACAGCTAATATTTCTACATAAGAATGCAAATTCAGTGTCACTGAATTGAGAGTGTGAGTTTTTATTTTTTTTTAGGGAGAGGAGGCATTGGATATTAGATTTGGTGATCCAAACTGAAATGTGATTTGAATTAAACTGTCTTTTCAAACTGGCAGAAAGAGTCAGAGAGGGTAGAATTGATGTGAAACTGGATCAGAATGGTAATTCAGATTCAATTTTCCCAGGGACACTCATCTCTAGAGCATACATTCTGTTTTAGCAATTAAGAAACATAGAAATTACTAAAAGGGATTGACTATGAATTTTTGCACTGAAAGTGTTCAAAACATGCAATTGGATCACAAAGAATTTTGCTTCCCTGAGAGCTAAAGTACATCCCTTTGTGCTAAAGTACATCGTATGCCTGAAAAAGATCCTACATTCAAGCCAATTGTAGAAGAACTAAAAAGCAATTATTTGATTGCAATAAAAATGGGAGGGAAGGAAGGAGGAATGCAGTTTTTTCAAACCCTAGCTGTGTCTTTGACTTTTGGATTGCATGCAAAGATTTAAATGACCAAAAAATATTAATAATAACCTGGTGACAGAATCAGGACAAAACAGAAGGAAAGTTCAAGATAAATATGAAATTTAATTAAAATTGGTTACATCAAAAGGTACCTAGTAAATGAAACTAATGCAATTGCTCATTGTTTGTTTCATCATTTTCTCTTTCTGGCAAGTAAAAATTTAGTAGCAACTTTGGGATAGATGGTCAGTTGAGACCAAACTTACATCTTTGTAAATATCTCGCTAGATAGACCAAAAATTAGGTTTTACAAAATACATTTTTCAGGAAAAGCCAGGTATGCCTTCAAACTCCACAAATGAACACAACAGGATATCCATTTGCTATTCTTTGATGGCCATCCTCAAATAATCAAGTACGTTGCCTTTAAATACAGAGGCTTATCTAATACTTTTGATACACATAATTGACAGATCTATTTTCCAAGTATTTATCTAATCCTATTAAAACCTACTTCAAGTTATTGTGAAGTCATTCCTGTCTTCCTTTGTCCAGATCCCACACATCTGGGAAGGCCTGCAAAATTTGGATTTCTTTATTTTCAGGCTGAGTGCACACTGCTGAATATATATTCTTCTCTTCTCTCAAAGCACTTTTTCTCCTATTCAGAGCTCTTACTTTCTCCTCTTGTCTTTTCACTGTCCACCCGTCTTCTTTGGCTCACGGTTCTCAAAAGAAATTTCTTTGAAAGGCCTTTAGAAACTTTCCAATCTCGGTTGTTATCTTACTCTTGAATCGTGCCATTGTCAGTATTAAACCAACAAAACACACTCCATTACAATATAATCCATTTATAGTGGGGACATTATCATGCAAATAATCAAGGTGCCAAGTAATAACTAGGTTTGGGAGAGAGACAGGGATGGCTAATGCCCAACCATCAGAATAACTTGGAAAAGAAATCTCGAAATTAACTTTTCAGTTTAGCCTGGCAGCTTTTTTCCTCCCTGAGTTATAAAGATGGTCACAGACTATTGAAGCAGCACTCCCTAGATATGACAATGACTAAAAAATATTATTAAGGTAAACTCCTACATTAAAGTAACAGTTCCCAAAGTTACTGAGAATTAAAATAATGCAAATGCAGATTGATTTTGTTGAACTGCTAGGTTTTATACACCAGCTTTTATTTGTGAACTCGGCATTTTTCCACTCTGATTTTTCCCAACAAGAACAACCCAACAAAGTAAGCAGGATGAGTAACAGTGACAGAATGACACCAAAGTCACTTAGAAAGCCTTCATGGCTGATCATGGACTAAACCAGGATGTCCCCAGTTCTAGTTCAACACTTTAACTCCTAAACCAAGGGAAACTTCCATGATTAGTCATGAAATCTCAGTGAGCTCAGTAAGACAATTGCTGCTCAGTGATGTCCCACTCTATCTTACAGTATTGTGATTGACTGATTGATTGATGAACCGATTGATTGATTACAACCCACAGATGGACCTACTCCAGGATGATATGTCCCCAACCTATCTCTTCCAGTTTTCAATATTACATCTACTATCACTATATCTGAGTGCAATGCTATAGTAAGCTTAGAATAGAGTTGGAAGGGACCTTGGAGGTCTTCTAGTCCAACACCCTTCCTAGGCAGGAAACCCTACACCACTTCAGACAAATGGTTATCCAATCTCTTCTTAAAAACTTCCAGTGTTGGAGCATCCACAACTTCGGGAGGCAAGCTGTTCCACTGGTTAATTGTTCTCACTGTCAGGAAATTCCTCCTTAGTTCTAGGCTGTTCCTCTCCTTGATTAGCTTCCATCCATTGCATCTTGTCCTACCCTCAGGGGCTTTGGAGAATAGCTTGACTCCCTCTTCTTTGTGGCAGCCCCTGAGATATTGGAGCGCTGCTATCATGTCACCCCTAATCCTTCTTTTCATCAAACTAGACATACCCAGTCCCAGCAACAGTTCTTTATACAACAGATAAAATAAGGAGGCCATCTTTGCCACCTTGAATGGAATAATAGTAGTAGAAGTAATCATAACAACAACAATTTAGAAGGCGTCAGTCTGTGCTCATAAATGATATAATTTACATTATAAATGTAAATATAATTTACATTATATTACATTACAATATAATTTACATTGGATCATACATATAGAAGATCATGGACACAATGACCTCATGATGTAAAGGTTGACATGTTGATATCACTATGACTTGCTACAAACACCACACCCCTGTTGTGTTTGTGGGTCATCCGCCTTGCTCCAGTCTGAACCCAGCCTTTCCTGTTATGCTGTGTCATTCGGAGAGATTATTTTTACAGCAGGGTTGTAAAAACATGGAAAACACCAGACTTTATTCTAAGACCACTTATTGAGCCTTAACTGAAACAATATTCATGGTTACCATTACAAGGAAAGTATAATATTGGCAGGGTAGTAAAGTTAAACCTGACCTTAAGGCATTTTTAAATGTTAATAGCTCATGCATACATTTAGGATATTTGGAGACAGGTAAAAAGGAGTGTTTGAAATAGGTTGCTTCCCTTCCCTTCCTCTCCTCTTTCTTTTTCCTTCCTTTCTCTTCCTCTCCTCTTTCTCTTTCCTTCCCTTTCTCCCTTCATTCCTTTCTTCTTTCCTTTCCCTCCTTTCCCTTCTTGTCCTCTTTCCTTTCCTCTTTCTTTTTCTCTTTCCTTCCCTTCTCTTCCTCTCTTCTTTCATTTCCTTTCCTTCTCTTTCCTTCCCTTTCTCTCCTTTCTTTTCCTCTTTCCTTTCCCTCTCTTCCCTTTTTCTCCTCTTTCCTTTCCTCTTTCCTCTTTTCATCTCCTTTCCTTTCCTTTCTCTCCTCTTCCTTTCTTCTTTCTTTTCCCTCCTTTCCCTTCTTTTTCCTTTCTTTTCCTCTTTCTTTTCCTCTTTCCTTCACTTCTCTTCCTCTTGTTCCTTTCCTTTCCTTACCTTACCTTTCCTTTCCTTTCCTTTCCTTTCCTTATTCTTCTCTTTCCTTTGCTCTTAGCTTTTCTCTTCCCTTCCCTTCCCTTCTCTCTTGGGTCCCTGATGCTGTAAGATATTTCTAGATTGTGAACATTTGCTTCTGATGAAAACCTCTCAGATTTATCTATTTCATCCAAGAAAGAAAGATGTATTTTTCTCAGAAAGGAAATCAATGTGTCTTTTTGATAGATGCAGTCTGGAAAACACCAATAGGGATGCTTGAAATGGTTGAGGAAGGTAGTCTACTTTCTGCTAACATTGTCCACCAGCGTATTATTCTGGAGGCAAGTTGCTGGTCTTAGCATCTATTCTTACAGAACCATCTTCCAACATGACGCCATGGAATTAGTTCAAGGAAGGGGCATTGACACAAAAGCAAGCAACTCTTGAATAAATGGGGGCAAAACAAAAAAAAATATGTGCTGTGTGAATGCTGCAAGCCCACCTAAAAGGAAGTGGCAAAGAAATGGTTGTGTAGGAAATGGATTCCAACTGAGATTGTCAGCGTTATTTGGAATGTTGAAAGTGTGTTGGTAATGTTCAGACAGAATGATTGTTGCGATGGACATCAGAGGTGGCATTCAGCAGATTCTGACCAGTTCTGGAGAACCAATAGCAGAAATTTTGAGTAGTTTGAAGAACCAGCAAATACCACCTCTGACCTTTCTGCCTCCTGAGTCCCAGCTGATTGGCTGGGTCCTCTTTTGTTGCCCTGCACAGGAGAATGGAGGTGGAAAGCATTTTGTGGGGTGGGGAGGGAATGGAATTTTGCTGTAATCTCCCCGCAGGAGTGGGGTGGGAATGGAGATTTTACAATATCCTTCCCCTGCCATGCCCACCAAGCCACGCCCACCAAGCCATGCCATGCGCACCAAGCCACACCCACAGAACCACAGTAGTAAAAAAAATTGAATCTCGCCACTGATGGACATGGCCAGGTACAGCAATTCCCATGGACCTTAATAAATTCACTGTTTGAAGTTTCTCCTGACTTTCAGCTTATTTTTCTCAAAAACCTTCCTCCCCATTAATTATGATTATGGGATCTCTAAGAAAACCAGGGCCTTTCAAAGAAACAAATATGGGACTAGAGGCTGATGTTTTGCTTTGAACCTTTATAAGTTCACATTATTGA
Organism: Laticauda colubrina; assembly: GCA_015471245.1. Classification (NCBI taxonomy): domain Eukaryota; kingdom Metazoa; phylum Chordata; class Lepidosauria; order Squamata; family Elapidae; genus Laticauda; species Laticauda colubrina. The sequence continues at coordinate 4,994,962 of BLBF01000077.1, read as the reverse complement.
ATTAAAAGAACAATGTAAGATGTATTGGAATCATGATTGGTCTCATGAATGAAGGCAAATATACAGGTTGCAGCACCCAATCAAGGCTAGTCATTGGGACCAGAGATTTAGTTTTCTGAGCTCTGGTCCCAGTGACCGACCCGGATTGGACCCCACTTGAGTGAACTCCATACCATGATCTTTTCTTGCTTTCCCATAAATACACCTACTGAGTGTCTTCATAATCTCCTTCTAGGTTGGATCTCTCTTTAACAAGCTTCCACTCCTTACTTTTCATCCTGATTTTGGGTGCTTTGAAGAATACGTTTTGGAGATTTCTTATGAGGTTAAGGTTGGAAACCAATTCATCTAAGTCAACTTGTTTCCCATTTATCCAGGGGTGGGAGAAGTAAATCTGTCCTGGTATGTTTGAATTCCTACCACACTAAGCACAGGTGGACAATAGAAGAAAAAAAAATCACCTCTAACTATGGCTGACATACTTGGGCTACACTAACCTGGGTGACTACTTGAGGATCATAAAGTTATACAGAGAACATTAACCCTTTGCTGTCATCTACTGGTTTTCTGGTCCTCTTTAAAAAGCCAATGCAGTCCTGGATTGTGTCAACAGAGGGATAGTATAAAAATCACAGGATATAACACTTTATATCACATTAATGAGGCCACACTTGGAATACTGTATACAGTTATGGTCAGCACAATACACAAAAGTTGCCAACGCCCCAGAAAGTGTGTAGAAAAGAGTAACAAAGATGATAAGGGGACCTGAGGTTAAATCATATTATGAACAGTTGAAGGAGCTAGGTATGTCTAGCCTATTGAAGAGAATAATTGAAGGGGCATGATAATTGATAGATATAGATACAGATTAACAGAGTTGGAAGGGACTTTGTAGGTCATCTAATCCAACACCTGTCCAAGCATACCCTAAACCATTTTTGACAAATGGCAGTCCAATCTCTTCTTGAAGGGCCCCAGTGATGAAGCTCCCACGACTTCTGAAGGCAACTTCTGTTCCATTGGTTGATTGTTCTCACTGTCAGAAAATTCCTCCTTATTTTCAGGTTGAATCTCTCCTTGTTCAGTTTCCACCCATTTTTCTATTATCCATAACTATCTTCCAATACCTGAGGTGCTGTCACAGAGAAGAGGGGGACAACCAATTCTCCAAAGCAACTGAGGCCAAGACAAGAAGTGATGGGTAGAAGCTTGTTAAAGAGAGATCCAGCCTAGAAGTAAGGGGAATTTTTCTGACAGTGAGAATAATCGATCAATGGGACAGTTTGCCTCCCAGAGTAGTAGGTGCTCCATCTCTGGAGATTTCAAAAATAGACTGGACAACCATTTGATAAGGTCTCCTGCCTTGATCACAGGGTTGGACTAAAAGTCTCCCAAAGTTCCTTCCAGCTCTATGATACCATGTTCTATGGATTTCTGCAGACCCAGATCTTTAGCTCGATCTCAAACGTCAGAACAGGAAAATCGCTTAAATGCTCCTATCCTACTTAATTTAGATGAAGCAGTCAAGTGACTTGTCAAATTGCTGGAAGGGGGTGGGGGAACTCTCGCTCCTTGCAGGAGGAGCTGGAATTACCTGTTTGTCCCTTTAAGCATTTCCAGATACAGATCAAACACAGCTGCGCCATAACATTTATGACCTACCTGTCAGTTGCTTTAGATAGCACATACATTAATTATTGGAATATTTTCCTTGTAGACGAGTTTTCTTCTACTTGTTCTTTTTTGCTTGCTTAAGCCTATCGGGGTATATCATTTTCATTTTCTGAATAGGAAAGAAAGTAGGGGAGACTTATTTGTGAGAATTAACCTCTCCTGCAGTATAAAAGCCACAAATACAATGTTTGCTCTCCCTCCCTTCCTTCCTTTCTCTCTCTCTCTCCTTCTCTCTCTCCCTTTTTTAACAAAGGCATTTTCCTTTACAGATAAAAGAAGGGGAGCAAAGAAACACTCCATGTTGCCCTGAAAACTTAATAATAGATTGACATTTCTCGCAGTATACAAGTTGATTGCCAGAATCTATTATGCTTGTTGTAAATTATGATTGCTAGAACTGTGTGTCATTTTATGGTGAGAAGCTAATGTTAAGTACAGCCACCTTCTTTTTCAGGTATAAAATGCGATGCTTTGAAAAACAGGGTACAGGGAAAGGAAAAGAATGTGGATTTATTTATTTAATTATTTATTTAGGGCCTGCCCTAATGAAACAGATGGGATATGGTTTTTGCAATGTGTTGAAAGAGAGTTTTCGACCATGATTTATTACGCAAGTCACAGTATTCTGATTTACTTAAAGCACCATTGGGTGAATTCATGCCAGAAAAGAAATTGGCCACATTAAAATTTCAATCTGTGAATCCAGTCCATGAGAGGTTAAACCTGAGGACTATCAGCTTTCACAAATTAGGCCTCTTCCATAAATGTTGGCACTGTGACCTCCAGAATTCTTGGGCGGTTCAGTCAAAACTTGGTTTAGAGCTTTGGGAAGTATAGTCATAGCACATCCAGAGTACACTGAAATCTCCAAAAGAGCCAGCGAGGCTTTGAACCTCCAGAGGCTGCTGAGTTTTGACCTGTGGCATGCTTCACCTTGGCTGTGAGGGCTTGAGCCTGCTTAGAAATGTTCTTCAACAACATCTGGGGAACTGTAGGTCCTTCCCCTGTTTTGACATGTCTCTATTCAAACACAAAACTAAGTGACTTTCCTGCACCTTACTGTAACTAAGGTGCCGCAAGAAGTTTAGGACTGCAGCTTAAAGTTGCAATCCTCTGCACATTTATCTGGGTGTTGTTAGTCCTATTGAACCTAGAGGGATTTTCTTTTTGGAAGGATTAATTAATCATTCTATTTCCAGCCAGTATCTATTTTGCATTCCATGCTCAGGAGCACTGGAACAATAGATGTGGGACAGCTGTTGCTGCCAGTCCCTTTTCTGATCCCCCATATCTACTGCCTGAGGCTGCTATCTCATTTCCCTTATGGTATAAGCCAGCCTGGAATGGAAATTGAATCTTAGCTTTTCAGCTTCCTTCAATACCCCAATATAACTATTTATTTCCTGTTTTAATCCACAGTGCTACACACCTCCCTAGGTTCAGCCCCTACCCAGCGAGTTCAAACCAGCAGCCTGCACAGTGTCAGCCAACCATCATAGGCAAAGGCTGTTTAATGAATAATTTTGTAGCTTGTAACTGTGCAGCATCTTACTAAGGGACCTTTTTTTAAAAATAAAAAACAAATCAACACATACATACACAACTTCCTCTCTTCCAAAACCCTTCAACCATCTCCCCAAATCATGGAATCGCTAACATCCTTGCCAAGAAAGTTGCACTCCGCTACCCAGTGTTTTCCAAAGCCTTTTTTTTTAACTGTTCCATTTTTTTTCCAGTATTTGGAAATGGGACAAGAGAGTTCCTGTGGGTGATGGGAGGAGGGGGGCATAAAAATAAAAGGAAGATTGATAAAGCAAAGCAATTGGAGTTATTGCCTATGCATGAAATTGATTAAATGCTTCGCTAAATGGCTTATAAATTTGCTTCTCATATTTCTGTCACCCACTGAAAAAAGATTACAGTGAGCCCGCGGATGGCCATGTTGTATACAATACCAAATTACAAAGGGTTGTAAAAACTAATGTTTTGTTTAAAGTTTTGAACAGGACCATATGCCTTCAGTGACCTTGAGTAAGCTATTCTAATTCAAAACATTTCAAAGTGGATCTAGGAAGCGGAGAGGGGATGGGAAAACGTGGAATCCATCTGCATAACAAGCCACAACCCATGTGGTTTATTCACTACATATGACTTCTCTGAAGTTTTATAAAAAAGAAAGAAAGAAGAGCATGTTGGACATTTACTCAATTATTTGTACATCATAGCTATAACATTTCAAAGCGCGCAATTTTCATGGCGGTGTAATGAAGTTAAAAATGAGAAGGGAGGCAACAAAGAGCCCAACAAATAGCTTGAACAAAGAACAAGCTAGAGGTGGTGGAAGACTGTAATCTATTTTGGAGCTCACCAAAGGATCCATACAAAGCAGGAATCCTGTAGAAGTAGGAGTGGCAGACCCTGGGGGTGGAGTTAAAAAAGGAATCAGCCTAGAATCCCTTCATAGCTACCAACAGACTAAGTCTGATCCCCTTTTAATTCTGTAGCTTCCTCATCCAAATCTGAGCAGGCAGTAACTGTTAGTTGAGAAGGTTCCTGTGCAGGGTAGCAATAAATCAATTTAATTAGACCTTCACTTGTGAATCTTGACAGATCCATGGACAATGAGCCATGCGTGTACAATGCATGGACACGAGCCAATGCCCTGGGATTTTAGAGCATCACCTTTCCCACATATTTGCCCTGGGTCCCCTGACCAACATTGAGCATCAGATTACATAATAATGTCTGTAGGTCTACTTTAGCATTTTTTAAAAATAAGCATTTTAGGCCAAATAGAAAAGACTTTATCCAGGGAATCCTTTTTCAGCATTTTCCAATAGGTCCTGCCCTACCTATGACTTTTGTTTGTATTCTTTCTTCTTAATTCTTTTGGTTAAAACACACAATGAAAAGCTGGATTGCTGCCAAACTAAGCACCAGCTTTGAGTATTATATATATATATTTTATTATTTATAAAATGCCTCCTGGGCACTCTTAGAAAGTAAAACTTGCATCTCGCTACTTTATCTGAAAAAGGTTCTTACAAATGGTAAAGGAAGAAAGGGTAGAAGGAAGCATTCAGAAAATGTGGGAAGAAGGGTAAGAGTGAAATATCAAAATAGCAGAATTGAAAAGGACCTTAGAATTCTTCTAGTCCAACCCCCCTGCTCAGTCAGGAGACCCAATACAATTCCAGACAAATGGCTCTCCGATCTCTTCTTGAAAATCTCTAGTGATGGAGCACCCACAATTTCTGGAGGCCAGCTGTTCCATGGGTTAATTGTCCTCACCATTGGAAGATTTCTCCTTTGTTCTAGGTTGTTCCTCCTTTCCTTGTTTGGTTTCTATCCATTGTTTCTAGTCTTGCTTTTGAAAATAAATTGATTCCCCCTCTTCTTTGTGACAGTCCCTCAAATATTAAAACACTGTTATCATGTCAACCATAGTCCTTCTCTTTATTAGACTAAACATATCCAGTTCCTACAACCATTCTCTATCTGTTTTAGCATCTTCTCTGCACTCTTTCCAGAGTCTCAACATCTTTTTTTATAGTGTAGTGACCAAAGTTGGATTCAGTAGTCTAGGTGTGGTCTTATTAAGGCTTTGTAGAGTAGTATTAGTACCTCCCTTGTTCATGATTCTATCCTTCTGTTAATACAACCTGGAATTGCATTGTTTTTTTTGTTTTTTTTGACTCCTGCTGCATGCTGCTAGCTCATATTCAAGTGATTGTCCACTAGGACTCCAAGATCCCTTTCACAGTTCTTGAAGTCTATATCTAAGGCCACCTTTTTAAATTCATTGATAGATGGATGTTTTGTGTCTGCCTGTGCTCCCCATCAAGCCATTCCATGCCCATCAATGCTCCTCCAATTTCAAATATGCTCCCCATCTCCTGAATGTGCCCAACTCCCATTCTGAAAATATATGTCATGAACAGCTGAACAGAGCTGATAAGTCTTTACAAGATGACCAAGTAAGTAACATGATCTACTTCACCAATTAAATGTTTATTCTGCCCCTTAGAAGGATTCCAGACCAGCAATCCTTCCAAGTCAGCAGCAGAAAACTGCATTTTTCATTCCGACTTTTTCACTTGGTGCTCTTTGTGTTATGTTTGAGCCAAAGCCATAAAGGGGGAAAATTTAAGAGATGCCAATCTTTGGGGGTGTAAAGCAAATTCAGCTGCGTTCAGTGTTTCTTAACAGGTATAATTAATATTTTTAAGGGAGTCACTGACAATGTAAGCTCCACACAAACCCTTTTCCTCCCCTTTTTTCTACCAATACAGTTAATGCTCTGTGACAAAACATATTATTTCTTGCCTGTAATCCATTCATGAAAAGGTCAATCTCTTACCATTATTTTGTCAACAGTGAAGTGTTACCTTTAGGCAACAAGTTAATTTTCAAATTAAAGAAGAAAGAGTTTCCAAGCACTTGTATTTTTAAAAACAAAAACAAAAAAACCTACCTTATTTGTTAGAAAATGAATAGACCAACTTTGAGCACAAGCACTTAAGGAGAATATATGGGCAGTTTAGGAATATAGATGAGAAATTCAATTCCAGTTGTGTTAGGTGGATAAATTCTCCTGCATGCCTTCCTTGCAGTTCTCATTTAATATGCTCTTAGGATTTCTTTCAAAGGAAAAGAAAATTGTGCCGAAATTTACATCAACAGACTATGGTGTACCTACATTTATTTCTTGATAAGACAGCCAAGATAATGAGGTGGTTTGAGTGAACACAGGTAGTCCTTGAATTACAACCACAGTTGAGCCCAAAATTTCTGTTGACAATTGTTTGTGACCTTTCTTGCCATAGTTATTAAGTGAATCTCTGCTGTTGTTAAGTTAGGAACACCGTTGTTAAGTGAACGCGCCTCCACTCACATTAATGGAGCTTCGTGCATGAGTGCAAGCAGTCCTCTCTTCCTGTGAATGGAGCTTCATGCACGCATATTTGCTCATCATTCCCATGGTCCACTTTCAAACTGGCCAGTGACTGGGAGTGGGCTGTGGCCTGGAGGTTGGGAACCCCTGCCATTAATGTATATAAAGGTAAAAGTTCTCCTTTCCAGTCATGTCCAACAGCGTTGTCCAAATTTGCTTCCATGTTCATATGGCTCAGCATGACCATATGCCAAGACATACAGAATGCTCTTAGCTTCCCATTGAAGTTTATTTATCTACTCGCATTTGCATGCTTTTGAACTGCTAGGTGGGTAGGAGTACAGTACATTCTACACAGATTAACAGAGTTGGAAGAGACCAACTCTGATGTAGGTCATCTGGTCCAATCTCCCCAAACCAAGTAGGAGACCCTACACCATTTGTGACAGATGGCAGCCCAGTCTCTTCTTGAAAGCCTCCAGGGATAAAGCTCCCACAACTTCTGAAGGCAACTTCTGTCCTATTGGTTGATTGTTCTCGCTGTCAGAAAATTTCTCCTTATTTCCAGGTTAAATCTCTCCTTGGTCGGTTTCCATCCATTATTCCTTGTCTGGTTATCAGGTGCTTTGGAAAATAGCTTGATCCCCTTCCTCTCTGTATAGCAGCTGTATATACTAACATTATATATATATTAAAATTATATCCAGACATATTGTAGCTAGCCTTGCCATGCTATTTCACGCACAAAATCTCTCAAGATTACACTCTCAGGAGCTTTTGAGGAACTTGCATGAGAATCTTCCCAGACACCTGAGCTTATGAGAACTTAGTATTCTTGTGCAACCTTTTTGGAAGATCTCACAAGCTTCCAAAACATCTGCTGATTTTGCAAGGTTCATTGTCTATATAGTTGCCTATCATGTGAAAATGCTGCAGGTCTGAGATTTAGGAACGAAAGATATATGAAAATATTCAGTGATGGGATTCAAATTATTTTACTTCCAGTTCTGTGGGCATGGCTTGGTGGGCATGGCAAGGGAAGGATACTGTAAAATCTCCAATCAGAGGTGGGATTTGCCGGTTCTCCAGACTACTCAAAATTTCCACTACTGGCTCTGCAGAACTGGTCAGAACCTGCTGAATATATCACCTGTGAACATATCACAGCAGGGATTTCTCTAGGGTGGGTCCCATAAAAAGGTCACATGACCTTGGGACATGGCAACACTGTCAAGCATTTGGATTTTGATCACACAATCATGGGGATGATTCAATGGTTCCGCAACTGTGAAAAACAGAGAAAAATCACCTTTTCAGGGCTGTTGAAACTTTGAATGCTCGCTAAATCAACTGTTGTAAATCGAGGATTACCTGTACATCTTTCTGCAGATATGCACTTGTGAGTGTCCCATTGAGTATGTTTGCAGTTACAGACGCTCTTGGTCATTTGAAAACATGCCATCCTTCCCTACAACAGCTTGCCTTCAGAAGTCATGGGCTTCTGTGCTTCTGGTTTGAGCTTCTTCAGTGACAGACCAAAACCTCATCTCTGTGAGGCTTCGATCCATGCTTGCTGCTGGAGCACCCCAAGCTGGCTGGTTTTGGGGCGAAGCCACCCCATAGAGGTGATGAGGAGGAGGGAGACTGCCAGCAGCCACATCTCTCCTCCCCTGCTGGCCATTATTCCCTTTCCCAAAGGCGGTTGCAGCGGTGCTCAGAAATGGCCATCACAAAGAAGAACTTCACCGGAAAAGAATGTGCAGGAGGAAGATAAGAAGAGAAAGTTTTGGTTGACCAGGTCAAACAGCAAAAGCAACAAATAAGGTACCCTGGAATTGAAATGATTAAAAAACAATAACATTGTTCCCTAAGAAAAATTTTAAGCTGCGAAGGAGAGAGAAAAGGGGAAAGATTTGGTTTTCTCCTTTTCCTATACTGACAGCTAAGAGACTTAAGCAAGACATTGGAAAAAAATTCCACTTTGACATCAATAGGCATTTAATGGTGAAAATAAAAAGTCAAAGGGATAATAAAGATTTCTGGATAATTAAAAGCCTTTGCAAACAGAAAAGGAGAGAAAAAGAATAAAAGGGCAGGATCTGGAAGGGAGGAGACTGCCTGGAATTTAAAAAGAACTTACAGCAAAATCTCAACAAGACTCCCAAAAAGATACTTTCTAACTGAAATATCGCAACAAAAACCCCAGGAAGAGAAAGTCGAAAAAGAAATAAGAAGATGTAACTCAGGATGATCTGGATTACTTGATGATTTCTGGATTCTTGGTTATTGTTTTGAATGATTAAAATCAATCGGGTGGTTGTTCAAAATTGTTTAAAATGGCTCCACTTTTACAGGAACTGAAAATGGAACTTAAAAAGTACAAAGAAGATGCACAAGAAGGAAGAGGTTCTTTTGGCTTCATATTTCAATTTTTAGAAATGGAGATTTGGAATTATGAGAAACAAGAAGAAATGCCCGCAGAACAAGAAGATTGCAATAAAGAAGAAGCCATCTTTAATGAACAAGTAATCTTAGATGGGGGGAAAAAAGGAAAGGGGGGGAAGAGAATGGAAAGTTTAAGATTGGGAAAAACAACTCCCCCCCCAAAAAAAATAGAGTGAAAAATAAGCAACAGAAGAGAGAAATGCAGAAGAGAGAATTAGAACTAGAGAGACAAGGGGGTAAAAAGAGGAGGGAGAAGATGAGAGGGAAGAAAGAAAGGAAAAGAAGTTATAAAGGACAGAAACAAAATATAGAGAAACAGGGCCTATTTAGAGATAATGGGTGAAAACTTAATGGAAAAAGGATTCTGCAAAGGTATATAAGATAGTATGGTTATGTTAGAAACAGAAATTTTAGAAAATATGAAACAATGTATGATTAAAATGTCTGATAAAATAGCTATCGTAATTCAGTGGAATGCTTGTCAATAAATAAATGTAACAAAAGGTATATTTAATGATTTATAAAGAGAAATAAGGGAAGAGAAATAAAGGAAAAAATAATTATGGAGATTATATGTGTTTTAAGGAAGTATGATATTTAATTGAAAAGAAGTGTTAAAGATGTTAAGATTTTAGTGATTATTAATGATACAACTGAACTGGAATGGAATGAGGATTTATAATTACATATATTTACAATCTTTCTTTTTTAAAGAATATAGTGTGTATTATTAGAATGTACCAAGCAGAATTTGATTGGAAGTTATGTATTTTGTATTATATTGAAGGTCATAAACTTAAGGTATATATTGAAGTTTAAATAAGAGTTGAATGGATGTAATTAAAAGATATAAAGCTTTCATACTCCAATTAGTAACTACAGGAGAAAATTTGTTTAATGAGAAAAGACAATAAGAAATTGTAACAGGACAGACAAAAGTATAAATATAATGATTTGAATTGAGATGAGATAATTCAAATAAAATTGAGAAAATTAAAAGAGGGGAAAAACTATGTAGAAAATGTAAAATAGTATAAGATATGGAATAGAATACAAAAAGGAGCATGAAATTGAGTTTTGTGTCTGTATAAAGAAGTTCAACCTGGGACCGTGCTATTTTCAAAAAGATGTTTTACTTGTATTTTGTATGTGTGAAAACCCAAATAAAACTTTATTTAAAAAAAAAAAAAAGTCATGGGCTTCCGGTTGGGTGCTGTGTCGGTGCGGAGCTGAGGAGCGGATTGCTGCTCTGAAAGATTCCGAGTTTCGCTGGTTGGCGGCTTCTAGGAGCTTGCCAGACCCCGGAGAGGTAGGCAAAGAAAGGGGGAGGTTCAGAGGTCTTGAAATTATGGAAGACAATGTTTAATCATAAAATATTCTGTGAAATTAAAACATTAAAAGAACAAGGAAGGTACTGTCACAAAGTAGATCACGTCAATGTTCCGGAGATTAAAAAAATGTGTAACCATAGCTCAACACCTGCTGCAAAATGTATATATATATATATATATATATATATATATATTTGTTTGTTTTTAAATGTTTTAAATGTATGAATCTTAAATAAACTTTATTTTATTTTTTAAAAAAAGTTGTGGGAGCTTCCTCACTGGAAGCTTTCAAGAAGAGACTGGACTGCCTTTGGTCAGAAATGGTGGAGGGTCTCCTGCTTATGTGATAGGGTTGGACTAGATGACCTACAAGGTCCCTTCCCACTCTGTTGTTCAGTTTAACATAATAATGTTGTGGGCTTCCCAGGGATGTGATGGCTCAGTGGCTAAGACGCTGAGCTTGTCAATCAGAAAGGTCGGCAGTTTGGTGGTTCAAATCCCTAGTGTGAGCTCCCATTACTCATCCCAGCTTCTGCCAACCTAGCAGTTTGAAAGCATGCAAAAAAAATTCAAGTAGAAAAATAGGGACCCCTTTGGTGGGAAGGTAACACCATTCTGTGTGCCTTCGGCGTTTAGTCACGCTGGCTACATGACCACGGAGATGTCTTCGGACAGTGCTGACTCTTCGGCTTTGTAATGGAGATGAGCACCGCCCCCTAGAGCTGGAAACAACTAGCAGATATGTGAGAGGGGAACCTTTGCCTTTACAATGGAATTAAGGAGAGCATTGAAAGAGGATCCCTGCAGAAGCATGAAGGGCCCGATCTAAAATTATCTAGCCCTGCCACTCAGTCCTTTTATTGGGGTGAGAGTGCTAGCTACCACCCTTTGCTCCTTCTGAGCCCTGTCTGAAGGTATGCCTCATCTTCCTCCAATAACTTGTCTTGTAATTGGTGTACTGATGGCTTGTGTCATCATGTTTTAGTATATATAGCAATTCCACACTCCTTAGCTCCCCCCCCCCCCCACCCTCTTCCAGAGCCTCCGAGTCTGCTCTTTATTCATTCAACTCCCCAACTGGCCTGTGTCAGGTTTGTGCTCCAGGCTGGCTGATAAACATCAGCAGATGATTGGACACACACATTCTTAACATGGCTGACCCATGGCATCTTAGAAGACAACTGGGAACCTGTCATTATGTGTACAAAGCTCTCCTTTCTTTTCACCTTATCTCTCCTCAGATGAAGCCAAGATTCTTATTAACTCATTAATGACTGAAGATGTCAGTTTAGACCACAACAAAGCCAGGGAGGGGGGTGAGAGAGAGTGGGGGGGAGGGAGGGAGAGACAGAAATTGAGAGAGAAGGAAACTTGCTGATTTGTTTCAAAAGTTTGTTTAGGCTTTTTCCTTAGGAAAATGTGAATCCTATCCAATCAAATAATCTTTCCTTCTTTAACAGCAACTCCATCACAGTAAGGATAGCCATGTTTCTTTCTCATATAAGGAGCATTAATTTGTTTGAAACATTAATAATCTGCATGCTGTTAACTCCTGTAAACCAATGCTGAAGGCGAACTGAGACAGGCAGAATGGGAAAGGTAAAAAGCAAAAAATCACAGAGAAGATTGCAACATTTTGCAGAGATGACAAAAGATGGATCGAAACATATCTAGCTGGCAAATTTCATATGAAATGGAATAAAGTATTTCTTTATCTTGCTATCTCTCACATCTACAATATTACACAATGTCTCATTCCAAATTGTTTGTTGTAAATACATCCCTCATTGGCTTTACAGTCTGAAGTTTGAACTATCTAAAGAGAGAGAGATCTTTATTTTCCTCCATCTACTGCAACCCGTAGCTCCATTTATGTATTCAGATTTTATTCCTCACATCAACATTTTAAAGCCACTGATGGGAGATTTAAAGGGGAAAAAAACAGTATGAAAAATGGTCTTGTAACCATATTTAAAAAAAAATCTAGCATTTCACACAGGGGCACAAATCATACATTTAAAACAAAACAAACAAGCCAAAAAACAACAACTTGGAAGCTTTTCAAACATCCTGTTTAGCTGAGAATAGTAAACTAAGCTTTTTTTTGGTCTCTCCAGAGAAGATGTTGGTTATGGTAGAAAGAATTTGCATAAAACTTTACACAAAATTATAGTGTAGAGTCTTTCTTTGTGCATAAGCTGGTAGAGTTTTAAAAGTGTGTTATATTGTTTCTTTAACCAAACCAGAAAATGTGGGGGGGAATAATGGGTGATACCAAGGCTAAACAAAATTTTATTTCATTGCATTTTGATTTTCTCATTTTATAAAATGAGGCAAGTATATTTTAATATGATTCTTCTGCAGTCCTATGTGTAATAAACTCCCTCTTTTCTCCCACTGAAAACTTCAAGAACTGGATAAGAACTTCCGAAGATCCCCAAGCACCTCACCTAACTTGTTTTGGTATGGCTTCCTTTTCAACCAAATTTAAAATCTTTTATGGGTCTGTATGATATTTGGACCTCAGGCTCAAGCCAAAACTTTTGGGGAGCATTTATGGCCTCAACTTGTATTCTCAGCTCTAACAAAATTCAGGAAATTTTCCAGTCTAATGTCATGTTTACCACAATGACTTCAGAGAAGACTGCACTGGATTATATGCGCAGTCCTGTCAGTACAAGCCACACTGGAGATAAGCAACTTTCAGTGTAAGGGCTACAATACATAACCTCTTGAATCAAATGTTGCAGCTGCTGCAACCCCTTCTCTTTGCACTGAGTTTCACTGATGAAACTAAGGAAAAATAGTTTTCCAACCTTTTTGTCACACCTGGTCTTCAACCTTTTTGAGTTGAAGAATGCAACAAACTGTGTGGCTGGGGTTTGTGGAGGTGCCTTCAGTTCAATGTTGACTTCAATGGCATCTGGATGAGTCCTTGCAATTGTCTTGGCAAGATTTTACAAGTGGTGTCTTCTTGCTACATCTGAGTGTGTATGACGGATCCAAGTCTGGCCTGGTGCTTTTGGGCATAGTGTCCCAAAACAACTAGACACAAAGATCACGTGTCCCCGTCCCCCACCCCTCCTGTGCCATCTGTTGAACTCCTAATTCCCACAGCACTGTCTTAGGCCTGAAGATATATACTCATGTAGTAGGCTATATTGCTATTATCTTCTCATCTTTCTTATCTTTCTCACCTTCCCTACTACCTTCTCCTATTGGTATCTTACAATTTATCACTTGTTATTTGTATCTTTTGATTAATGATTGTAATTATGATTTAAGATCTATGATTTATCACTTTGTGGTTTGTATGTACACAGGATTATGCACAGGAAACAAATTCCTTGTGTGCCCAATCACACTTGGCCAATAAAGAATTCTATTCTATTCTATTTCTATTCTATTTAATCTTCATCCCAATATTCTATTCTACTCTACTCTACTCTATTCTGTTTCAACTCCTACCCTCAGAACGATGCTATAGAACAATGCACACCAGAACAACTAGACACAAGGACAGGTTTTTTCCCTGAAGGCCATCACTCTGTTAAACAAATAATTCCCTCAACACTGTGCAACTAATTACAAAGCCTACACTACTATTACTATTAATCTTCTCATCACTCCTTATCCCCCAACCCCTCCCACTTGTGACTGTATGACTGTAACTTTGTTGCTTGTATCCTTACAATTTATATTGACTGTTTCCTAGTATGATTTGGTTGCTTATTGTACCCAATGACTATTATTAAGTATTGTACCTTATGAGTCTTGATGAATGCATTTCTTTTTCTTTTATGTACACTGAGAGCTTATGGACCAAGACAAATTCCTTGTGTGTCCAGTCACACTTGGCCAATAAAAGAATTCTATTCTATTCCATTCTATTGTTCCATTTCATTCTATTCTCCCAGTTGGTTTTGTGCCTAAGATGGAACAAGGACTCAAATCTATGGAACAATGTTTCATTATTTGAAATAAGGTAGAAATCATAGATGTATCTGCTTGTCACCTCATCCATGTCCCTTGTACTTCCTGGAGGGGGGAAACGTTAGGTTGGCCATCTTAGTTGGAACAGCTTGCCTCCCAGAGTTGTGGAAGCTGCCACCTCTGGAAGTTTTGAATAAAAGAATGGCCAATAGTTTGTCTAAGATGCTATGAGGACTCCTGCCTTGGCAGGGATTTAGACTAGAAGACTAAAAGACCTCCAAGGTCCCTTCCAACCCTGTGATTATATAAGTTGTTTGGGTGAAAAAAAGGAGAATCACTTATGGTTAGGAGATACATAGGTTTGATCAATCAATTGGTTGAAATAGAGCTGGAAGGGACCTTGGAGGTCTTCTAGTCCAGCCCCCTTCTTAAACAGGAAACCCTCTATCATTTCAGACACGTGGCTGTCCGGTCTCTTCTTAAAAGCCTTCAGTGATTGAGCACCCACAACTTCTGGAGGGAAGTCATTCCACCGGTTAATTGTTCTCACTATTAGGAAGTTTCTCCTTATTTCCAGGTTGCTTCTCTCCTTGGTTAGTGTCCAACTAAATGCAATGAAGCCCAATAGATACATATAACCATTTGATCATGCTTCTTTTTTGTTGTTGCATAACTACACTCTTGTTTTGACTTTAACATTTTTGAAGCTTTCTATTATGGCAGTTTAGCCCAACATGCACCTCCCAAAACTCCATAAATCCCTTCAAAACATTGACTTTAGTATATCTCAGAGCAGAATTTAAGAAAATGAGATCATTCAGTACATGGAAATAATAACCTCAACGTTATTTACCTTCATGGATTAATCTGATTATAATTTAAATACTATATTTGGTTTCTGAAATGGTTTCACCTGTTGTTGTTTTTTTTATCTTATTCCATCTATTTTGAAGAGTGTGGTCCCAAACATATAACTCGAGCACTTAGCAGAATGGACAAGTCCCAAATCTAACTGGAGATGTTTGTCTAAGCCCATATGTTCTGTGACACTGGGAAAGATTGAAGGCAAAAGGAGAAAGGGACAGATTAACAGAGTTGGAAGGAACCTTGTAGTCATCTAGTCCAACCCCCCCACCCAAGCAGCAGACCCTACACCATTTCTGACAGATGGCAGACCAATCTCTTCTTGAAAACCTCCAGGGATGAATCTCCACAACTTCCAAAGGCAACTTCTGTTCCATGGGTTGATTGTTTTCACTGTCAGAAAATTTCTCCTTATTTCCAGGTTGAATCGCAGTTTCCACCCATTATTCCTTGTTTGGCCTTCAGGTACTTTGAAAAATAGCTTGATCCCCTCCTCTTCTCTGTGGAAACCCCTGAAATATTGGAAGACTGCTATCCTGTCTCTCCTGGTCCTTCTCTTCACTAGACTAGCCAGACTCAGTACCTGCAACCGTTCTTCATATCTTTTAGCCTCCAGTCCCCAAATCATCCTAGTTGCTCTTCTCCGCACTTTTTCTAGAGTCTCAACAACTTTTTATAGTGTGGTGACCAAAACTGGATGCAGTGTTCTAGGTGTTATCTTAATGAAGCTTTATAGAGTGGTATTAGTACTTCACATGATCTTGATTGAATCCCTCTGTTAATGCCACTTAGGATTGCATTGGCTTTTGTGGCTGCCACCACATACTGCTAGCTCATATTTAGCTGGTTGTCCACTAAGACTCCAAGATCCCTCTCACAATTACTGCTAGTAAGCCTGGTTTCACCCAGTCTATGTGTGTACCTTTGGACAACAGAGGATGAGATGGTTAGATAGTGTCACCAACACAATGTATGTGAATTTGGGCAAACTCTGAGTGACAATGGAGGACAATGAAGGGCTGGCATGCAGTAGTCCATGAGATTGCAAAGAGTCAGACACCATTTAGTGATGGAACAACAACAATATCTGTTCTGATGGATTCCTCCATCACTGAAGCTTCCGCCTAACTTGCTGAGCATTTCTGCTCTTCCAAGAGAGCAGTGAATCCATAACTGAAGACATGAAGAAAGAGATGGGAGGGGAAATTCTGAAGCCAGACTAGAAAAGGTGCAAAAGCTGGTTGGGAGAAACTGTGGAGGAACCCATGACAAGCCATGATAAATGGGTCGTTATAAAATTCATGTTTAGGCCGCATCAGTCTGAAGATAATGCCATTCGTCATGGCAACACAAGGGCACTAATGAGCCCTCATTGCATATTCATGTCTATATGGTGTGTGTGTGTGTGTGTGTCCCCTTCTCTGAATCCCCATCCTAAACCAATGTCTGGAAAATATCCCCATTTTAAGTAGGCACTCCATGTTTCCTCTGTCTGTCTGTCTGTCTGTCTGTCTGTCTGTCTGTCTCTCTCTCTCTCTCTCTCTTTCTTTTCTCTCTCTCTCTCTCTCTCTCTCTCTCTCTCTGTTTCTCCCTTTCTCTCTCTCTCTCTTTCTCTGTCTAATTCTCTTTCTCTCTGTGTCTCTTTCTCTCTGTCTCTATGTGTGTGTCTCACTTTCTCTCTCTCTCTCTCTCTCTCTCTCTCTCTCTCTCTCTCTCTCTCT
>BLBF01000077.1:4940836-4978087 GCA_015471245.1 Laticauda colubrina | reverse complement strand
CTCTCTCTCTCTCTCTCTCTCTCTCTCTCTCTCTCTCTCTCTCTCTCATTTGAGATGTTGTAGCAATTACACTGTAAAAGTGCTGCCCAAGATTGATTGCTTGGATCTGTAGTTCAATTGTAAATTAGAATACATATCCTCCCTGGGGATCCAGGGCCCCCGATTTGTGATTAAGAAAAAAGCCCCATAATAGAGTAATAGCTAAAAGTTCTCTCTCTTTTACTTTCAAGCAATTAGCTTGATGAAATGGCCTCTTTCTATGTATGCTTGGAAGTGTAAACCGATATCATAATGAAGTATATGATGTTTATTCTATTATTTTCACCTTCTTCGGAGCAAGGAGTGGGAAGGCGGGGTAGCAGTGGTAGTAATAGTGGTGGTAGAGAAGCGAATGCATAAGTAATGGCCTGCTTTGTCTGGCAGATTTACTAACAGTAAATAAAAAAATCTTCCTTAAAGAGCCAGTGGCATTGGCTCACTGTCTTTAAATTAAGCCTGATGCCCTGTATGGGCTACAGAGAACAAACCAGTTCCTCACCTTTTATCTCTGTCTTGGAAGGAATGGAGGCAAACAGGAAAATACCTTCAAAACCTCTTACATTGGCAATTTCAGATTTTTTTTTAACAGATAATGGAGTTGGAAGCGACCTTGTAGGTCATGTAATCCAACCCCCCTGCCCAAGCAGGAGACCCTCTACCATTTTTAATAGATGGCAGTCCAGTCTCTTTTTGAAAGCTTCCAGCAATGAAGCTCCCATAACTTCCAAAGACAACTTCTGTTCCCTTGGTTGATTGTTCTAACTTTCAGAAAATTTCTCCTTATTTCCAGGTTGAATCTCTCTTTGTTCAGTTTCCATTCATTATTCCTTGTCTGGCCTTCAGGTGCCTTGGAAAATAGCTCGACCCCCCTCCTCCTCTCCGTGGCAGCCCTTCAAGTATTGTAACATTATATGAGGACCCAGATTGTTGGGGGCAATGTGCTGACTGTGTAAACCACTTATAGCCTTAGAGAGGGCTATAAAGCACTCTGAAGTGATATATAAGTCTAAGTGCTATTGCTATTTGTCCTAAGCCAACTGCATGGGAGAGCAACATATCCTGCACCAGAATGTCCTCCCTTAGCTGTTCTTCACTACACATGCTTGCTTTCAAACCAACAACAGTTTCAACTACACAGTCACCTTTGTGCTTTTCTGGATCTCCAAATCCTTGGTTAAGGCCGATAACAAAGCAGCATCATTAAGCATTTTGTAATGCGAATGAGTGTTTGGGATGTCCATTTTTAAAAATATTTGCATGATTAGCGTTGATTGAATTTTTTTTATTATATTTTATTTGGTTTGTCAATTGCTTACAAGATAATAGGCATAAGTAAAAACATATTTATGAATACATGGATACATATATGAAGAATAAAAGAAACAATAGGACAGGAATGGTAGGCATGTTGGTGCCTACCAACATGCAGGTAGGTCTGCCCCTACAGACCTCTTAGGAAAGAGACGTGGTCAATAGTAGACAGTCTAAGGTTAAAGTTTTTGGGGTTTGGGGAAGAAACCAGAGAGTCAGGTAGAGTATTCAGGACATTGACCACTCTGTGGCTGAAGTCGTATTTCCTGCAATCAAGTTTGGTGCGGTTAACCTTGAGTTTGTATCTATTATGTGCTCCTGGGTTGTTATGGTTGAAGCTGAAGTATTCACTGACAGGTAGCACATTGCAATATATGATTTTATATGCTATACTTAGATCGGACCAAAGGCGGTGTAGTTCTAGGTTTTCTAGGTCTAGAATTTCAAGTCTGGTGGCATAAGGTATTCTGCAATGAGCAGAGGAGTGGAGAACTCTTCTTGTGAAATATTTCTGGACTTTCTCAACTGTGTTCATATCAGATATGTAATATGGGTTCCAGAATGATGAGCTGTATTCAAGTATAGGTCTAGCAAATGTTTTGTATGCTCTAGTTAGTAGTGTGATATTACCAGAGAAGAAGCTACGTAGGATTAGGTTAACAACTCTTAATGCCTTTTTGGCTATGTAGTTAAAGTGGGCTCTAGCACTTAGATCATTAGAAATGAGAACTCCAAGGTTCTTGACAGAGTTTGGATCATCAACAAGGTCTTGACTGTTCAGCCTGTATTTTATTTTCTGATTATTATTATTTTTTTTGCCAATATGTAAGACAGAACATTTATTTGTTGAGAATTGAAGTTGCCATTTGTTGTTTGTTGTCTGTGGTGTTGAATAGCTTTACATCATCAGCGAAGAAAATGCAGTTGCACTTAATATGATCACAGAGGTCATTTATGTAGAGTATGAAGATAGTTGGTCCTAGAACACTGCCTTGGGGGACACCACTGTTGACAGGAACAGAATTTGATAAGACACTCCCAATTTTGACCATTTGTTGTCTGTTTGATAGGAATGCTTCTATCCAGTTATGCAGGTGTCCAGAGATAAGATTTTAATTTTAGGAATAGTTTGTCGTGTACCACTGAATCAAAGCTTTACAGAAGTGGTGAAGGTTAACTTCGGAGTGAAGGAACTCTCCACTCCTCTTGACTGCCTTTTGCATCAACATTTTCTTTTTTTCTCTCTTTCGGGGCCTGACAGTCACAGCATTTTAAAAAATATGTTGGCGGTGACACAATTCTTTCACTAAGTGCAGACATATATCACACCGAGGATGTTCCCATAAAGAAAGCACTGGAGGCTGTGATCTTATCGTTTCCCCCGCTTTCCTTCTTCTCAGCTCTGCTCAATGACAAACATGCATTTCTACTCAACTTTCCTCCAGTTTCTCTCTTTGGGGGGTGGGGGGGAAGCAGTTTGCAAGTGCGCATGGTGGAGAATGGCAAGCAATGCTGCTGATCAGGCCTGGCAAGTCATCTAGTGGTGAGCAGAGACCAGTAATGTTGCAATGTGCTTTGTTGAGCAAAAAAGAAAGAAAGTTTAACTCTTTGTAAGGCATGAGCTCATAGACACTCTCTTCTACAAAGCTCTCCTCCTCCTCCTCCTCCTCCTCCTCCTCCTCCCCCCCCTCCCCCTCCTCCTCCTCCCCCTCCTCCTCCTCCTCCTCCTCCTCCTCCTCCTCTTCTTCTTCTTCTTCTTCTTCTTCTTCTCCTTCTTCTTCTTCTTTCTTCTTCTTCTTTCTTCTTCAAATCCTTGATGGGTTCCAGCTTAAGCAATGCTACTCTACAAAGTCATGTAAACAGACTTCAGAGGACATATGAAACATATGAAGAATAGTTGTCTAGTCTAATAAAGAGAAGGACTAGGAGTGACATGGTAACAGTCTTCCAATATTTGTGGGGCTGCTACAAAGAAGAGGGGGTCAAGCTATTCTCCAAAGCACCTGAAGGCAGGACAAGAAGCACCGGATGGAAATTTATCAAAGGGAGATCCAATCTTGAATTAAGAAGAATTTTTCCAACAGGGAAAACAACTAATCAGTGGAACTACTTGCCTCCAGAAGTTGTGTATGCTCCATCCCCAGATATGTTCAAGAAAAGATTGGATAGCCATTTGTCTGACATGGTACATAGTCTCCTGCTTGAGCAGGGGGTTGGACTAGAAGACCTCCAAGGTCCCTTCCAACTCTGTTATTCTGACTTTCACATTGCTTATTTGCTTTGCACCCTTCTGCTTTCTCCCCAGGGACATCAAGTAGCAAAAGAGGTTTCCACACATGTGCAGTCCATGCCAAGCCCCAGCAATTCTCTTTCTAGCTCACGTGTTGATCTGCTGTCAGCCCTAAATCAATTCATGTGCCCCTCCAAACTCATTCTGAATATGATCCTTTTTCAATAAATTCACCTTTCACATGCTGAGACAGGAAATGTGAAAAGTGTGACCGAAGACTAGTGGAGGCTTAGCATTCTTTGAGAAAAGAACAAACTAATAAATTGTCCTTAGCATGGAATTGTTGCACCACCCTCTCTGACCTTTGATCTCCCCTGAAAAAGGTTAACTATGATCCCAACCACTAATCTTCCTCAATAATAAAATGTATCACATTGTTTGAAGCACCTTTTTTTTAAAAAAAAACCTCTTATGCCCTAGTAAGCCATTGAGTGGCTCCATGCCAGATTCTAAGACTCTGTTTCTTCAATTGTGGGTCATTGAATAAGTTCTCCTGGCCATCTAATGAAGCCATCAACCATGATGTAAAAGCCAGGGGCTT
Organism: Laticauda colubrina; assembly: GCA_015471245.1. Classification (NCBI taxonomy): domain Eukaryota; kingdom Metazoa; phylum Chordata; class Lepidosauria; order Squamata; family Elapidae; genus Laticauda; species Laticauda colubrina. The sequence goes on along the minus strand of BLBF01000077.1, from coordinate 4,973,906 downwards.
GGAGATCATGCAACAGATCAAAACTAAGAAAACACACTGTGTTTTATGAACTAGGCCATTTTTTCACCATTGGACCTTAAGAAGTGGGGGTCTGAATGAACAAGCAGTACTGAAAACTAGATTAGAACTAGTAGCATAAGGGGTAAATATAGAATGGTGATCTTATTTATAAATATAATCAAGATACACACAAGACAGAAAAACATGGGATATTAATAAAGAATAAATAATTCTGGATAAGCTATTGTTGGAGACAGATGATACATTAATAAAAATATTGTATAGATATTTATTAGAATACAAACTTGAGGAAGAACATGTTAAATAAACAATGGTAGTAGCATGGGAAAAAAAAAATCAGTTATAATATTGAATTGGCTAAATGGCAAAAATTTTGGACCACAAATAAGAAAATAACATTGACTATGGCTTATGAAGAAAATCTTTACAAGATGTTTTACAGATGGCATCTTCTGCCAGCACGGCTTTCCAAAATGTTTAAAAATATATCTCTAAATTGTTGGAAGTGTAAAGATGTACCTGGCACATTTTTTCACATGTGGTGGACTTGCAATGTTGCAAAAACATATTGGAGACTGATTCAAACATGGATAGAACAAATGGTGGGAGAATGTATTCCATTTAAACCAGATTTTTTTTCTTTTTGGAATAATATCAGAAAAAATTAAGAAGGAAATAATGTATCTAATAGTACATGTATTGACAGCAGCTAGAATATTATATGCACAATATTGGAAAAATGAAATTATATCTCCAGAAACAGAAATAATAAAAAAAATTATGGCATGTGCAGAATCAGATAGGTTTACTTTAGAAATAAAAGGAGAGTCCAAATATTATAAAACATGGAATAAATTTTATCAATAGTTATATAGTAGAAGACAAGGTTGAAATATCAGTAGTTATGATTAGATTAATTAGTAATTAATATATTAAATAAGGAGATTATAAATGATGAAGTAAAATGTATATATGTATAACAAGAAAAAAAGAAGAAGTTGGGGTCAACCTATTCACCAAAGCACCAGTAGGCAGAAAATAAGTAACATCAAACCTAGGAGAAATTTTCTGACAGTGAGAACAATCAACCAGTGGAAAGGCTTGCCTTCACAAGCTGTAGATGCTCCATCACTGGAAGTTTTCAAGAAAAGACTGGATGGCCATTTGTCCAGGATGGAATAAGATCTCATGCTTGGACAGGAGGTTGGATTTGAAGACCTCCAAGATTCCTTCTAGCCCTGCTGTTCTGAATGGACACAGTGAAACCAGAACAGATTGCAGAAAGTAGTACAATACCCACCTTCACACAATGTGCTTGATGAGACCAATTAAAGGTCTTGGATTGGGTTGATCCTACTTTGATTCTCAGAGGCTTTGCCATGTTCCAGATTGTGAGTCTTTATAGCTCAGCTGCAGTGAAAATGTCATGACCCTGTCAGAATTTGACTCAGAGGAGGAAGACAAACAGCTGACAGGGAGGGGAAGTCTGGCTTCATTAGCTGTGGAAGAAACTGGGGAAGGGCAAAGTCCAGCCCCTGATCCAAAGATCAGGGAAGAGGTAGAGCAAGGTTGAGGGAATTCAGAGGAAGACCCAGGCCCACCCTCTCTTCATTCTAGGGCATGCAGGGAGGAATGGAGAAGAGAGCAACATGGGTTGTGTGGCTTATGGGGGAGGAAAGGGCCCTGATTCCCTTCGTTAGCTGCAGCTGGGAACACAGTGTATAAAAAAGGAAGCTGCACACAGCAAGCTGTTGGGAGAAAATGTGAATTGCTGTGTCTTATCTGTGTTCCTGGCATCTTCCCAACCATGTGAGTTTGCTGTGCTTCCAAGTCTGAAATTCCTTCTCCTGCCCTGTCAAGCTAATTACTTCAGTTTGGTTTGTTTGGATTTTAAGTTACAGTTTGTGTGTACCTTGTTTTGGACTAAATTTTCTACATTAAAGGCTGTTCCTGGGAGAGTTTTTCTCCAGCCGAAGGTAACCTGGACATTGGAAGCAAAATTGGAGTCAATAAAGGGACTCTTATTAATTATCTGACTGTGTTGTCTTTGTGCCATGTCCCTTTGGGTCATCACAGAAAGGTGAAGATTTTACAAACTGATTTTAACTAACAAATCCTGTCATTGTTGTGAAAGGCTGGGAGAGAAAATGAATGCAGAAAAGGGAGAACATTCCTACCATTTGGGAGTTTGGACGTTTGCTCAGTTTCCTACTTTATCCCCATTCCTACTTTACAATTATTAAAAAAAGCAGATGTTATCAGGGTTATATTTTTTTAAAATCCCTCTTGGTAGCAAAGAGAGCTTTGCCAAAAGTTAATTCCTTACAATAAAATTAACCCCAGAGGTCTAAATATCTTCCAGATCTGCCAGGTCTGAGTTGTGCCAATGGCAAGATCACACAGTTACAGTCACACACACACCCCTTAAGTACAGGAGCCTTTCCACATTAATAGATCATTTTAATGGGGGCAATTTTTTAAAAGAATTTGTATTTAATTTGCATGATTATGATGCTGAGTGTTGTTGGACAGCTGAGTCAGAGAGAGATATATTGTAATAACATCGCTGCATATTGATTCTAGCAATCTGGGTGAGAAATCTCAATTTAGGCAGCATTCTACCTTCCCTGAATGAAGAGAGGATCCATGCAAAGGTTACAAGGCATTATTAGTAAACCTTCACAATTAAGTGAAATGAAGTCCTTTATGTACAACCAAAATTGAGCCCCAAACTTCTGTTGCTAAGGGAGACATTGGTGAAGTAAATTTTGCAGTATTTTATGACTTTTCTTGCCACCATTGTTAAGTGAATCCCTGCAGTTTTAAGTTAGCAACATGGTTTTCCCCTATTCACTTTGTTTCTCAGAAGGTTGCAAGAACTGATCATATGACCCCGGTAGATTGAAACCATCAGCAGTACAAGTCAGTTGCCAAGCGTCTGAATTGTGTTCAGCTGACTGTGGGTATGCCACAATGGTTATAAGTGTGAAAAATGGCCATTTTAAAGGGCTGTTGTAACTTCAAACGGTCACTAAATGAACTGTTGTACGTCGAGGATGACCTGTCAGGATTTTAGAGAACATTTCCCTCGTTTCTCCTAATTTTCTGTAGGAAATGCAAATTAACCCCAACATTCACCCTAAATTAATTTAACGTGAGAAAAAGAAGGAAAAAAGGTATTTTATTTTGGATAATTACAATAACAGAGGGATAAAATCAAGATCATGTGAAGGGTTAGTCCTGGTTTATACTCAACTGGTAAGACCACACCTAGAGTGCTACATCCAGTTTTGATCACCACGACACAAAAAAGATGTTGAGACTCTTGAAAAAGTGCAGAGAAGAGCAACAAAGAGGATTAGGGGACTGGAGACTAAAACATATGAAGAACAGTTGCAGAAACTGGTCTTGGCTAGTCTTGGGAAGAGAAGGACCAGGGGAGACACAATAGTGGTGTTCCAATATTTGAGGGGCGTCACAGAGAGGAAGGGGTCAAGCTATTCTCCAAAGCACCTAAGGGCAGGACAAGAAGCAATGGGTGGAAACTGATCAAGGAGAGATTCAACCTAGAAATAAGGAGACATTTTCTGACAATGAGAATAATTAATCAATGGAAGCAGTGCAGGTGAGCAGCATATCTTTTATCCCCTGATCATTGAATATTGAGAAAACATCAGGGAATATTTCACAGAACTATCTCGAAAATAGAGATAGTCCTCGACTTACAACAGTTCATTTAGTGACCACTCAAGTTACAACACTGAAAAAAGGTATTTGTGACCACTTTTCCCACTTACGACCATTCCATCATCCCCATGATCATGTGATCAAAATTCAGATGCTTGGCAATTGGCATGTAGGGTATTTATAACCGTTGCCTTGTCCCAGAGTCACACGATCCCCTTTTACAAGCAAAGTCATTGGGGGAAGCCAGATTCACTTAACAACCATGTTGCTGACAATTGCAGTGATTCACTTTACAAGTGAGGCAAATAAGGTCATAAGACAGGGCAAAGTTCTAATAACATTAAGAGTCTCAAGCCATTTATCAAGAAAAATCCAGTTGTTTATTAGGAGCGCCATGTCAGCATGACTTAGATGAAACCAGCTCTGACTTCACCCACTTCACGCCTTGCCTCTGACCCTGTTTCCCCCTCCCCCCCAAAGTGTATCACCAGTCACATTCCTTTATGAGGCAATTTCGCAGGTCATAGAAGTCACTCCCTCCAGCCAGTCTCCATGGAGTTGGCCTTGACTTTGCTTGGCTAGGCTGCATTTTGTTTTGACTGAGGGGTAAATTCCTTGGTGCAGCTGCGGGGCACAATTTCCCATCCCCTTGCATATGGCAACCCAGGAGCAGGTCAGGAAAACTTCACAAGTTGACATTCGGCTTCCCTCACTTCCTTGAACATAATTTCTAGATCTTGCAGGAATTTGTCAACATCCTGCACTTGGAGGGGCTCTCCTCTTATGGAGGGCTGCCAGTCATTCATTTGCTTCTCCCTCCAGTCCCATGACAATGGCATTCAACATGGCTCTATGTGATGGGCAGAGTGCCCATAATGGTCTAAATGGACTCCAGTGGAGTTAAGGAATATAGCCAGTTGGTCCCCATCAAACTTTCCCCTGAATCAGGGCAGCTTGTTCAACACTGCCATTCCCCTGTTGCAGTGGTGCAGTGGTTGGAGTGCAGTACAGTGGGCTACTTCTGCTGGCTGCCTGCAATTTGGTGGTTCAAATCCCACCAGGCTCAAGGTTGACTCAGGCTTCCATCCCTCTGAGGTTGGTAAAGTGAGGACTCAGATTGTTGGGAACAATAGGCTGACTCTGTAAACTGCTTAGAGAGGGCTGTAAAAGCACTGTGAAGTGGTATATAAGTCTAAGTGCTATTGCTATAGCTAAACATTTTGCTTGGCAACAAAAAAATTGAGGTTAATCGTGGGTTATAATTCAAGGAGTATCTCTATTCTGAAAAACTAAGGGCTTTCTAAATTTAAGGGTTTGAGGGTTAATGCAGCCTTTACAAACTTCTCTCTCCAAAGTGAGTTACTATATCTCCTCTTCTCCCATTTTAAAACAGCTACCCTTCTGCTTTACCCAGATAAAACCAACTGTTCTAAAGAATCATCTTTCAACAAGAGCTAATAATTCTGTTCTACCCTCCCATTTCATGCTTGTGAAGTCAAAAGATGGTCTTTAGACCTTGGAATATTCTGGTTTCCTTGTGCATGTCCCCCATTTATTCATTCAACTTGAGGCAAGTTCCTTGTATTTTGTAAGCTAGAGATTCCATTTTCCTCTCTGGCTTCCTGTCACACACACACACACAATCCTTCTCTGATGATTTTATTTTACTTGCATATCCACAGTTCTTCCCTCCCCCTCCTACCAGAAAAAGACAAAATGTCTTTTTTTAATCTTCCTATTATACTAGAATTTGTTAAAATGAACCACAAAAGAATCCTGAATATTGAATTTATATGTCGCTTTCCTCCCCCATTTCCCCCACCCTGTTCGGGCAGATACACATTTCATCTTGTTTTCCTTTCTTTCATCTTGTATAAGAATTGTTTTGGCTTCTGCCACGCTTTCTCAGCTTTTCCACCAACTGGTCTTGTTTTTACTTTCCACTTCTTCTCTATGACAAGCTGCTGGGTTTCATTTATTCACACACACACACACACATACACACATACACGCGTGCGCACACCCCAAAAAATCTGAAAAGGATTAGAAATATGAGCTTTTTATATTGTGTCTGCCAGGAGGCACATGTTTGAAGTCGCTCGGATGGGAATTCCACTTGTTGATGGAACATGGGTTTGTCTTATGAATCACATATTGGACATTTCTCAACCTGTTCTTAGCCAAGTTTTCTCAAGGCTCCATTTTTTTCCTAAGTCAAATTACAGGTACTCCAAAACTCATTTAGTGACTAAATTTACAACAGCACTGAAAAAAGAGACTTTTCCCCATTTTTTCAGTTATGACCTTTGTAGCATCCTTAGGATCACATGATCAAAATCCAGGCGCTTGGCAACTGGCATATATTTAGGAGGTGTGGCAGCCCGGGGAGTGGCACAAAAGCAACAAAGTCACAAAAGTAGGTAAAGTCCCTTTATTTCCTCCAACTTGGCCCCCAATGTTCATTTATCATCAGCTGTTCCCAAGAACAGTTTTTAAAGGGAAGAAATTCAGTCCGAACTTAAAGTACATACAAATTATAAATAAAAACCAACACAAACCATGCTGCAGCAATTAACAAGACAGGAATTGATAAGGATAAGGAATTGAAGACTTCAAAAGATAATGAAACACACACAGTTGGGAGGATGCCAGAACCCAGATAAGACTTGCCAAACAAAGATAATTCACCTTTGCTTCCAGCAAGGTGCTGTGCGCAAACACCCTCCTTATCCTGTTTTCCCAGATGCAGCTAATGAAGGGAATCAGGGCTCTTTTCTCCCCCGTAACCAGGAGTGAGATTCTACCAGTTCACATTTATTCTCTAGAACCGGTTGTTAATATTCTTAGCAGTCTGGAGAACTGGTTGTTAGAAGAAATTACTGGCCTAATCCTGTAAGGAAGGCAGGAAGGAAACATTCTGGTGTTGCTTAGAGAAACTGCCTCACCATTAACCCTTATTCCTTTCTTGGCAGAATTAGACTTCCTGTCTCAGGAACTTCTCTGGAGTTTTTTTCCCCTCCTTAGCTAGTACTTTGCTTGTGTGGAGTGACCATTTAAAGTTACAATGGCACTGAAAAAAGTGACTTATGGCCATTTTTCACACTTACAACTGTTGCAGCATCTCCACAGTCATGAGAGGCCAGGAGAGGAGATGCATGCCTCCATGTGAGTGATGTTGAGTTGGCCATGCCCAGCCAGTAACATGACCACCAAGCCATATCCAGCCAGTCACACGCCCACCAAGCCACGCTCACCATCTAAGCCACACTCACAGAACCGGTTGTTAAAAAAATTAAATCCCACCACTGCCCGTATTTCATATAACTCACGTTACTCTCTTCTCTGTTTCTCCCTGTGTGCCCTAGGATGAAGAGGAGGTGGCTCTGGGTCTTCCTTCCCCAGTTTCCTCCACAGCCACCAGAGTCACACTCCCACTTCCTGTCAACTTCTTGACCTCCCCCTTGGAATCAGATTCCAACAGGGGAATGACAGGAGGGTTGCAATATCCTAGGGTAATGTGATCTCCTTTTGTTTCCTTCTGACAAGCAGAGTCAAGGGGGGAGCCAAGATTCACTTTAAAACCATGTTACTAAGTTAATAACTGCAATCATTCACTTAACAGCCCTGGGAAGAAAGGTTGCCAAATGGGGCAAAACTTACAATTGACAAGGAAAACTCACCAAGGAAACTGGAGGATGCAGACAACCCATGTCCTTGAGTGAAAGCTTTGGAAATCATCCTATGGTCAAAAGTTAAAATAATGATCAGATCCAACCAGACTGGGAGGGAGATAATAGTTATCATCAGAGAAATATGGCAGTGGTCAAAAGTAGGTTAGATGCTTTCATTAACTAATAAAGGAGAATATTTGTATCTCAGGGTTGACATAAGGAGTCCTTGTGCTCTCTGAGTTTGTTTATTTTCTTGCAGGTGTTTCATTACCCTAACTAGGTAACATCATCAGTGCTAGAAGGGAGTTGGGTTTGTGAGTGGGGAGAGGAGGAGGAGGAGGAGGAGGAGGAGGAGGAGGAGGAGGAGGAGGAGGAGGAGGAGGAGAAGGAGGAGGATCAATAACAGCTGAGGTGTCCTTGGTGCTCTCTGAGCTTGGTTGTTTTCTTGCAGATGTTTCATTACCCAAACTAGGTAATATCATCAGTGCTAGTAAGGAGTGAAGTTTGCTGTCAATTTATTTTCAAGTGGCTTACCTCTCAGTGTTGGTTTAGGACCTTAAGAGGTGGTCTTAGAGAATCTTTGGTTGATCTGTTTGCTGTTGGCTTCTTTGGCGGTTTCTTGACCGGGGTATTGTTTACTTGCACACAGAGATGGAACCTAGCTTAACGTATTGGGCACCTGGCCATTAAGCAATCTTTCTTGAAGCTGGAAACTTCTTATGCCCTTCATCCATGTTCCTTGCAGTGCTTGGGAGGCCCTGCATCTTTCAAAGACCTCACATTACCATACCATCACGCTCCCCAGTGGCTATAGATAGAGATTTATCCCTGATTTAGGGAGGGTGAATGTCGACTGTGCTGTTTTAAGCTGTAATGGTGATTAAATCATAGAACGTTTGCTATTCTATGTCCCTCTGATTTTTATCTCCATCCTTTTCCCATTTTTATTCACTAAGCGAAGGCATGAGGCATAATGCTGTGTTTCTGAAAGGTCCCTGGACAGATTTAGTGCTGGAAAGGAATATATATAGACAGCTGGAATGAGGTACCCTGTTTTTACTACAGCAAATGCCTTGTATTTTAATATGCTCTTCCAGCCAATGCTAAAATGACTTCATGACATGTTCTCTGGTAAGGTCATTGGTGTTATTTGGAGATTTCAGACTCCCTCAATTGGACGGATAATTTTTTCAGGAGTCAGTAGGAAAGCCACAGAAACCACAATATTGAATTTGCAGTTGATTCCTCTATGGAGTTGGTTGCATTTGTGAATCTGCATGCCCAACTTTCCTGCAAAAATCAGGAGGAAAACTTGATCTCCCCATTTCCTTCAAGCACAAAACAACAGTCAAGTTCTTGTTGTGAAAATAATGGAGTGAACGGGATAGGCTGCCTCCTTTAAACCAGGTCTAGGCTCATCAAGAAACCCAACGGGTGGAGAAGGAAAGATCTTCTCTTGTCAGACATGCTTTTCTTTTCCTTTGAGAAAATGGACAATGGATACATGAGATATCATGGATCCAGGAAATAAGCAATAAGCCAGTGGGGTGTTTGGAAAGCCAGCTAAGATTTCTGTAAAATGTAATACTTCTCAAGTATTTTCAAGTCCCTAGAATTCCCAAAGGTGCTTTTTGAACTGAACTTTCTTGTATTTCTTTGAAGACGTTTCACTCCTCATCCAAGAAATTTCTTCAGCTCTGGCTGAATGGTGGGGAATGGAAAGATTTATACACCTTGCAGACAGCTGGTCATTTTCATCCTTATTAGAGAGTCCTTGAGGTCACTTGGAGGTTTATCTGTGTCCTCAGAGTCACCTGAGTAGTGCAAATTGATTTGGAGACTTCTTGGAACTGCTGAAAGGACTGTGTTGTAGACTGGAGATCAAGGATGTCATATCCCTCCCCTCTCTGTTGAAAGAAGGTTGTTCCTTAGAATTCCACACTTCTTCAAAAGAAATATCCTTAGGATCTGGGCAAGATCCCAAACTTTCTAGTGTCAGGTTCCAAGTAATAAACCCAAAGCAATCCAAACTCTGGACTTTCCTCAAAGTATGAATTTGTTAGGAATGTCATATTGGCACAGCTGGTGAAAATCCAACCTGGGAGGACCTGAGATTTTCCCTACACAAATCAAAACCCAAAGTTCTTTCCCCCAGGTCACACGTCTATCACATGGTCCAATCAGCTCACAGTCCCAACTCCAGCTGGCTTTGGTCCATGCCTCTCCAACACCTGATAGAGTGTGCTTGACTCCCACAGGAAAGAATGTTATTTTGGCTACATATCCCCCAGCTATCTCTATCTCCCCCTTCATGTTCAAACAGCTCTAACTGGCCTTGCTGTGGCAGCCCTGAAGATGCTCCCAAAATGGATTCACGGGTGACATCTAGGCTGATTTAACACCATATGCTGCCTTAGTCAATCATTAAGTCCCTCATAGGTCTTTACAATTTGATCAGGCTCAAGGGACCCTGTTCTGAAGACTGTAGAGTCACTGTCATATCTTTGTCTTCCTAGCCTCAAAATGTCTCCACACATTCAGCTAATTTTAAAACAAAACATGGAAAGCACTTTATCGTAAGAACAAAGTCACATACTATGGGATCAGAGCAAATCATTCAAAATCAAATTATTTAAAATCATTCAAAAGCCAGGAAAAGCACCAGGGCCAGACAAGATAACTCCTTGCTTAAAAGTCTGTGCTGACCAATTGGCCCCCATCTTCACCCAAATCTTCAATAGGCATAGGGGTGCAGCACAGCCCCCCGTGGCCCATTTTTGCTCCCAGGAGGCTGCAAGGAGGCCAAGTGCTGACTGTCACACACCCCTGGCCACACCCACCATGGCCATGCCCACCCAGCTGGTCAATAGGGCAGAGAATCAGTTGTTAAATTATTTGAATCCCACCAGTGATCCATATCATTACATCCAGAACATTAGGATAACTTTGGTGGTCTCTTCTCAGAAATTTCAAAATGGTACTTCTTTTTTTCAAAAAAAAATGCAAAAAAAATATAATAATTCCACACAGCTGTCACAAAAACTAAATATCTTAGCCATGCTCATTTATGACTGATAGTGAAAGTGGCCTCAGGCTATTTCAAATCGTTGAGTCAATAAAGACGGTGAAATCAATTTGATTGGAATCATGGATCATATTTGGAGAAATCAAGTAAATTCCGTTTGATGATTCATATTGAATTATTGCATCGGGACAATTTAGAAAGTCAAGCTGGAGATCTGATTGAATCTCCTTGGAACTGAATTGTGAAAACTAATGCTTCTCACCACCCTTCTCATGAATTCTAGGACATTTTTGTTTTAAGACCCTGAAGTTTCAAAGGGATATAAAGATAATTAAGAATGTCTTTAGATTGTCCTTGGATGATGTTTTCAACTCAGAACATAAAATCATAGGTCTGGAAGAGGTCGAAGTCAGAAGGGGTTTTCAGCAGGTTCTGACCAGTTCTGGAGAACCGGTAGGAGATATTTTGAGTAGTTCAGAGAACCAGCAAATCCTACCCCTGACTGGCCCTGTCCCCATCTATTCCCTGCCTCCCAAGTCCCAGCTGATCAGCTGGATCTTCTTTTGTTGCCCTGCACAGGAGAATGGAACTGGAAAGCAGGTTAGTGGGTTGGGGAGGGAATGGGGATTTTGCAGTATCCTTCCTCCAGGAGTGGACTGGGAATGGAAATTTTACAGTATCCTTGTCCTGCCACGCCCATCAAGCCACGTCCACCAAGTCACACCACACTCACCAAGCCACTCCCACAGAACTGGTACTAAAAAAACTTGAATCCCACCACTGGTCAAAGTCTTCTAGTTCAAACCCCTGCTCAAAGCAGAAGATCTCATACCACCTTGGTCAAATGATCATCCAGTCTATTTTTGAAAACCTCCAGTGATAGAGCACCCACAACTTCCAGAGGCAAGCAATTCCATTGATTAATTCTTCTCACTGTCATAAAATTTATTCTTGTTTCTGGATTAGGTGTCTCTTTAATAAGCTTCCACCCCGTGCTTCTTGTCCTGCTCTAGATGAGAACACTTGTTGTCCATATTCTTCTTCTGCCTCCATGGGTCTCTCACTACCTATCTGGTAATGATAAATCTGATAAAGCAATCAAAGATGGAAAACTGCACAATGATGCCTGGAAAGCCCAAAGCCAGGAGGCTGCAGACATCTACGGAGAATTTCATAGTGGAAGACAGGACATTCATACTTATAATCACTTCACTAAAAAGAAGAATACAAGAGCACCACAGTCTACCTATTAGCATTTCCCTAACATCATTTAGAAATAAAATTTAAAAATGGGAGCACTTTCCTTTCCTTTGAACTGTATGAATTTTTTTTAATGTACTGCTGTTTAATTCCACCTCAATTCTACTTTAAGCAGGCCAGGGTTTGGATTCATAGATGATGTTAACATAAAGCATAGTTTATAAAAGTTTGGCATTGTGTTTGAATAAAATTATTGTGATTTGTAAGCTGTGATTAAGAATCAAGTGACCTACATATATATGTACCGTATTTACCGGACTATAAGCTGCTACTTTTTCCCCACGCTTTGAACCCTGTGGCTTGTACAACAATGCAGCTTATCTATAGATTTTTCTTTGCTAACTGCCATCAGGGGGCGCAAAAAACGTGACAGACCCAAGAGGTCAAGGCAAAGAAGAAGATGCTACCAGTAGTTTTTGGCGCACTCGACGCAAGCAGCATGACACACACGAATGCAAAATATTGTTCACGCTCTCATCATGGAAAGTACAAGAAGAAAAGCATATGATGCAGCTTTTAAGTTGAAAGCAATCAATCTGTCTATCCAGGAAGGAAATAGAGCTGCTACACATAAGCTTGCCGTTAATGAATCAAAGGTGAGATGTTGGAGATGGTAGCGTGAAGAAAAAAAACGGCACTCTGAGGTGAGTGGGAGGCTTGGACCAGCGGTGAGAAATCATTCACAAAAACTGGTTGCATGAGAAGGGCATTCTTCTCTTTCTGTGTAAATATCTCATTTCACAAGGTAGATATCTGCAACTTATAATCTGGTGCGGCTAATATTTGTAAAAAAAAAATTTTTTTTTAATTTAGTGGGTGCGGCCTATATTCCGATGCACTCTATAGTCCGGTAAATACAGTAATCAGTTTGGCCACTGATTACAGATCTGATCTCACAGGGCAAAAAGTGTAACTCTGTTGGTACTCAGAGTTTCATTTTGCTGTTTTTTTAAAACAGTGTTGTGTTGTTTTTTTGAAAATAGACAGCATCAGCAATGACTGAGTTGCCACCATGGGCAACAGAAAATTGCTTGTGAAGCAGTTTACTATGGTTTCTTCAACCACCTATGATTTATCAAAATGTCTGAACCCAGCTGGTGTATACATCCAGCCAGAGTGTACACATTTAGAAATGTTTAGAAATGACTGCAGATTTCTGAGATTGTAAGTAGACAAGTATACTTCAATTGGTTTTAACTCCATTAATTTTCATATTCCTTAGTCCATTGGGATCAAATGCAAAGTTTATTGAAACAGATTACTCTCAAGACTTGGTTAGTAACTTGGATTCTTTTTATACCTATCCACTAACATACATATGAATTGTTTGTGGGAGAACAATGAAACAATGAAATATTCTAAACTTGAAGTTCTCTCTATCAAATCAACATTACTGATAATGCACTCCTTAATTAGACGTTGCTATTAACTGGACTACTACATGATTTAAATCTTGCCAGACATAGTTTTTATGACATCCAGCGAGTGATTCCTTTATGCAGTAATCTGTCCAAAAACCACCTTTTTCTTCTTTCCCTTTTTTTTAGAAGAATAAAGGACATGAGATTGAAATGAAAGCTTTTTTTTTAGTCTGTCCATTAGTAATTTTCTGCTTAGTATTTGAAAAATGGTCTGTTTTAATTGCTTTACAGAGGAGAAAGCTATCAAAGCTAATGCTCTTTTTTCTCCAAACTTTTGTAATTATTTCTCATGGACTCTTATTTGAAATGGTTTGAAAATATGTTCATTAAAATGTAGATTTCATTCTCTCTTTTTTTCTCCCTCATTCTGCGGCTCTCTTTCAAATGGATTTCCATTTCCCAGTGTTAGCCTCCCCCCATATTTTATTTTCTTTGTTTGGCCACTAGCTTTGTGCAATAAAACATTTAAAAATAAAAGTAAGTCAGACGAGCATTACCATAGCTAATCTTCAGTGGGATTTTATTGTGTAATCAAACCATAAGCCTCCAAGGGAAATATGTCTTTATAAGAATACTTGCTCAAAGCTCATGGCCCCTCCCAAGATTTTGAAGGCTCAGTGAAATAGTTTGACCCCAGTTTTGTCCTTCTTTGGATACACTGGCTTAGGCACTTCACACAGAAGGATTGCAACAGCACTTAGCACTTAGAATGATATATCACGTCCTAGTACTTTACAGGACTCTCTGAGAGGTTTACAAGGTCAGCATTTAGCCCCCAGCAATCTGGGTCCTCACTTTATGTACCTCAGAAGGATGGAAGGCTGAGTCAATCTTGAGCCCATCAGGATTGAACTCCTGAGTATAGGCAGAGTTAGCCTGCAATGTTGCATTCTAACTACTGCACCACACAGGGCTCCTGGAACAAGGTTGGGGATCAGCAGTGGGATCCTACCTGTTCCGCTATCAGTTCGGTGATTGTGCATGCATCTAATGCACATGCACACACCTAATGCATGCATGCCTAATGCACGTGCGCAACTTTCTCCACACCAGCTGAGACCTGCAGCGTCAATCAGCTGAGAGGAGGAAGAAGAGAAAAGCGCAGGGGTGGGTGGAAAGGCCAACCCTGCACTTTTCTCTTCTTAATCATCTCAGCTGATCCTCAGAGATTTTTTTTTTACTACCAGTTCAGCTGAACCAGTCCAAACTGGTAGCATAACACCACTGATGGGGATGAAACAGAGAGAGATCTGAATACAAACCATCTTGTTCAGTCGCTAAGTCATGTTCAACTCTTTGTGAACCAATGGACCATAGTGTGCCAAACTCCCGGTCCTGTGTTGTCTGTCTGATCTGCCCAAACTCCTGCCCACTGTGTTGATGACACAATCCAGCCAACTCTTCTTCTGTTGTCCCCTTTAGCCTTGTGTGGCCTAGAATCTTGGAATAGATATAGAACATAGAATAACAGGGTAGGATAGGACTTTGGAGGTCTTCTAATCCAAGCCCCCTACTCAAGCAGGAGACCTCCAGTGTTGGAGCACCCATAATTTCTGAAGAAACTGTCTTCTTGAAAACCTCCAATATGGAGCGTCCACAACTTCTGGAGGTAAGTCGTTTCATTGATTACTTGTTCTCACTGTCAGGAAATTTCTCCTCAGTTCTAGCTTTATGAAAGGAAATAAACTCATTTTCTTCTCCTTTCCCTTCTTTCTCTATTTGGCCAAAGTCACATGCTACACTAATTGTTATCATCATCGCCATTGTCATCATCGTCATCATCATCATTATTCTAGCTTTTTTCTATCCACTACAAGATGAAGGCCTCTTCTGCATGTTTCCAACCAACACAGTCTTCAGCTTTCTTTTGCCAGTTAGGCCCGCAATACTTGCCGATGTCGTCGATCTATCTTAATTATTAATTAATTATTAAATAATTAATCATTGTTGTACGCTCCCCAAAGTCACTTCCAATGAGATCCACAGCTATATAAATTTAATAAATACACACATACCTACATACAACAAAGCCCATCAAACAGGATCTCCAATCCAGTGGTGAGATTCAAATTTTTTTATTACTGGTTTTGTGGGCATGGCTTGGTGGGCATGTCATGGCTTGCTGAGTGTGGCAAGGGAAGGTTACTGCAAAATCCCATTCCCTCCCCACCCCACTAACCAACTTTCCAGCTCTGTTCTCCTGTATAGGGCAACCAAAGAAGAAGCAGCCAATCAGCTGGGACTCAATGGGAGGCAGAGAATAGATGGGATTGGCGGGGCCAGTCAGAGGTGGTATTTGCCGTTTCTCCGAACTACTCAAAATTTCTGCTAACAGTTCTCCAGAACTAGTCAGAACCTGCTGAACACCACCTCTGATCCAATCCCACACAAAAAGATAAACCCATGAATAAATCTTGGTATGGGCACCAAGTTTTTCCCTTGAAAGCTGTCGGAGAACCTTTGGTGATCATAATTCCATATCAAGGTGGCCTCCAAAGGCTTGTATGTTGAGCAGATACCTCTTCTCAAGAGTGTTGCTTGAAGGCTAAATATTTCAGGGAAGGAAACACAGAGGAATCTGTTACTGTTTGTTTGTTTTCTTAATTATCAAGAAAATGTTGAGGCCCTTAAGTGTCCAAGAGTGACAATGTTTACATCCCAGCAACCATTTCTAACATTTTCCTTCAGAGACAGATGTTACAGATAAGCACCTGCAATTATGGATTTGTTTTCTTTAAAAAAAAGAGAGAGAGAGGTGGGAAAGGGAAGAAAGGCCATAGATCACTTCTAGATGTAGCTGGAAGGAGTTTATTTTATTATAATATGTAGTATAGGGCTACATATCAGGTTTCCAAGTGATGAACCCCATTCAAAAAGAAATAAGCAAAGATTTCCAAAAAAAGGAATATATGATTATAATATAATGCTAAGTAAAATGGCTACATATATGTCGATTTCAGGCTCAACACACAGCTCATTAAGCAGAGGGACAGTCAGTACACTGATGATCTGATTGTGTTCTTTTTCTCAGTTGTGTGTCTCTGTGTGTTCTCACTGGAATGCAATTGCCTTGAAGCCATATTAAAAGATGCTTTCATGTAGGGTGCTTTCACTCACAGAGGGGTCAACCTATTCTCCAAAGCACTGGAGGCAGGGGTGGGATTCTATCGGTTTGCACCTATTCGCTAGAACCAGTTGTTACCATTCTAAGCAGTTCGGAGAACCAGTTGTTAGAAGAAATTCCTGGCCTAATCCTGTAAGGAAGGCAGGAAGGAAACATTCTGGTGTTGCTTCCAGAAACTGCCTCTCCGTTGACCCTTATTACATTTCTGGCAGGACTAGACTTCCTGTCTCAGGAACTTCTCTGGAGTTTTTTTCCCCTCCTTTGCTGGTACTTTGCTTGTGTGGAGGGACCATTCAAAGTTACAATGGCACTGAAAAAAGTGACTTATGACCATTTTTCACACTTGCGACTATTGCAGCATCCCCGCAGTCATGAGAGGCCAGGCGAGGAGATGCATGCCTCGATGTGAGTGATATTGAGTTGGCCACGCCCAGCCAATAACATGACCACCAAGTTATGCCCACCAACTAAGCCACGCCCACAGAACTGGTTGTTTAAAAAATTGAATCCCACCCCTGACCGGAGGGCAGGACAAGAAGCAAGGAATGGAAATTAATCAAAGAGGAGAAACCTGGAACTAAAGAGAAATTTCCTAACCATGAGAACAAGTAGCCAGTGGATTGGCTTGCCATCAGAAGTTGTGGGTACTCCATCACTGGAAGTGTTTAAGAAGACATTGGATAGCCACTTTTCTGAAATGATATAGGGTCAATCAATTAGAATAGAGCTGGAAGGGACCTTGGAAATCTTCTAGCCCAGGAGGTGTCAAACTTGTGACCCATGGGCCAAATGCATTACGTACTGGCCACGCCCACCCTCATTTTAGCAAAGGGGGGAAAAGTTGTGATACATCACATGATGACAACTCATCGTGGCGAGTTTGATACCCCTACACTACACCATTTTAGACAGGTGGCTATCCAATCCAAGGTTCAAAACAAATACATTAAACCAAAAATTTTGAAAGGTGTCATTCCCCTGGTGGAGATTGACCCTGAGGGAGAGGAGGAACAGCCAACCGGGAGTGGAAGTGTGTCTCCGGAAATGTGTGGAGGAGTCTGGGGAAGGGCAGAGGCCATCTGGGCAGTCAGAGGAGGACTCAGGCTCACCCCTTCTCCATCCTCGGGCATGGAGGGAGGAGAAGATAAGGGAGAGATGTGGTCTACTTGGGAGGAGAGGGCCTTGATCCTCTTCATGGGCTGCAGTTGTGACAACTGGATAAGAGGACGGACATGCGTAAAAGCCAGTGCTGGAAACAAAGCATCGAAATATCTCTACTTTATGGTTCCTCTCTGACTTTAGCGTCCTTCCCAGTGTGTGTTCTGAGATCCGTAGAGGTCTTCTAGCTCTTATCTTGCCTGATTTGTGTTCTTGTTTTTTCCCCCTCCTTCTTATAACTGCTTGTGTGGGTTTTTCTGTCTTCCGTCAAGGATATTTGGAGCTTGGAAGCAAAGTGAAGGTATAAAAGGGGCTTCACCAGGTTTTTCTGACTGTGTTTCTTTTGTATCCCCACCCTGGGTCATCACAAAAGGGATATATCTGACATCAAGGCAAATCCTTCATGCTGGAGCCATATTATTAAAGACATGGCTTTACTTTTTGTCTTTTAAATTTAGGAGTAAGAGTGAGATTAGGATTAGATTGTCCATTCCAGTGGTGGGATTCATTTTTTTTTACTACCGGTTCTGTAGGTATGGCTTAGTGGGTGTGGCAGGGGAAGGTTACTGCAAAATCCCCACTCCCTCCCCACCCCACTAACCTGCTTTCCAGCTCCGTTCTCCTGTGCAAGGCAACCAAAAAAGACCCAGCTAATCAGCTGGGACTCAATGGGAGGCAGAGAATAGATGGGGGAGGGGCCAATCAGAGGTGGGATTTGCCAGTTCTCTGAATTGCTCAAAATTTCTGCTACTGGTTCTCCAGAACTGGTCAGAACCTGCTGAACATCACCTCTGGTCTGTTCCATGTTGAAAAGTCAGGATGGTTGCAGATTGGACAAGTTTTTTAAAAGAAATCAAAACAAAATACCTCTTCCCAATTCAGGGCATTAATTAGCTGTTTGCCTCGTCTGGCAAGCAAACTTTTCCAGACCCACAAAACTAAAAAAAAAAAAAAAAAGTGCCTCTAACTGAATAAAAGAGCTGTGTTTCCTGGCTAATATTTGTACAAGTTGGTTCTTGCCCTCAAAATACATAGTCATTGGGATGGTTTTTTTTTAGCTATTCTTTGACACCCTTCTGGTAGCATTTCTTTTGTCAATCATGAATTGCTGTTTAAGTTGTCATTGGTAACTAAATGATTGGAATTCAATTAGGATACATGGCTAATTAAATGAAAATACAGACCTCCTAGGAATGGGGTGAAGACACCGGTAGACAGTTTAAGGTTAAAGTTTTGTGGGTTTGAAGATGTAACAACAAAGTCAGGTAGTGAGTTCCAGGCACTGACCACTCTGTGGCTGAAGTAGTATTTTCTGCAATTGAGTTTGGAGCAGTTTACTTTGAGTTTGTATCAGTTGTTTGTCCGTGTGTTATTGTGGTTGAAGATGAAGCAGTCATTGATAGGTAGAACATGGTAGCAGACAAGTTTGTGTACTAAGCTTAGGTCAGATGATGGGCAGCATAGTTCTAAGTTATCCAGGTCCAAAATTTCATACTTGGTGGTATAAGGTAATCTATTACGAGCCGAGGAGTGGAGTACTCTTCTCATGAAATACCTCTGAATTCGTTCATATATCATGTGAAGTTTTCCCGTGGTCATCTTTAAGCACACAGTTCCTTTCTTCATTGTTGTCTTCTTTCTTTCTCTCTTTCTCTTTTTTTTAACCTCCAGTTGGAATGAAGGAGGCTAATTAATTTCAGACCATACTTGATGAAGTCAGCACCATAGGAAGGGCTGCGTGCAAGACATGGCTGATTTCTTTCAGCTGAGAGTGATGAATTAAAGATGAAGCTTTGCTTTCACAACTCTAATTTAGAATGCATATATATATAGCAAATAATGCTTATATCCTCCATAACAAAGAAAAACTTGTTCTGGCGAGCTCCCATCATTTGTTAAGCTCTGAAAAAAATCTTTGATTCTTGTTGGCAACTCATCTGTGAATGGGCAAAACAGATCAAAAAATACACATTTTTTTTTTCCCTGCATGTTTTGCATAAGTGTGTGTTTGTATGCACGCATGCATGTTTGATTATATACTGCTTTAACTCAGGGACTCTTGCTAAGGTCTATTAAATATTGTTTAAGGGTACATATGTGGCAATTTAAAGATGGTGTCTTAAAAATGTGAATTGCTAAATGATAAATTAAATAAATGATAAAAGACAGGATTGGCTGATCCCTAGACAAAACTGGGGTAAAAAAAAACTATTTGTACATAGATTGTGCATTCTTTCTCACATCAATGAATTCCAGGTGCTTTTTGGGACTACAAAGACTATGATCCGGAGCTGAGGTGATTTATGATGCTAAAATAAATAGTCCAATCCAGTGATATCTGGAGAAGTGAAATTGCATCTGGAGAGTGAGGAAGTACACAGAAAGTGAATCAATGCTGGCCTGTACAATACAGGTCATCCTCAAATTACAGCCATTCATTCAGTAACCATTTGAAGTTACAAGGGCACTGGAAAATCCAGATGTGTTTAACAATTGCACACTGCAGTTAACTAACAACCACAGCCCCCCCCCCCCCCCCAAAAAAAAGGTCATAAAATCAGGCACAATTCATTTAACCTTGCTTAGGAATGGACATTCTGTCCCCAAACGAGGTTACAAGTCAAGGACTACCTTGACTTGTACAAGTTTGGACTACCTCCAAACCTTCTTTGGAAATATTTTTTTTCTCAGTGTATTTCTTTACCCTTATATCCACAATGCACTGATTGAAAGTAGTTAGGTTTTTTTTTAGTAGATATACACATTTAGGATTGCTCTTTTTAAATGGTCATCAACATCCTTTAAAAGATATCTCACACAAAGATTTTTAGAAATGTGCAATTTTATTTCAGAATATTCAGTCAACTAAAAGGCTGCAAAATAAGCAACTTACAGGTCTTTGGATCAAGTGAACCCAGAAAACCTTCAGTATGTTTTGAACATTGCCAGGCGAGCTGTACCTATGTTGTACCTTGTTTTCAGGTATATTTCTACTGCCCCCATCCCAAACTTGGAAAAAGCCAATTGCAAGTATCAGCCTTCTTAATTATTTTGCTTACTAATGCTATGGATATATCCATGGGCTAAGTCTTCCATAGTATCGTAGCAGGTATCCATGGTGTAAACAGTAAGAGCACTTAGCATTTTATAAGTCTAAATAGCACTTTAGATTTATATACAGCTTTACAGCCCTCTCTAAGCAGTTTAGAGGGTCAGCTTCTTGCCCCCCACAATCTGGATCCTCATTTTACCAACCTTGGAAGGACTGATGGCTGAGTCAACCTTGAGCCTGGTGAGATTCAAACTGCCAAATTGCAGTCAGCCAGCAGTCAGCAGAAGGAGCCTGCAGTACTGCACTCTAACCACTGCACAACTATGGCTCACTATAGTTTTTATCAATGATAGCTTTTATCAACTCTGTTGATAATATAAGACCATCTACTAAGATCTGGCTGATAAAATGAAGCATGAGAGGGTCGAGTTCATTTTCACCTGAGATGCAAAGAATCATTCTTGAGCTTTTCTTGGGAAATCTTATGCTAGCCTGCTGAAACTGAATGATGGTCAAGAAAATGATTTATATCAGGGGTGGGATTCAAAAAATTTAACAACCGGTTCTGTGGGCGTGGCTTAGGTGGTGGGCATGGCTTAGGTGGTGGGTGTGGCTTGGTGGTCATGTGACTGGGTGGGTGTGGCTTGGTGGTCATGTTATTGGCTGAGTGTGGCCAACTCAAAATCACTCACATCGAGGCATGCATCTCCTTGCCTGGCCTCTCATGACTGTGGGGATGCTGCAACAGTCATAACTGTGAAAAATGGTCATAAATCACTTTTTTCAGTGCCATTATAACTTTGAATGGTCACTCCACACAAGCAAAGTACCAGCAAAGGAGGGGAAAAAAACTCCAGAGAAGTTCCTGAGACAGGAAGTCTAGTCCTACCAAAAATGTAATCAGGATTATCGGAGAGGCAATTTCTGTAAGCAACACCAGAATGTTTCCTTCCTGCCTTCCTTACAGGATTAGGCCAGGAATTTCTTCTAACAATCAGTTATCCAAACTGCTTAGAATATTAACAACCGGTTCTAGCGAATAGGTGCAAGCTAGCAGAATCCTATCCCTGACATATATTATAAGCAATGTGTACAATGTGAATGCAGCATTCATTTCATAAATAAGCTGCTTCAAGGTAGACACATGGCTTCTACCCATGAGAGTTGGGGATTCAATCCCCTCACCAAGGAAGCCTGCTGAATGTCTGGAGGCATCTCACTAGCTTTCAACCCAGCTTTGCTCACACATTTTATTATTCTCAGCATAAAAGTAGAGAAAAGGAAGACAACACACACCATGTTGAGCTCCTGGAAGAGAGGCATGACAGAAATGGAATAAATGAATAAAACACTGGTCTTGATTTAGAAGATCTAAAGCCAGATAGGTCCCCAATTATGTCTTCATATGCTTTGCTATCTGTAATTGTAGTGACAGGGGTTGGCAATATGTATGATTGTAGTTTCTTATGTCATAGCTTTCTCAGAGGTTTGTACGTGTTTGAAACTGGTCTGAGCTAAGCTATTTATCTATCAATAGTTCTTTGGGCCCGGTTCAAAAAAGACCCTATATATTTCCATAAACAAAGATATTTACCAAATAAATAAACCCTTTTAAAGTCTCAGGATCTTGATTTTGAAGTGAAGTCCACCATCACTTCTTCGCTAGCCTTGTTAATGGAGATTTGGACACAATCTAGTGTACTTTGGCTGAAGATGGTTGTAATTCTTCAAGCAGCCAGAAGCTGCACAGCTCAGGTCTCCAAACTGGGGAAAAGATCGTAAAGTCAAGATTTTAATTTCATATTTAGAAATGTGAGCCTGAGTAGGATTTCAGATGTCCTACTTTAATGTCAGAATAGAAGCTTGCACTGTATGTTGAAGGAAATACTTGTCAATACATTTATACTGTATATTCAGGGCTAAGGCAGAAGTGATTGACTCACATGAATCAATCAATGTTTACCAAAATCTGCCTTATAATTTTCTGAGTGTTCTTTTCTTGAAAAAACAGCTTCTGTTTTTCAGTCATCTTCTCGGAATTCTGGAGAATTTCTTTTTAATCATTCTTGGTAGTATTATCTTGGACTTATCTTATTCTCAGTCGTGATAGAATTGTCTATGGAGATCCAGGTCATGGTTATTGATTTTTTTTTTCCAAAAGGCAACTGGATTTTCTTGTGTTGTTGTTGTTTTGATAAGGTTTTGCTTCTCATCCAAGAAGTTTCTTCAGTTCTGACAGAATTATTACTGGTGGGATTTTGCGTGACATCACTGTTTAAAATTCTACAGCCTGGATTTTCACATTTCCTATTTCCATCCTGATGTCCTTGATGAACTCACCAAGAACAATAAAAAAAAAAATGTCCTAATACCTGAAGACAACCCAGAGGAATATTTAACCTTGTAAACCATGTGACAGACTTTGAATCTTTTTCACATCAAAGAATCCCAGGTTCCTTTTTGGACTGCAAAGACTATGATCCAGAGCTGAGCTGATTTATGAATAAATAGTCCAATGATATCTGGAGAAGTGAAGTTGCATCTGGAGAATGAGGAAGTACACAGAAAGTAAATGAATGCTGGTCTGTAAAATAGCAGATTTTAGAGATATTGCGTCTTGTTCTATAAATTGAATCTGAGATACCCCAAAACATATACAATGGTTGAGTTTGCATATAAACTAAGGCCTATTTTTACTCAACCATGATTTATCTTTAATGGTTTTCCTCACACACTAAATGATAAAACATGATTTCATGCCAGTGAATTCTGCTGTGAAGTCTTGTTGGGGTGTGGAGGTGAAAGAAGAAAATATTATTCCATTATTCCACTACTATTCTGAGTTAATCATATTGTTCTGACATTTTCAACTGGTGTTTCTACACAGCTGCCTAGCTTTGTATCTCAGAAGTTCCTGTTTGAAGAAATCTGTTTTGAATTATGGCTGATTTACACACTGAATCAATCATTGATCCATTGATTGCTTCTGAAATTATTTTGATTCTTTAATAATACACTTTTCGTCCCCTACCTTCAGACTCTGATTAAAACCAGGCAAAACCCATGGGGGGGGGGATTCCTTGAGACAGGAAAGGACAAATAAGATCCCAGCTTTTTCTTATTGAGGTGCCATTAGAGCATATAAATCTCGTCAAGGTTGTGATAAATGCAGATTGATGCATTATGCTAGCCAAATGGAGTTTATGGATTGTGTCTTGTGATTCACAGTTCTCTGAGGTTGTGTTTCTGAACTAGATTCTTGCTATAGTTTGGAAGAGAGCATTCTGAACGAAGCATTATTGTTCCTCTTCCAGATGTAATCCTTGGCCCTATCAAGAGACAATTCTTTGAGGAAAAGATGGGCAGTTGATATTTTTTTTTAAATAAATAAAATGATTTACAGTTCCCTTTTAAGGGGACCCAAAAATGTATCAGTGAGTTCATTCCATCACACAAAAACAGTGAGAAAGGACTTTGATTCTAGATCCTAATATGTGGTATAGTTTGGAAGGTCCATCCATAAACAAAGAAAAACAAACCAGGTACAGATGGATACATTTAGCTGAAGAAATTCAGGGCCAAATGTCAAGCTATTAGGTGCATTAAACCAGCCAGATGTCTAGAGAAATACTAGCCAATTTTCAGTGTGTTTGCTAGACCTGGTCCCTGAAGCACTTAGTTGTTTGTTTTGAACATTGGATCCCCACATCTTGATTCAATATGAATACATTCACCAATTTAGCATTTTAAAGAAAGTTTAGAACCAGTCAAGGGTAGGCCACCTGGTGTCCTCCAGATGCTATAGATTTCAACTTACGGCCATAGCAAACAATGGGGAAGGACTGTATCTAATCCAAACATCTGAAAAACACCAGGATATCTGAAGAATAACTTTGTGGGCATAAGAAACTGGTCTCAGTTCAAGCATGCCATTCAATTTATCTAGTTAAGCTATGGACTGGCCATGGTTCTACCACAAGCGCTGGAAATCTGCAGTCACAGGACAGCGTGTAGTTTCTAAACTCACATTCTGTAGCCTTCAGGGTCCCTTTAACCATAAATGCTGAAAACATGCCTTGTTGAGATGGGAAACAAATGAAAATTGTAATATAAGCAGTAAAATAAGCGAAGCACAGGTAAATAAAAAAGAAACACTTTAACATAACCTGAAGAACCTGCCCTACTACATATGTGATGTGATTCCATTGCTACAAAATATTCAATATTTCCCTATTGAAACTTGTAGTCCACAACCCTTTTCCTGCACTAATTGAGAGAGTCTGAAGATTGAATCTGGGACTTGAAGCTTCATATGCTCCAAGCCACCAGAGTTTTGATCAAGTTTGACCAGAGCTGTGACCAGGTTTTCCCAGTCTGATGCCTTCTAGATATATACTTGGGAGGTTTGAAAGTTTGGAGATGACTATTGTAGCCTATAGACATCCAAAGAATGTCATACTGGCGATCCAGCATGCATTATATCAGACTAGGCAAAAGAAGACTCAGATTCTAAGTCCTCCTTTAGCTCCGATGTCATCTGGGTGACTTGTGGCCAGGCTCTTCTTCTCAGTTAATGGAGAGTAGTTGAGAAGGTGCTTGAATAGAAGTTTCCAACATCTAAACACTCTTTTTCTCTCTTCTTCATGTTAAAATTTGAAATAATAAACTTGAAATTCCACAAAATTTCAGAAGTTAATATTATGCAACATTAACTCCTAATTCTTAAAAGTATGCCTTTGTGGATCATTCTCCTTCATTAACTTTGTTTATGACCTCCCCCCCCCCCCAAATAACTAGTGTTATACAGTGGCTTTCATCTGAAGGTTTATTTTTAAGACCATCTAATGGAATCGCCCATTTGAACCCCAGACCTTCACTGATTGAGTTGATTTGCTGAGTTAGATCAGGGGCCTTCCAATCCTTCTTGCCGATTTCAATAGCCTTTTGAAACAAATGGTTGTGAATCAATTTATTCAGATGAGTTCTGATCTGATTGTCGCATCTGTTCAGCAGATTTATTTTGTGATTCCTTTCAGCAAGGCAAAGGGAGTTCCAAATTTCCAACAAAGTATCTAAAGAAGTCAAAAGCACCTCATGAGTACAGTTTGCCCACTCCTGGTCTGGACCTTAGAATTAAATTAATTGGTGGTAGAGACAGGGCAGAGAAGATTATTCTTTCTTCAAGCTAATTGTCACTTGCTTGGGTATCTTTAAGAAGATATTTAGACAAATTAACAGAGATTAGGCTTATTAACAACTAATGGCCATGTCAGTTAAATTTCTAGCTTCAGAGATAGAAATCATATACCTTTTGATATCTACTGTGCTGATGGGCAAGTTAATGTGTAAGCTTTCATTCCCACCGATAGTCTTCTGAAACACATCTGGGTTAGAAACTGAAGGCTGGTCTTGGTGAATTTTTATTCTTTTCCCAAAGAACATTATCTTAGCTAGTTCTCTGAAAAGGAAGGAAAGGCCATTGGAACATGTACAGAGGTTTTCCATCATTGTGTTAAGAGACAAATATGGTTTTGCCCATGGCACATCATCTCCCAGAGATTCTTTTTCAGAATAACAGTGAACAACAATAACAAGTGACTGTCCAATCTCTTTCTAAAATGCTTCAGTGATGGGAGCACCCACAACTTCTGAAGTGAAGCCATTCCACTGGTTAATTGTTCTCACTGTCAGGAAATTTCTCCCTATTTCTAGGTTGTTGGGTTTTTTTCTTCATTAGCTTCCATCCCTTTGCTTCTTAGGCCACGGAAAAGAATGATTCTGTCCTTAAAAGCACTTCCCTTTCGCTCATGCTTAAGGGAGAGAAAGCATGGTTGCATGCCATGGTTTTATTGATTAAAAAAAGACTTAAGCCAAAACATGCACATTACCTTTTTTAAAAAGGTGGGAGGGAGAAGAAAAAAGAGGAGGAGAATTTCTGATTGCAGATAAGCGCTCAATTTGATTTAGTGTCGAATGATTGTGATGGGGTTGATAACTCGGCATTCATCAGTAATTCATCTTCTCTTGGTCGAAATTTACCGCAAAGCCAGAGCTTTCCCATCCCTGACAAGTCCTATTAATCTTCTTCAGACACATTTCAATAGGTGTCTCCATCTCAGCCCTTCATCTAAACACTCTGAGTGTTGCCAGAGACTGGGAGATGCCTTTATTTCAGATTCCACAAGGAGGAAAGAGGAGACTTCCTTAGGGTGGGGGGAGATCGAGGTTTTTTTCAATCCTCCCTGTCCATGTAGTCTTTTATCATTCCTGGATAATTTTCTTTAACTCAACCTGGAAAGGAAAACATTCCTTTTTTGAAAGAGCAACCCATTGAGCTATATCAGATTTCTGTAACCAGCCACCCCTCAATGCTTAGGATTCTACCCCTTGCCATACCCAACTTATACATATTAAGTAGCCATGGAGTAATAACTGCTTTATTTTGTGTGTTACTCTAATGAAGCAAGTTGAGAAATGTTGTGCTCTTTAGGAATAATCGGATGCAACCCACACAGTTTAGTCAACTTTAGTCTAAAGTTTAGTCAAATAACAATCTTGAGATGAAATGCACTGTATCTCCCAGCCTTCCCATCCAGTTAATACACTAGCTGGGCTGATAGTATATGTAGTATAGCACATTTAGAAGGTGTCAAAAGAGTGATAGGAAAAGTTGAGCTGGACTGTGTAGTTTAAGAAAGCCATCAATGCTTGATTTGAAATCTCTCTTTAGAAAATAACTATCTTGTTCACTAAGACTAAGCCATATAATTTTCATCCTCTCCATCGTGAAAAGGCGACCATACTGGCTTACCTGGTGGAAGTACAGGATAATCCTTGACTTATGAAAGTTCTCTTAGTGACCCTTCAAAGTTTCAACATCCCTGAAAAAAAGCGACTTATCATCATTTTCACACTTAAGACCATAGCAGCATTCCTCTGATCAAAATTGAGATGTTTGACAACTGATTCATATTTTTGACAGTTGCAGTATCCCGGAGTCACATGATCAACTTTTGAGACCTTCTGGCAAGCAAATCCAATGGGGAAACCAGATTCCCTTAACAACCATGTTACAAAGTTAATGACTTACCACCATGGCAAAAGAAAGACCATAAAATGAGGTCAATGGTCTCGTTTAGCAATGGACATTTTTGGGCTCAATTGCAGTTATCACTCAAGGACTCCTTGTATATATATGTATATATGATTTAATCCAACAGTCTGTCTTCAGAGTGGCCAAACAACTGTTCTAAGGAAGCTCACTTTACCTCTGTGTGAAGTAGGGAAGGGCTTGCCTGAGATGTTTTCCCACATTACCCTTTTTATCTGACTGTTGCTTTGGTAGCAGATCTTCGTCCTGTCCTTCAAGGCTCTTCCCTATGCCCTCTACATTAAACCCAATCTTAGACATTTTCTACCATTCCTGTAGAAGATGACCAAGCTGAACCCGAGGGAGGAGTCAAGTACATCATTAGTCTTGAATCCATTCATTCCCATGAGAGATTTCAGTCCAGCCCACCTTGAATTCCGTCTACCACCAATTTGCTTGGATGTTTGTAGTTCAGATTTTTGTATAGATCTTAAGCTTCCAATAAACCCTTATATTCATTTGAATTGCCTAGATTCCTGTTTTCCTGCACTTGAAAATTCCAGTATCTCTGACTTTTTTTTTCTTTTTCCCATTTCCCAAAAAAATCCTGAATTGCAAGCACCTACCATTTGGGGGGATATTTTCTGGGAATATTATTAACTTTCCTAGAAATAAGGGAAATGCCAGAGACTGAAACTAGCAACATGCCTTTTAATTACTTAAATTAACACTGTTTTCCTCTCTCTCATTCAAGAGGCTGGCAAGTCCCTTGGACAACTCATTGCTTAACTCTAGAATAACCTGATAATTGCTGGATGTTCACATTCAACAAGATTCTGAATCTTAGAAATACTGAAGGCCTTCATATTGGAAGCATTACTGAAAAAAGGAGAGGACCTTATCCCATTCTTCTATGTCCAAACACCATTGATTTGGTCTAGGTCTCAACTGGCCCTATTCCCACAGAATACGTAACTGGGTGACAGATGTGGGAATGCCCACAGGGAAATCAATTGCCCCAATCAATAATCCTGCAGGGTTAAAAATGTAACACCCAATATATATATCTAGTGATGCAAATAGTTAAATTGACTCCACTCAGCCAGTCGGAACCGTGGGACAAGCTAAACCTAGTCATTAAATCCCTTTTTACTATTTAGTCATCCTGAAAGAAGATCCAGACTTCTGACTTTCCAAGGTCAGTAAAATGAGGACCAAAATTGTTGGGAGAAGATGCTGAGTCTGTAAACCACTTAGAGTGGACTGTAAAGCACTGTGAAGCCGTGTATAACTTTAAGTGCTGTTATTGCTGTTGCTAGTGCTATATCACCATGACTTGTGTTGGTGGGTCAACTTTTTCAACCAGTACTGATCCAACAGAGATATGTGGAAAACCTGCTAGAGGTCTTCTTTTGCAAGGAAAGGGTTCACATTATCTCTATTTTATTATTGTTGCACATGCATGCCTCTTTAGAACACCCTCCCTGTGAAAAATTTGATCTGTTCTCTCTTCACTGGATTTTCATTTGAAAATGGGGAAAAATGCCTTAAAAAAAAAAAAAAATGATCCGGAATTGTGGTCAAGGAAATATTCAGCAGGAAGACAGCTATGTGAAGACAGCAAACACCATTGAATATCTTGTGAATGACCTCCTCTACTACCATGGTGTTTTATGGTGCAATGGTTAAAATATAGTATTGCAGTCTAATTCTGCCCACTGCCAACAGTTCGATTCTCACCAGGCTCAAGATTGACTCAGCCTTCCATCCTTCTGAGGTTGTTAAAATGAGGAGCCAGATCGTTAGGGGCAATATGCTGACCCTATAAACTATTTAGAGAGAGCTGTCTATTACTATTGCTATAAATAGGAAGCCATTCCATTGTAAGAACTCACTGCCAAAGCTGCAATGATCTCTCTCTCACACACACAAATATACACACACATGCAAACATATCCCCCCCCCCCCTGATTATCAGAACTGGATTTGAAACATAATCCTGAACCGTTCAATTGAACTGTATGTTTCAACTTTTAACTTGTAAAGTTTGCAAACAGGATGACCCAAAATAAACTTAATCCATCCAGATTTAGCCCAATTCTCCGGTCCAAATTCAATTTCCCTTCCTGAGGCCATTCTTGATGAACCTTTGGTGGGAGAGGTAAGAAGTGACTTTGAACAAGGTCTGGCACATGCTGTGATTGTGTGTCGTTGGACAATAGCAACAACAGTGTGGAGAAATCAAAACCTTCACTTCCATCTTGATCCATTTTTAACACACATCAGTCCAATGCCATTTGAGACCCAAGGACCAAAATATATCCCCTGGGACCCTCTCTCTCCCCTATCATACATTAGCTACCAAAGCGTGAACAAATATTGTTCTGTGTAATATTTAAAGATGGATTAACTTTGGGATCTCTTGCAGCAGGCAAAGGAGATGGATGCAAAATGAGTGTGTGTGTGTGTGTGTGTTGTGCCAAAAAGCTGTTTGGAATTTAAATTTGATCATGAATAGCTGAGGTACTTGGCTAGCAGAACAGAAATATGGTATTATCCTTCTGAATGAAATCCTCAGATTGGTTTTAATGCATCAGACTTGGCACCTTTGAATCAATTCACAGATTTGATGCATTATTAGCATAAATCCTTTTTTCCCCTGAATTGTTGCAATTCATGCAATCAGTTATTTGAGTATACTTACCATATGGATTTGGGGAGATTCACAGACTCCTAGTGTTTCAGGCTAATTTCAATTTGTTATAGAATTGATAGAACGAAGGAGAAATTTCCTGACAATGAGAACAATTAATCAGTGGAACGGCTTGAATCCAGAAGTTGTGGATGCTCCAGATTATAAATGTTTAAGAAGAGAGTGGACAGCCACTTATCTGGAATGGACAGAGTTCCTGATTGAGCAGGAGGTTGGAGTAGAATACCTCAAAGGTCCCTGCCAGCTCTGTTATTATGTTATTCTGTTTTGTTATTCTAATGATTATTCAAATATAGACAGGAAAAAATGCGTAGTGGGGATAAAGTGAAGCAATGGCAACATTTTAAGTCACCCAGAACCGCTTGAAAGTGAGATGGGCAGCACATAAATTTAATATAGTAATAATTTTATGTTCAATCTTATAGCTGACCATATTTTTTGCAGTTTTACCTCCATTCAGAAATTGAAACAAGTAATATCTAAATGCCAGCTGATAAACTGCCACTTACCTAGTTCCCAGGGGTGGGATTCTATGGGTTCATACCTGTTCACTAGAACCGGTTGTTAACATTCTAAGCAGTTCAGAGAACCGGTTGTTAAAAGAAATTATTGGCCTAATCCTGTAAGGAAGGCAGGAAGGAGACATTCTGGGGTTGCTTACAGAAACTGCCTCTCCATTAACCCTCATTACATTCTTGGCAGGACTAGACTTCCTGTCTCAGGAACGTCTCTGGAGGTTTTTTTCCCCCCTCTTTTGCTTGTGTGGAGTGACCATTCAAAGTTACAGTGGCACTGAAGAAAGTGACTTATGACCATTTTTCACACTTACGACTGTTGCAGCATCCCCACAGTCATGAGAGGCCAGGCGAGGAGATGTGTGCCTTGATGTGAGTGATATTGAGTTGGCCACACCCAGCCAATAACATGACCACCAAGCCACGTCCACCCAGTCACATTACTATCAAACCACAACAACAACTAAGCCACACCCACAGAACCAGTTGTTTAAAATGTTAATCCCACCCCTGCTAGTTCCCTATGGCGTGTCAAACTCACATTCAGGTAACTAAGCAAATAGGCTACTATTAACAGATGCAGATAATACCACTCCTATGGCAGAAAGTTGAAGAGGAAGTAAAGAGCCTCTTGATGCAGGTGAAGGAGGAGAGTGCAAAAGTTGGCTTGAAACTCAACATTAAGAAAACTAAGATCATGGCATCCGGCCCTCTCAATTCCTGGAAAATAGATGGAGAAGAAATGGAGGTAGTGACAGATTTTATTTTCCTGGGCTCCAAGATCACCACAGATGGGGATTGCAGCTAAGAAGTTAAAAGACTCTTGTTCCTGGGGAGGAAAGCTATGGCAAATCTAGACAGCATACTAGCAAATTTAGAAAGCAGAGATATCACCCTGCCAAAAAATGTGTGTACAGTCAAGGCTATGGTTTTCTAAGTTACAATGCATGGATGTGAAAGTTGGCCCATAAGGAAGGCTGAGCACCAAAGAATCAAGGCCCTTGAACTCTGGTACTGGAGGAAAAGACTCCTGTGAGTCCCTTGGACTGCATGGTGATCCAACCAGTCAGTCCTAGAGGAAATCAATCCTGACTGCTCTTTAGAAGGCCAGATCCTGAAGATGAAATTCAAATACTTTGGCCACCTAATGAGAAGGAATGAATCATTGGAGAAGAGTCTAATGCTGGGAACGATTGAGGGCAAAAGAAGAAGAATACAGAGAATGAGGTGGCTGGATGGAGTCACTGAAGCATTTGGCGTGAGCTTAAATGGACTCTGGGAGATGGTAAAGGACAGGAAAGCCTGGAGAAATGTTGTCCATGAGCTCGCAATGGGTCGGATACAACTTCGCAACTAACAACAACAATAGATGCAGAGATGCCTTCATCCTACCCACTATTATTTTTCTTTCCTTTCCAGTATCTACATTCCATAAATTGCAGATATAGGAATGTGTTTGCTATGGTTTCTCATTGCACAAGTAATGAAGTTGTTGTTTTTGTATTTCTGCATTTCTTAGATAGTTTTGGCTGGAACGCATGTGGCGTTTCATGCTTCAGTAATGACATTCACAGGTGCATGAGAAAGAGGGAGAAGGGAGAGTTCAAAAGTCCATTTTATAGGCCACATGGCAATGTCCTTTAAGGACCACCCAGGTAGCAGGCAACTCGTTGTGTGTGGGTCAGTGGAATGAATATGTGGAAATCATATGTTCCTTGTCTAATCCGAGATGACATTTAGCCTTGATTCATGGAAACAATTGCAAGGCTTACCTTTTATTTATGGAGATGACCAAAGTTCTGCCATCATCTTGAGAACTTTCTCAGCTATCCTTCTTTGTCCTGCTTCCAGAATGTAGGTGTGTTCATCACTGAGTGCTTCCATCAAAACCACCTTGAGGGATTCCTACAATAAAAAGACAGGGCTTCAATAGAATCCCTCTTGTCTCAACACATTAAATTGAAAAGATATGGACAAACTTCCAGTTTATTGTAATTTCTTCTTGTTTTGAGCTGAAAATTTCACCTGCACTTCCCCCCCCCCCTTGTCATTTTATTGCATCAAAGGGAATTTGTTTTTGAAATTTCCTTCAAAGGACATAAAACTAGACAAAATATTGTCAGTGAAATGTGATCTATTTAGCTATATTCCAAATACAAATTAAAAATCATTAAATAAATGAGAGAGAGAAGAGGGAGGGAGGGAGGGAGTACAAAGGAAGGAAGGAAGGAAGGAAGGAAGGAAGGAAGGAAGGAAGGAAGGAAGGAAGGAAGGAAGGAAGGAAGGAAGAAAGAAAGAAAGAAAGAAAGAAAGAAAGAAAGAAAGAAAGAAAG
>BLBF01000077.1:4898846-4912960 GCA_015471245.1 Laticauda colubrina | reverse complement strand
CTCTCTCTCTCTCTCTCTCTCTCTCTCTCTCTCTCTCTCTCTCTCTCCCCAGCCGTCCTCTTTTGTAATTTTTTTTAACTTTTCTTCCTCTTTTGCTAAGACAATCGCCTCGCGCCTTCCTCCTCCTCGCCTATTTTTTTTTCCCGTCCATTCGTCCGCGTTCCCCCTTTCCTTTCTCAACCCCACTTTCGGCTGCCTGCCTGCTGCGTGCGTGCGTGCGTGTCTGCTTCCCGCATTTATTTACTATTTTGCCATTGTAACTGGGGGAAGAAGAGCCGTGCGTTTTTTTCCTACCATCTCTCTCCCCCCCCGACCACCCTTTCCACCCAAAGCATTAAATTAAACTGAACGAAAGGACCGGCAAAAGGAGAGGGGGGAGAACCCAACAAGAGAGCGAGAGAGAAAGAGACGGGAAAAATTAAAAGAAAACCACCACCGTCGCCGATTACAACGCGCTCCCTTCTCCTCCAAAGCAACTTCCAAACCAAGAGAAGCAGAATTAACTTTGCCAGCGTGAACTGCGAGAGAAAAAGGCTGGAGGGGGGAGAGCAAAAAGACTACAAATAAAAGTGGAAAACCCCCTCCCTTTCTCTTTAGACCGCCACAGCTCGCTTCGGCTCCTAACAGCAGGCGCAACCGGCCGGAAAAGCGGATCCGGCGGCCACAGCAAGCGACGGGGGGCCGCGCGATTTGGCCACGGTGTCCCTTAGATATGGCAATGGTAGTGGGCGCCTGGCGAGACCCGCAGGACGATGTGACCGGCCCGCAAGGAACGCAGCCTTCGCAAGCTCCCCCGGTGCCGGGAGCTCCCACCGGCGCCCCCCATACCCCACAGACGCCCGGCCAAGGAGGGCCCCCCAGCACCCCAGCTCAAACAAACCCGGGCAGCCAGCAAAACCAAGGGGAGAAGCAGCAGCAGCAGCAGCACATCGAATGCGTGGTGTGCGGGGACAAATCCAGCGGCAAACACTACGGGCAATTTACGTGCGAAGGCTGCAAGAGTTTCTTCAAGCGGAGCGTCCGGAGGAACCTTAGCTACACGTGCCGCGCCAACCGGAACTGCCCCATTGACCAACATCACCGTAACCAGTGCCAATATTGTCGCCTCAAGAAATGCCTGAAAGTTGGCATGAGACGGGAAGGTATTGGAATTTCATTTGTTTTCCATTTCTCATCCGTGGGCGGGGGAGGGGGGACAGTCGAGGCGGGGATAATAATACCACCCACCCCCCATGCCAGGTTCCCCTTTAAAAACTGAAATCCAGCCTGCGAAGGGAGGTCTGGAGACTTGGTGGTTGTTGTTGTTGTTCTTATTCTGAACATTATTTTGAAGTCTGTTTTGTTTTGGCGCACAAAGTCGAGGGGCTTTTAGCACTTTCCTTTCCTTTCCCTTCCTTCCTTCCTTCCTTTCTTTTTTTTTTTTTTTTAAACATAAGCCCAGGTCTGGGGTTGTTCTCCTGAAATGGGAGGAAATGAGGCGAGGGGAGAGAAACCCGCTTTGAGTTTCTGGGCTCGGGGTGGGAGGCTGGAAGGACAAAAATGGCTTTCCTTAAGACTCCCGACCCCAAGCCAAACAACTTTTCTCTCTTCGCGCTCTCTTCCCGCTTTCCATCCTCCTCGAAATGGCTCGCGGGGGGTGTGTGTGTCTCCCGTAGCTGGGAAAGATCCCGGGAATAAAAGCAATAAAATGAAAGAAGGAGAGCTCCGGGGCAATCTAAGCTACGTAAACTTCTTCCCCTTGTTCTCTCTCGCCTCCCCTTCCTCCCTCCCTTCCTCCCTCCCCCGCATCAGCCTTCTTCCTTTCGGTTCCTGCTCTGTAAATAATCAGAACCCATAAATAAATCCTGGATCGATCGATCGATCGGGGCTTCCGTTCGGAATTCCGGCAGGTTCTACTGGGTTTTGCTCGGCTCTCCCGGAGTTCCGGAGAAGACTCGTTCTTTTTCTTCCACGAGGTCCTTTCGGCCTTGGGAAGATGGCAATAAAAACGTTCCCCGTTTCCCTGCTTAGAGGTAGCTCGTTTTGTGTATGTGCGATTCGGAAGCGGCGGAGGGAAGGCGTTGGGAAGCTCAGGCGGCGAGGAACCGGGCTTTTGAGGGGGTTGGTGAGGACGACGCGAAGCAGATCTCGGAAGCGTTGAAAGCCTTTCAAGGGAGTCGAAGCAGCGAGCGGGGATTATTTTTTTTAAATTATTTTTATTTTGTATTTTTATTCTCCTTTTTTCTCTTTCTCTCTCTCCGCAAGATGGAGTGCCGCAGCGAAAAAGCTCGGCGAGCGAAAGGCGAGGCACGGCTTCTTGTTAATGGCGTAGCGCGCCTCTTCCACTCTTTCAGCCGCCCCGGGTTGGATGGGGTTTTTTTTGCGGGGGGGGGGGGTTGAAAGCAGCTTTCCCACTTTGAGGGGGGCTTGCCGGCTTTGGGAAACGTTAGAGGTCAGGCTGCAGGGAAACCCCCCCCCCCCCCGCGCGCGCGCTTAGCCCTGCCTTAATTCGGCTTTCTTTGCCGCGAATCTCGGCTTCTTTCATTTTCTCTCTTTCTTTCTCTCTCCTCTGTCACCACCATGTAAATTTATGAACAAAACCAAAGGCCCACTTTCTGCAGAAGAGTTTTCCAGCAGCCCCTCCGCTTCCTCTCGCCCCCGGCTGGGAGCAGCGGAGAAAATATAACAATAGGGTCCGGAGGACCTACATTTCCCCCTTAGCCCGCCGGCATTGTGTATTTATTTTGCCTGCTTGCTTGCTTGCTTTTTTCTTCTCCCCCTCCGGCCTGTTTTGAGCAAGTGGGAAGCCACGCTGGAGAAGGCTCTCTTTTTTTCTCCTTCCTTTCTCTTTCTTTATGTCTTGGCCTGGCGGATATTTTTCCCCTTTGCTTTTTGTTTTTGTTATTATTTTAATGTGTGTGTGTGTGTGTGTGTGTACAAGGAAAGGGCTGCTAGGAAGGACAAGGCCGAGAAGGTTTCAGAAGGCAGGCTGGTTGAAAACGCGGGACAATTTCACGCCAGGCTTTTCCAAACAGCTTCTGCTTGGATTGGGGGGGGGGGGGGGGGGGGGAGAAGGGGTCGACCTTTTAGCATTGCACACACCCCTGGGCTGAAACCCTAAACATTCTTAGTCTCCCTTCCACGTCCAGATCTGTGTCGCTCCCCCACCCAGCTATCACACAAATAAACACGTACTTCCAGTGGGTGCAGAAGGGGGTTTTGTGTCTTGACCTTCCTTCCCGGGTCCCTCGGATTCCCTTCTCCCCTCCATCTCCCTCCTGCTGCCCCTCCTCCCCAGAAAGCCACCCAGGTGTAGTTCGGATAGCACCACCACCATCCTCCTCCTCCTCTTCACCCTCAGCCTTCCTTAGCAATGCAGGTATTAATTGCTGTAGTTTCTTTTTTATTCACGGCAGCCGTCCAGAGGGGCAGAATGCCACCTACACAGCCGACCCACGGCCAGTTCGCCTTAACCAACGGGGACCCCCTGAACTGTCATTCGTACCTCTCCGGATATATTTCCCTCTTGCTGCGCGCAGAGCCTTACCCGACCTCTCGCTTCGGCAGCCAGTGCATGCAGCCGAACAACATTATGGGCATCGAGAACATTTGTGAGTTGGCCGCCCGGATGCTTTTCAGCGCGGTGGAATGGGCTCGGAACATTCCTTTCTTCCCCGACCTCCAGATCACCGACCAGGTGGCTCTGCTGAGGCTCACCTGGAGCGAGTTGTTTGTCCTCAACGCTGCCCAGTGCTCCATGCCTCTCCACGTCGCCCCGCTCTTGGCCGCCGCAGGCCTCCACGCGTCACCCATGTCCGCCGACCGCGTGGTCGCCTTTATGGACCACATACGCATTTTCCAGGAGCAGGTGGAGAAGCTGAAAGCCCTACACGTGGACTCGGCGGAATACAGCTGCTTGAAGGCGATTGTCCTCTTCACCTCAGGTAGGGGGCGGCCTCTGCTGGGGGCTGGGGGGGTTGGTTGCCTCTGCCTTCCAAGTGCTGGTGGGCAGTGGGATTCGGGCCTCAGAAGAAAGCAGCCTCCCTCTCCCTTCTTCTCAATTTTCCTAGAAGAAATGGAAAAGGCAAGAGGGGGAGGAAAGAGCTCTCTGGGGCGTTTTGTTGTGGGTTGGTTGGCTTTTGGGGTGGGGGGACAGAGATGGGGATTAGAGCTGTGGTTTGACTGGGAGGCTGTATCCTTCTTGAATCTGTGTCAACTGTGCAGGCCTAAGGTTAAAGTTTGGAAAGTTCTACTTTCCTTCATTAGAAAAGACTTTTGTTTTTGTTTTTGTTTTTTTAAGGAAAAGAAATCAAGAAACTAGTAGGAGAATGGATAAAAATTGTAGGGACCTGGGATCTAGACAAAAGGGCCCTGTTTTATTTTAATGGAGCCCCTCTGAATCGCTGTGAACAGGAAGTGTGTGTGTGTTGGAGTTATCTCTAGAGTTGTCCCACTAAGCTCAGAGAGATGGGCTTTTGTGTCAAGAGAACTAGCCCAGCTTCATATTTTGAGACCACTGAAAGACAGAAAGGTGCTAAATGACAATGGTCAGTCAAATGAAAAAAAAAAGGGACAATAAACAAATTTTGCTTCTATAAAAAGAAAAATTAAGTTAGCCAAACCAGGAGATAGACTGCTCAGCTTAATAATAATAATAACCATCACCACCATCATCAATAAACAAACCTGATTGGATCCTAGACATGATTAGAGCAGCTAATCTTACACTATGACAACTATTGGCCTACTAACCGTGCCTAAACAATGAGTCAGGTTTTGTCCTTAATTTAGAAAATAGGATAAGTTAAAATGTAATATATGCACCACACATATTTAAATTACTGCTCCCCCAAACCAGAGCTCTGAACCAAACCTTCCTAATCATATTTTTTCCCATCAGTAACTGCAGTATATAATATAAGGCCACTGTAATACAGAAATGGCAGCATTCAAGGATCTTCCCTCTTCTCCCCATTTTAGCAAGTCATAAAAGCAGAAAATAGGCAATTTGAACCATCAGACATGGGGGGGGGGGATTCTAAGTAGGGAGGGAATATATTTCTGTGTCAACTTTCTCCTATATAAAAATAGTGCTACAGTTATAAAACAACAATGGAAGGTATGATGAAATCTAATAAGCCACGGTTCAATCTGGTTGAGTAAGACATCTGGGGTTAACTCTGGAGGTGAAATATTTCAAAGCATGCCTGTCTTTTATACTACACTGACTAACAACAACAACAACAGCAATAATATGATAATCATAATCATAATCATAATAATTCATGAGATCAAGTCTCTAACGTTTGCCTGATAGCTGAGGGAAAGCAGTTGAAGTCATATCTTAAAGTGTCTTCTTTCCTAAATAGTAAAGAATCCTGGAAAAACATTCACTCCACATACATGTAGGCAAGGCTTGTCAAAATGCATATATATAGAAATATCAGGAAACTGGCCAAGCTAAGTGCAGTTTATATGAGAAAATAAAGTCTCACGATTCAAGTTTTTTTTGTGTGTGTGTGTGTGTTAAGGGAGATCTGGGGGAAACCAAGTGCCTTCCTGGACTTTGTCCAAAATTTAGGTCATGACCTGAACTTCCTTTTATATATTATTGCTTTCCATAATTGCATTTTCCCCCCTGTTCAAATCTTTGTTCCCCACCCAAATCACTTGAGCTCCAAGCGTGGCTGGTTGTCAGAAACAATTCGAGAAAGAAGTGTGAGTGTGTGTGAGATGGTATGTTTGTGGAGTTTCTCTCTCTCTCTGTACCTCAGTGTCTTTTAAAAGAGGAAGAATTCTTAGGGCCTTCCCTTCAGACTCTACCTTTCTCCTTCTCCTTATCTTCCGCATTTATGATTATGATTGGAATTAGTGCTATTAATATTGTTCCCTTTTCCGGGAAACACTTCAAGGCACAGTTTGCCCTTAAAGCACAAGATTTATGACTGTTTGCAAAATACGGATCTGTATGTAAATTGCCTTTGCAAGGTAGATAAAACTTCTGTTATCTGATTTTGTGGAGTTATAAAATGAGGAGGGGGCGGAAACGGATGCGGGACTGACCAATTCAACCCGCCTAATAGACCGCAGGGCCTGGCATGTATTGGAAAGCCAGAAAGAGTCATCTGATTTTCTTTTTCTGTCTGTCTGTCTGTCTGTCTGTCTGTCTGTCTGTCTGTCTGTCCTTTCTTCTTCTTCCTGGGCCTTTTCTATAGATCCTGGACAGGGTTTCTAATGTCTTTCAAAATATGCATGTGTTGGTACTTTACCCAGCCAGCTAAGGTCACAACCAGAGTCAAGGCAGCTTTGATTAAAAGGCGGCTTTCATTGTATTTTAGCTCGTCAAATGTGGAGCTGTATTTATTTTATTTTTATATATTATATGTGGTGAGTGTGTTTGTGTATGTGAGTGTTAAAACCCAGCAGAGGGGAAGAGGGAGAAAACAGCTCTAATGAAGAGAGAGATCAGATTCTGCTTGGTTGCCCTTGAATAAGCTAAACTGACAAGATCAGTTTTAAAGGACCACTTAAATCACTTTCAAATACTGGAGGAGAAACTGCGGTATCACTTTTAGTGGAAATCGTTTCTTTCTTTCTTTCTTTCTTTCTTTCTTTCTTTCTTTCTTTCTTTCTTTCTTTCTTTCTTTCTCTTTCTTTCTTTTCTTTCTTTTCTTTCTTTTCTTTCTTTTCTTTCTTTCTTCTCAATTCTCTGGAGCTGAGTAGAGCTAATTTCTGAACCTACCTTCTTTAAAACACTCTCATGTTCTGTCGGCTAGGTTCTGCATCATTTATTTTTCCAATATGTTTTTTTTGGTGGGGCACACACGATCTTCCCTTTTCCCAACACCATGCCAAAAATAAATTAATTAATTAAAAATCCGTGCAGGTTGGGGGGGGGGGAAGAGGGCGACAGACTCCCTCCCTTCTCCAAGAATTTAAGGAAGGGAGGGGGCAATTAAGATTTAGAAACCTCTGCGCCCTTGCAGGAGGGGGCTTCAGCACGTGCTTAGCGTGCGGACTTCCTCAATCAAGCACACACACACACAGAGAGAGAGAGAGAGAGAGAGTGAGAGAGAGATCAACAGATAGACAGACAGACTTTAAACACCAACGAAAGCGCCTTGGTAGCTTCAAAAACAGGTTCCTCGTGAGAAAGTCCCCCGATGTTTCGATGTTTCATTGACCCTTAAGAGTCGCTTCACCGCAGGTGCAGGAGGGAAATTGTGCAAAAGGCTGGATTTTGGGCGCTGGATTGTGCGTGGAAGGGAGGGTTTTGCGAGGGTCAGGAAGGGAAAGCCCACCGGAACGGGCATGCAAGATATCCTGGTGGGGCTGAGCTGAGCGGGAAACCCAAATCCAGAGGAATAAAAAATCTTAAGGCCTTTTATTTTTTTTGGGGGGGGGGACAGATAAACCTCTTTTTAATCGGGGTGCAAGGCCTACCCACTTTGCACAGGGGCTTTGGGTTAGGATAGCAAGTCGGCGCAG
Source organism: Laticauda colubrina (assembly GCA_015471245.1). Taxonomy (NCBI): domain Eukaryota; kingdom Metazoa; phylum Chordata; class Lepidosauria; order Squamata; family Elapidae; genus Laticauda; species Laticauda colubrina. The sequence goes on along the minus strand of BLBF01000077.1, from coordinate 4,905,493 downwards.
TGAATTCAACCACGCTTGCAATTGGTGGCAAGGATGGGTCTGTGTGTCCATTTGTACAAGCAAACCGTGTCTTATTTCACACTGATGATGGTTCCTCCCCCCCCCTTTTTTTCCTTTGAAACCCCCCCCCCTCTTTCTTCTAGATGCGTGTGGTCTATCCGACGTAGCGCACGTTGAAAGTTTACAGGAGAAGTCTCAGTGCGCCTTGGAAGAGTACGTCAGGAGCCAGTATCCAAACCAGCCCACCCGTTTTGGGAAACTGTTGTTACGCCTCCCCTCTCTTCGCACCGTCTCCTCCTCGGTCATAGAGCAATTGTTTTTCGTCCGTTTGGTAGGTAAAACCCCCATAGAAACCCTTATCAGAGATATGCTACTGTCTGGAAGCAGTTTTAACTGGCCGTATATGGCCATACAATAAGAGAAAAAGGGGAGAGAAAAAAATATGTTGGAGAGAGGAGGAAAAAATAATAATAATTCCACAAATCAGAGAATTGGACAAAAGCAAAACAAAACACACACACACAATGGAAAAAAAATTGGAACAGAGGAATCGCGAGTGACATTTGGGTCTGGCGGTTGTGTAAACGTCCTTCCGGTTAAGCAAGGATGTCACATCTAAAAGAAGAGAGGAGAATAATTTGAATGGACTATGGATTTTTTTTTTAACAAAAGAGAGACTTGTTCAATGGACTTTTTACACAATGCATTAAAATTCCCTTGTCTTTCACAAGTTACTATTTCTCTCTTTTTCTCCCTTTCGCTTGAAAAAAAATCTTTCTTTCTTTCTTTCTTTCTTTCTTTCTTTCTTTCTTTTTCTTTCTTTCTTCTTTCTTTTTTTTGAGGGGGTGTTAAAACTTCGAAATGCAACCTCTCACTAAAAGTGCATTTTTTTTAAACAAGCAAACCTGTAGAAAATTAACATAATGGGAAAATTCCTCTTTCTTCCTGTCTATTTCTCTCCCTGTCTCTTTCTCTCCTCTATTGCCCCCCTCTCATCCTCTCTCTCTCTCTCTCTCCAAATTATTGATTTGTCCAACATTGTCTGTGTACTTATAGGATTTTGTTTTGGTTTTTTTTTTTAAAGAAATCCTGGTTCCAAACCAGTTTATTCTGTGGTTCTATAATAATTTTGATATAATCTTGGTTTCATTTTTCTTTCTTTTTTTTTTAAAGAACTGTGTATCCTTTAAAAAGTATATGTTCTGAAAGAATTAAAACTGTCTTGGAAAGGTTTCTGAGAAGAACATAAAATTGGGAATAAAGACACCCCCCACCCCAAAATAATTCTAGAAAGATGGAAGCGCACTTAAATCCGGTCAGCCAAAAATTTAGCTTCAAGCTACAACTATAATTATAGCTTTTTTATTATTATTAAAGTGAACCACGATCAACCTGCCTGTACCCCGTCTGAGGGGAGATGTATGTGTATATGTACATGTGTGTGTGTGTTATGTAAATACAATGCACACACATATATACACACAAAAACACATAAATGCATATATGGCAAAATATGGATTTTGGAAGGGAATTGGGTATTTTTTTGAAGGCAGATTGTGTCCAAGACACAAGATGGTTTTGGTAAAAAAAAACATGCATACATATATGTACACAGAAAATCACAGAGAGACTCATCACAAAGTTAACTTTTTTGTAATTTGAAATTGGGTTCCGCCTAGTTGTCAGAGTTCCTCTATCTGTTTGTATATTTGCAAGCTCTTTGTATTATAATACTTGTTGATATTTTCCCTTTTTTTAAAGAAAAAGAAAAAAACCCATTGAATTCAGCATGACAAAAAAAAAATAACACTACTGTTGGCACTTATAGATAATGTGGTTGATTCAGTACCTTAGAGTTTACAGTTTTTTGTGTTTTAAAGAAAAAAAAAACTGAAGGTTTTTTTTTAAGTGCAACATTTCTGTATACTGTAAAAGTTATAATAACTGAAAAACTGTTTGGTCCAGTCTTTGTGTGTTATATTCCAAGGAAAAAAAATTGAAAGTATTCAGAAATTAAAATATTATTTGATATCTGACCATTTGTACGACTCTCCTAACTGTCTTGGTGGGGAAATAAGCCTGAAGGGGTGATTTGTGTATGCCACTGTTTTTCTTTCCTTTATATAGGCTTGATTACTTAGATATGGTAAAAAATGGTGTTAAAAGGGAGCTTCAATGTCACAGTTCTGTTTTAATTTGCAGAATGGAAGGAAATATTGCTGATGGCAGGGAAGGCAGGGAGGTTCAGCTCTGCCAGTCAGATATTTTCTTCAAAACAAAACTAAACAAAACAAAAACATTAAATTTCCAAAATGTTACCTGGAGCATGTTTAGCTTCTCTCCCCCCTCCTCCCCCCTTCTGTAATCACAAATAATTTAATTTCACAGAATGAGTAGGGAGAAGGAGAAGAAAAGTTACTTCTCCCCCTTCAGTGTAAAAGTAGGAAATGTCACTCTAGATTACGGTTTATTATTTAATTGAGAAAGATCACAGTATTAGGATGGGTGTGAAGTGTATAATCAGATTCTAGGTCTTGAGCTGCTTGTGGTCATTTTAAGGTGTGAAATTGTTCTTCCAATGGACAGAATATTTGTATAGGTTCAATTTCTTTTTTTTTCTCCCCCCCCTTTTTTTTTGGGGGGGGGGGTAAGGAAGAAAGAAAGGTATACAGTGTTAAAAATTGCCTAGAAGGGTCTGCAAAACAGAATACATTAGGGCACCTCTTCACCTCCAGTGGGAGCATTGAACTTAATGGGGTGCGGTTCCAAAAGGCAGGCTCTCCTTATATAGCCCTGTGGCCTTTTGAACCAGCCTGGCAAATTTTCTGCTTGGTTAGGCGTCTAGTTCTTATATCAAGAACTAGATCCTTTCCTTCCCTCCTGATCCGATGTTCTTTAAGAGCTCTCTCACTATTTTTCTTTTTCTTTTTTCTTTTTTATCATATTGTTGTGGTGGAAGGCGTTTCTTTGCACCCGATTCTGAAGGGGGCAGCTGGTGAACCCAGATTCTTTTCTAAGATTCTCTCCCCCTCCCCCCCCCCCATTCCAAAACGTTGGAGAAAGATTGTTGGCTATTTTGGTGGTATTTGGTTAAAAGAGCTGATGTTTAGCATCATTTTCAGAAGCTGGGTTTTGTTGCATCCCTTGGTGAACTGATGCCCGCTTTTTATTTTTTTCTCCCCCCTCACTCAAAGTTTTCTTGGTCTTCCTCTAACTTAAGAAAGGAGAAAGTCTACTAGGTCTTCTCTTTCGATCATTCCCTTGTCTTCAAACTTTGGAGGCCTTGAAGGAGGCCTTGCCATCTTCTCCTTGCTCAGTTTTAAAAGAGGGTTGAAAGAGGCAAGGAAGAAAGGCTTTGGCGAGGGTGTAAAATCTCTTCTCCAATTAGAATATCTCTTTTGCTATCTCCCCTGCCAATCAGGAGCTTCTAAAAGTGGATTCACCTTGGTTTTTGACCCACTCTGGAGAAAGGGCAGTTTAGGGCAGTGTAAAGAAAGTTTTTCTTAGCTTGCTAGGATTTGGGGCAAAAGCCAGATCCCCTCCCTAGTGTCCATCACTCCCCAAAACTGACCTGAACTGATGGAGTGTTGGGTAGAGATGCCTAAAGGGTTGGGGTGGGGATTGAAATTGAGGAAGGCTTTTTTAAAAGGCTGGCCACTTTCTCTCCCACACCCATCTCTCACAGTTCCTTTGAACTTTTTATGTTTTATGTGAAAGGGGAAATGAAGGCAACAATTCTACACTTTCAGCGGGAGGGAGAAAGATGCAAAAGATAGAAACAGATTTAAGCAGGAAGCTCTGAAGCACCTCTTCCTCTTCCTCTTCCTCTTCCTCTTCCTCTTCCTCCTCCATAGCAGAGATCAGGGGGAAAAAACCCATCCCTCGTTTCGCACTTGTTCTTCCTCCCTGCGGCCCCCACATTCGGATCCCTTTCCTTTTGGCCGCATCCTGGCGAGCTCAGTATCCCCTCCCGCTAAAGCAGAAAGGTCAGGGGAAGGGGGAAAGCGTCTTGCCCAAGCACTCCCCCTCTCTTTCCACACACACACACACACACACACACACACACACACACACACACACCTCCCACCTTGCGGGCCTGGCGCTTAGGAGTTTCAAAGGCGTCTTCGGGCAACTTGACCTCGCTGGTGGGGTCGAGCGCTCTCGGGGCATCCTTTCAGGAGCCGGGCTTGTGGGAGTCTCGGGAGTGGAAAGTGGAGCTGTGCGAACACCCCGTCATGTGGAAAAGAAAACCTGCCCCCAACATGGCGTCTCCCGTCCCCCAAGGGCCTTGCAGAGAAAGAGCCCGCAGGTCTGCCGAGAAAGCCGGCGGCAGATAGAGCCGCTGGTCCTGGCGTTCGCCTGCTTCCCCCACCCTCGCCAAAAGGAGGCCCGGGGAGGGGGGTTGTCTTTCCCTCTTCCCCGGCCGGGGATGGGCCTCCAAACTGGGAGCTGCAAGCCGTGGCTAGCCAATTTTAGAGCCCAGGACAGCCAGGCCAGTTGGAGATGGGCGAGCGAGGCCTGGGAGCAAGCGAAGGCGGCGGCTGTTTGCAAGCCCGCTCGGGGTGGGAAAAAGAGGCTGGGGGCGTTCCTTCTTCCCCCCACCCCACCCCACCCCCCATCCTTTGGAGGACTCCGCTGCGAGAGAGCCTGCCTTTCTCAATTTGGGAGGGCGTGAATAGCCAAAGCCACCAGCCACCCCATCCCAGCAATGAAGCGGGGACGGCGGGGGGGGGGGGGGGGGGGGGGGGGGGGGGGAGAGAGGTAGGTTGCGCTTTAGAGATGCCCCCCTCGCTCTTGCTTTGCCACTTACCTCCTTTCTATCCCTTCTGTTATTTCGGGTCCCGGAAAGAAATTCCGAGAGAGGCCTTCTTTGCGCCGCTGAATGGGGGTGGGGGTGGGGGTGGGGGGGGTAGTCGAAAGCTGGCTGATTTACGGCGTTTTGATCAAACCAAGTCCCCCTCCCCTCCCCTCCCCTCCCCTCCCGAGTCTTGGTTTTTTTACTACCGGCACCCGGCATGAAAGAGGGAAGCCTCTGGCTGATAAAATTTGAAGGAAATGTGTCTTTCTTTCCTTCCTTCCCTCCTTCCCGATTCCGCCTCCTCCCTAGATATTTAGCATCTCCTGTCTTCGGGTTGCTGCAGGGTTGGTGCGAGCGTGCTTTTTTTTTTTTTTTTTTAATAATCTTGTTTTGGGGGGGGTTTTTTTTTTTTTTTTTAAAGAAGGGGGCGCAGGAAAAGAGTCAGGGACCCCCGCCCGCGTTGCAAAGAAAGGGCGTTTTAGCTCAAGGCAAGGATCAGAGCGGCGATCTTTTAAAAGAAAATTGCAAACGCCGAGGACACTAAGGCCGGGGTGTGTGGGGGTGTGTGGTTGCGTGATGATATCCCCGTCTCTGAACGAAAGATGCTCATTAGAAGGGTGCAAGACCTGTGTCCTCTCTTCAGAGAGAAGAATGAGGCTCGCCTCTCTCCCTCTTCCCCCTCCCTCCCTCCAGCCACCCACCCTCAATGCTCAATTTGCATTGTATCTTGGTTTTCTAGGATGAACTTAACGTCTCTTTGCTAAGTTGGTGGCCTCTTATTTTCGGCGGTGAGATTTTGGACCAACCTACCATATTTCCTCAGGTCTTGGGCTGTTTCTCTCCCCACCCCTCACCCCCCCTGCACAAGATTACCTGAAACTGGGCAGTGAAACCATCCCTTCCCTTCTCCCCCTTCATTTAAACCAGACAATTCTAATTTTTTTTCTTCTTCTTTTCTGTCCTCCTACCGCTCCAACCCACCAAGGTCTATTAAACTTCTCACAGTGCAGATGCCCAGAGAAAGGCAGAGAAAGGTTTTTATACCTGGTCCTTTCCAAAAAAACAAACAAACCAAAAAGCCCCTCACAGGCCAGATTTTTTTTTCTTCTGTCTGCGACCGCTCCCCCCCCCCCCCAAATACTTTCTCCTCTGCAAATGTAAGAGTTTTTCCAGTCGATCGTTTTCTTAGGGGGGGGGGAATCTAGGGTAGAAAAAAGGCAATCGTGCGTGAAACACCTTTTACCTTAGAGTTATTCTAGCGGAACTGTAGGGTGAGGGGGATCCGCCTGGACGGGTTTGGCGTCGGCGGGAGAGATTTATTTAGAGGTAAATAAATGGGGTTTTATTTTATTTTTTAAAGCGAGCAGGCTTGCTGGAGAGGGCGAGACCCTTAGCAAGATCTCTCTCTCTGTGTGTGTGTGTGTGTAGGGGAAGAAGAGAGCAAATTGGGGGGGGGGGTGCCCTTCCCTTCCCGTTTCCCCCAAAAGGGGGGCAGGGGAAACCGAACACACGGAAGAATGCGAGTGGAAGAGATCGAGCGGCCAGCGAGAGGAGGCCAGGCCTCTTGAATAAACAGCTCGCATCCCGATTGTAAATAACTTTCTGCTTAAGGAGGTGACAAACGCTGGCGCGCCTGCCCCAAGTCGATAATTTAGCCAGCGCCGGAAAAGACAGGCGGGCAGGCCTGGGAACTTCGCCTCTTCCCGTCCCCTCTTTAGATCTCCCCTTAATACAAACCAGATTTCTTTCTTTCTTTCTTTCTTTCCTTCCTTCCTTCCTGCTTTCTTTCTTTCTTTCTTTCTTTCTTCTTCTTCTTCTTCTTCTTCTTCTTCTTCTTCTTCTTCTTCTT
>BLBF01000077.1:4880226-4890589 GCA_015471245.1 Laticauda colubrina | reverse complement strand
TTCTCTCTTTTTCTTTCTTTTCTCTCTCTCTTTCTTTCTCTTTCTCTCTTTCTTTCTGTCTTTTCTTTCTTTCTTTCTCTCTCTCTTTCTCTCTTTCTCTTTCTTTTGTTTCTCTTTTTCTCTCTTTCTCTTTTTTTTCTCTCTCTCTCTTTTTCTTTCTCTCCTTTTTCTTTTTCTTTCTTTCTCTTTCTCTTTCTCTTTCTCTTTTCTTTCACTTTTCTTTCTCCCCTTTTCTCTCTTTTTCTTTCTTTTCTCTCTCTCTTTCTTTCTCTTTCTCTTTCTTTCTGTCTTTTCTTTCTTTCTCTCTTTCTCTCTTTTCTTTCTTTTGTTTCTCTTTTTCTCTCTTTCTCTTTTTCTTTCTCCTTTTTCTTTTTCTTTTTCTCTCCTTTCTCTTTCTTTCTCTTTCTTTCTTTCTCTCCTTTCTCTTTCTTTTTCTTTTTCTTTCTCTTTCTTTCTCTTTCTTTCTCTTTTCTTTCACTTTTCTTTCTCCCCTTTTCTCTTTTTCTTTCTTTTCTCTCTCTCTCTTTCTTTCTCTTTCTTTCTCTCTTTCTTTCTGTCTTTTCTTTCTTTCTTTCTTTCTTTCTTTCTTTCTTTCTTTCTTTCTTTCTTTCTTTCTTTCTTTCTTTCTTTCTTTCTTTCTTTTGAGGGGAAGTTAGAACATCAAAATGCAACCTCTCACTAAAAGTGAATTTTTTATAAAAAACAAACCTGTAGAAAATTAACAGAATGGGAAAAATTCTTTCTACCCTCTTTCTCTCTCTCTCCCCCTCTCGAGGGTATGGGGGTGCGAGGTCGGTGTGGGGTCGAGAAATAATAATTTTAACCCACTGCCTTCCTTGAACTGGGCCTTCCTGCCCTAGACGGAAAGGGCACCACTGGGGCTATCTTGTCCATTGCTCCTCTCCCTTGTGCATTCTGCCCCATTACATCCTGATTCCCCTGCCTCGCCCAACAAACAGAAGGGTTAATGTTTGATTCTTAGCATTTCTACACGAAGACGCCACCCATTTCTCTGCCCTTACACACACTTGGTCTTGGCCTACAACTTTTTTTATACACTCACAAACACACACAATCTGCACTTTTTGTCCCCAGGGCTACATTTATTCAATAAACCCAGTATCACCAAATAGATAAACCCATTCAAAGCCAGGCTTTGCCTTCTCCCTTTCTTGTTCTTTTTCATATTTAAAATTTCATCCCTCTCCTGAAAGAGGTTGGGTTTTTTTCTTTCCTTTCCTTTTTCTTTTTGCTTTCTTCCATGCCCGTTTTCTCTCCCCACTTTTCTTCCAAGGAAATCTTTCTCTAAAGTTACCTGTCCCTTTCTTCACTACCTACGAGGGCGGCTCGATTAATCAATCTTTCCATTCACTACTTCTAAAAACTGGGGAGGGGAGAGAGAGGGAGGGGAAGGAATGGGCGAGAGCAGACCTTGGTCAACACCAAAATGGCAAAGTTCAACTGCGGGGGGGGGGGGGGGGGGGGGGGAGGGGCCCCTGCAAACACTTACGCCCCCGCCCGAGGGAGCTTTGTTAACTGCAGAAAGAAACAAAAGTGAAAAGGAAAAAAAAACCTCAGTTGGGTCTCAAGTGTGAGGGTATGTTTGTGTGTGTGTGTGTGTGTGTGTTTGTCTGACCATAGGTTTCTGTGTGTGTGTGTGTGTGTGTTTTGCAGGCTCTTTTGAACTGCCTTTGTGCTGAGCTAGCAAAAAAAAAAACACAAAAAAACAACCCAAACCCTTTTGCTGATGCCAGTCACGGTTTAAGGAACTTTGAATTAACCTCTTATATCAAACGGATCTTTTCATTTGGAGACTAATAAATCTCAATCTGAGGGAACTACCTTTTGTAGAGCCAAGATGGGGTTTTAACGGAGGCAAAGCTCCCGGACGGTTTTATAAGAAAAGAAGAGATAAAGTTTGCCTCCATCCCTGAGGCCTCACGCACCCCCCCCCCTCCACACCTCCCATCCCACCCTCCTCCATCTCAGTCAGCCACCACCAAGCTTCTTTAGAATAAGGGATAGGGTACATACATAGATGTATGTGTGTAATATATACACATCCTTTCCCAATTGCATCTGGAGTGAAAATAAAGGAAGCTGCGTTTGGCCTTGAATCGGAAGTTTTGGAAAGAAACCCGAAGAGCTTAAAAAAGTAAGCAGATTTATTTTCCTCCTGTCTAGAAAGTTCAGCCGCGATTTATAGCTCATTGCAACGGGGATCATCGCAACAAGGCGCGTTGGAGGCTTCTCTAGAGGGGTGGAGCTTAGCGAAGGTTGTGTGTGTGTCTGTGTGTGTCTGTGAAAAAAAGGAAAGGACGGCAGAGAGAGAAAATAAGCGCATTTCTCTCGATTACGCTCCAGAAAGCAGTTGGTTTCTCTTCTGAACTGGAGACCAGGCTATTGGGAGGAAGGGGGAATAAAATAAAATAAAATAAAATAAAATAAAATAAAATAAAATAAAATAAAATAAAATAAAATAATAAAATAAAATAAAATAAAATAAAATAAAATAAAATAAAATAAAACAAAGGAAGACGAAGTTGTTTTGAGGAATTGAATTCTACATAAAACGAAGGTTGTTGGGCGCAATAGGCTGATGTAAACCGCTCAGAGAATGCTGCGAAGCATTGGGGAGCGGCATATAAAGTCTATTTATGTTACTATTTATATGCTATGGCTATTTTCTGCAAACGACCTAGCCCCTTTTTCCTCAAAATGTATGTCTAGAAAATAAAAGGTTTTGATTTCAGTATACGTGTGCGCGCGGGCACAGCCACACACCCAAAGCACCAACAGCTTCTGTGACACACGGGGTGTGTGTTTGTGCACCGACAGATAGAACCAGGCATAAGACCTACAGCTCTGCCAAAGGGGACAAACGTTATTTACTTCTGGTTTATACACGGAGCGCGTCAATCCCTCTTTGCTTTCCCACGTGGGCGACACGCACACAAATAATTTCGGACCACATGCAGACGTGTTTGTGTGTTCAAGCAGGCTCAGACAATCCTGCACGCTCGGGATAATTCTCCATCCCCCCCAAACAGCCATCCATCTTCTCTCTCTTTTGAAGAAGGAATGGGGTATCTTCTTTCTTCCGCTCACCCTCCATTCACTCCCTTTCTGCTCTTGTCTTTCTTGTTCCTTCAGAGGGTTTTTTTGTGTGTGTGTCCCCCCCCCGCCTCGCCTTGAGCGTGTCGCCCTGCGAGAGAGTTATTAATTACTCTTACAAGGAGAGCGATTCTTAACTAATAACAAAGTTGTAAATTGTCACCTTCTCCCCAATATTTCTCATTTGTCAGCCTTGATGGATGTGATTAATATTCTCTACTGATTTTTGAAGCAGGGGTTACGTTAAGTAACCTGACTTTGGAAATTATTATTTTTTAAATCTCCACTTTGTTGGATTTCATTTCTAACCGAAACTTCGGAACCAAACTTGATTTGGACTCTTGGCGTTCCAAAAAGCTCAGACAGGCAGCTGGGGAGGGAGGATACAAGCCATAAGTTTTCCAAAGGCCTCTTCAATATTCCGAATCTAATAAAGCAGAATTTTTGATGTGGGAGTTGATATGGGGAGTCATTTGTACTCTCTGAGCTGCTTGTTTTCTTGCAGATGTTTTATGACCCAAACAAGGTAACATCATCAGTGTTTGCTGTCCGTTTATCTTCTGGTGGTTTGCCCCTGGTTGGTGGGTTCTTAGAGGTTCTTTGGTTGGGCTGTTTACTGTTGGGTTTTTTTGGCAGTTTCTTGGTTGGGGTATTGTTTACCGGATTGTTGGTCTGATGTTAACTTTGGAATTAACATCACTCCCTACCTAGTTCTGATAATGTTACCTAGTTTGGGCCATGAAACGTCTGCAAAAAACCCACCAAGCTCAGAGAGCACCAAGCAACCCCTTGCATTCTAAATCTTTCACCCTCTTTCCTCTTCTTGATCCAGCTGGTCTTTCAGGTTAGGAATTGGAACCTTTGAGCTTGGCGAACCGAACCGCGGGCAGTTGGATAGGACTTCCTCCTGAATAGATGCGCGCCAGAGGAAAAGCTGAAACTGCTCGCATTTACTATAATAAAAAATATTGCTATTTTTTTTTTAAGGTTCCGACTGAGTGGGGACTCCGAGTTGTGAAAACGGGGTTCAAAGGGAAAGTGTCAGGCGGTGTGTTGTATCTAATTAATGGAGGAGGAGGAGGAGGAGGGAGAAAGAAAGCGACGCGAGCAAGCCAGCTCGATTTCTCGGCCTGCGCCTTGAAATCGTGCCGCCTCCTCCCCCGAAGGCGCTTCGCTCGCCCGGCAGGCAGGCAGCTTTAGAGAGCCGGGGGAAGGGGGGGGGGAGAAGGGAGGGAGGAGGGGAGCTTCTCAGCGACACGCCTCCCCTTGCCCAAATGGCTCGGACAGCCTGGCGACCCCGCCGCCACCGGGGCAGGTGCCAAGGATCGCGTCTGTCGCCGCCGCCGCCGCCGCCTCTACCCGCCCCAGGTCGCGCGCCCGGTGCGGGGCTATGCGCGTCGAGTTGCCTGGGGGGAAGCGCTCCGCTACCGCCCTCGCCCCCGCGGCCGCCCCCAAATGCTCTCCCTTGCAATCCATTAATATCTGTTTCCTTCTAACGCCACTTGAGTTTTCTCATCTTAATTATATTAAGTGGAGCAGCAGGAGCTTGGGAGGGTTGGAGCGCGCCCGCCCGGCAGCGGCCGCCTCGTCGAGCCTTCGATTGCTAATTTCTCTCTGGGCGCCTCTACCCAATACATACGCGCGCGCACACACACACATCAACTCGGCCTTCGCTTCCCCGAGGAATCGGGAGACCGAAGAGGAGAGGGATAGAGGGGGCAGGGGGCGTGTGGGGGGGGGGGGGGGGGGGGGGGGGGGGGGGGAGCTCGGAAAGCTGCTCCTTCCTGGGGTTAAAAATGTCACTCTTAAAACTCTGCAATGTATTTGGAACTTTTGGGGGGTCTTTCCTCGCCATTTGTTTGCTTTCAATTAAATGTAATTCTTCCACTCACTCAGTCTACCTTCCTTTTATACTTATTTGTCTAGTAAACCAACCTTTTTCCTTCCTTCCTTCCTCCCTTCTTCCCTTCCCTTTCTTTCCTCTCTTTCATTCTTTTCATTTCCACCCTCCATCCCTCTCTCTCTCTCTCCCTTCCTTCCTTCTTCCCTTCCCTCGTTTATCCATCCTTTCCTTCATCCCCTTCTTCCTTCTTTGCTCCCTCCCTTCCTTCTTTTCCTTCCTTCCTTCCTCCTCTCCATCACCCCCTCCTTCTTTCCTTCACAGAAACAAGCCACAAAGCTACCTTTAAGACTGTGTATACCATTCTTACCAGTCCACTTTTAGTTCAAAGGTTGCTTTAAACTCAGAGAGAAAAGAAGAACTTTTGGAGCTTGCAAATGTTTACAATTGCTACAGGCTGGTCATAGTAAGATAGTTTTAAGCTCCCGGATTTAAAGTGCAGGATTAAATAGGTGTTCTTGAATCCTGCTGGAATCAGGAAGACTTTCAAGTGCTTTTTGAGGTTGGCTGGTTGTAATATGGATCATCCTGCTAAGGAAGGCCAGCCATAAAATCTACCAAGGAAGGAAAGTAAGGTAATTATTCTCCCCAGCTCAGGCCAGGCCAGGTGTCTGAAGCTATCACTCCTCTCGACTTGCTCTTTCTGTGTTATTTTTATATTTATTCCCCAAAAGAGAGAAAAGGGAATAATGGAAACAAGAAAAGAAGGAAGACAAAAGAAAGAAACAAAGAAAGGCAAAAAGTCAAGGAAAGAGAAAAAGAAAAAAAAATCTCTTTAGACAAATGTTTCACTTTTCTGCACTGTCCCTTTCCATCTGTCTTTCCCCCCCCAAAAAAAAAATACTGATCACAGACTTAGAAGTGGAGTCAAACTAAGTTGGGCCACCTCTTGTCAGTAAAACAAATAGTAAAATCCTGGCCTTTTTGGTAAAAAATGGTTGGTAGACTTCATCTCAATGTCTGCATGGGAAATGCACAGGAATGTAACAATCTTTTTGGGGGGTAGGTGGAAGGAGGAAAGGAGGAAGGAAAAGAAGGAAGGAAGGAGGCTAGGGAGGAAGGGAGGACAAAGCAGGGCAGGAAAGCAGAGGAAAAGAGAAAGAAAAACTGAATTATGACCTAAGCTGGCCTTGCTGAATGTTTTATTCATTGCTTCTGAGCCGAATGGGGTTCAAGGGAGTCTGCCGATAGTCAGAAAACGGCAGAAGCCTTTCCCAAGGCTTTAAACAATCTAGATTTTTTGGGTGGTGGTGGTGGTGGTGGTGGTGGTGGGAAATCCTGGATCACTAGGGTGAGCAGATCTTTACGTTGAGAGAAATTATGGGATCTTCAGGACCCTGGCTGTGGTGCGGAGCAGAGACGCACCTCTCTAATCCGTTCCCTCCCCTTTATGGCTCTTGAACTCGACGCTTGGGGGGCGAACTGAACCCGAATTAAGCCCCACCCGCCCCCAGCCTGAACTGCTACGCCTCCATGCCGCAATCTTGACCCCCGACTCCCCCAGTCTCCTCGCCTGCCCCCGCCCATCCCCACTGCCTCCCTCCTTCCCAGACGCCAGGAGTTCGTGGCACTTTCCCCTAGAAACGCCCCGCGGGTCTTCTCGGCTGAAATGGACGTAAGGGCGGAGGGGTCGTTTCTCTTCTGTAACCCCCTTCCTCCCCCCCCCCACCGCGCCTCCACGCACCCTTAACCGACCGCCTCTCTCAAGAGGGCTCGGATGCCTGTTGGAAGCAGGAGAAAATGCCAAACGAAGTTGGGGGGGGGGGGGAGAATTTCTCTCTCCCCCTCTCACCCTGCCACTGCCCCATGGCGACTCTCAAAGTGGGCGAGGCGGAGGAAGCATGTTAGAAATCTTCCTGCAGTTTTTGGAACCCCGGAAGGCGGCTTGGGACTACAACGCCCATCACACCCAGCCCTCGGTCACCAGGGGGGCGAGGGTTATAACCGAGGCCTGGGAGGGCCCAGCTTCTCACGCCTGCTTCTCCTTTCCGGTGCGGTGGGGCGAGGGCTCCTGCCTTCTCCCCCCTCCCCCTTGAAGCGTTTGGGCCGCCTTAAGGACCAGGCCATTCAGGATGGCCCCGGCTTTCAAGAGGATCAGAGCGTCGTTACAGACTTTGCCCCCCCCCCCCCCCCCACCCCCCCCCCCAAAAAAAAAAACAGTTGCTGGGAACTTCCTTGCCACTTCGCTAGTGATAGAAACGCCACCGTCCTTTAGAATCAATCCCGCAGAACTCATGGAGACTTATTTTTGAGATTAGTATACAGCAAGCAGATCGAGAGTCCTGCTCGTTGGATATGCCCTTTTCTCAGATATCTGGTGTGCACACACACACACACACACACACGAAACATACACGCCACCCGCGCACACTTACACCCTCTCCGCCCCAAGAATTGCCAGGACTAACTACCGTTTATGACCAAATGCGGCTCCGGCTCCGTATTGCTCAGCGTTGCTGGTAATTTGTAGGGACCTGGCTCCTAAGTTGGTCATCAGTTCCCTGGAGAGAGAATGCAAATCCTGCCAATATTGTCCCTGAAAAGCTTTGGTTGATAAGATGAAATGTGGAGTGGATAGGCTGGAGGCCACTAAGTAAAAGGTTGGCATATGCATATATGTGTGTTTGTGTGTGTGTAATCCTCAGAAGGCAGCTTAAAAAGCCTTGGAGACCCACCATCTCCGTCTATTCTCATGCTAGTTTTGATGCGCAGAATTGTCAACTATGTTGTCACTTGTCACTGTTCTGGCTAAGGGTGGTGCACTGAATCTGTCACCTCTGTGTAGTGAATGATAGACAGCAGGACTCTGTCCAAGGCCAATAGTCAAGAGAAGACACCAAGGGGAGAAGCTGTCTTGCTTCTGAAGGACAGAGAAAGACCCAACAAGCCTCCAGGCCTTTCTGTGTGTGTGTCCTGTGGCCTTAGGAATAGGAGGGGTGTGTAAGTGAAGAGCAGAGCAAAGAATCAAAGAGTAAAATCATTATAGCACTGCTAAAAATAGACCCACTGTGGCCCAAACAAGCACAAGATAGTAAGTAGCCATAGCTGTGGCATTGACAAAAAAAATAAAAATCAAATCTCCACCAGTCAATTGCCAAAAAGCAGCTCGACATGGAACGGTTGACATCTTGGGAAGATGTTCCTGCAGACTAAGAACATCTGTCCAACTCAGATCCTTGGGAAGGGCTGGATAGGTGGATAGAAATGAGAAGCCAGCCTAAACATCTGACCAACCATATCATCACATTGTCACACATGGAATGCAATTATTCTAAGCTCAGACTGCCTGGTTTTTAAATTGGAGTCCAATTCATTTTTTCTATACCCTCTTGGTTGATGGGTGCTTCTTTGGCTTACCTTGCCAGCTTCACTCAACAACTTGCCTCCCTCCTAACCCAGCCTTGACCCCCTTGTCCAGTGGTATTCATTAAGTTTTGGGATGTGGCAAAAATGGGGGAGGAGGATGCCTTTGGTCTTGGGTTGGGTGAAGGAGCAGGATTAGACAGTCCACCTTCTCACGATTCCACACAGATCACAATTGCTTGTTTTCACACCTGTGCTCTTGTATTGGATAAAACGTTATAAAGGGCACAGGCACAAAAACATATCAGACTTTCAGCATATAATCCAGAGTCCTGAAGATGGGGGTTATTTTATAAACACTCTTCCCCCCCCCCCGACAATCAGTGGAGGGAACTATTCCTCCTTTTTGTGTCCAATGCTTTACTGGATCTTCATAAGGTGCTTCTGTCCCCCAAGGAGGAAAGGTAACCAAGATCTAAAGTCCAAAATCCAGAAAGGAAATGCTTTTTCAGAGCCCTGGCAAGCAATGTGCCCACCCTCACTTCTACCCATTTTACCAAATGAATGGTCCCTTTGCTTGCTTGCTTTTGTTTGCTTGATTATTTATTTATTTGTTTATTTATTCATTCATTCATTCACTCATTCATTTATTCGTTCATTTAATTTCTACAGAACCCAGCTGACTCCAATGACTCTGGACAATTTACAATCTGGGCTTTAGATGGCCACCTGTATGGCCTTGTGAAAAGGAATGTGTGCATCTATGTGTGTGTGTGTGTGTGTGTGTTCTTTTTTCCATGTGCCATTCCCCCCCCCCCCCCAATTCCACTGCTCCCTAATGAAGGAGGGATGGTGCCTTTCCTACAGGATTAATTGTTGTTATTGTTATTATCTCTTTTATTCATTAAACATGGAACTCAGTCAACTGAACATTTAAAAATGCATCCCAAATACCATTGACTGGTGCCGATAGTTGATACAGATTGCTACCTAGGTATCAACCAAGGTATCAACCAAGTATTGTTATTATTGATTTAGTATTACTATTATTTAATATTAATGATATTTAATATTAATATTAATATTTGATTCACAGTCTGGGACTGGTGAAAACTTAACAGTTCAAGTCCTAAACAAAGACCTAAGAGATGTTAAGGTAACCTCTGAGGATACAGGCAGTTCCGAGTAAGGTGATTTTTTTTGTTTTGCCAAGTCAGACTATTCAGGTCTAATAAATTCAGATTTTCTATGTATCTGGGCAACTCTTTGGGGATTGCTCCGAGGGCTCCTATAACTATTGGTTACAACCATTGAGTTCCCCCCCCCCTCCATAATTGCTTAGCTTCAATTTGTAAATTATCATTATATACTTCCATTTCATCTAGAATGCCAAAGAAAGTATTTATTATGAGATAATAATAAATAATAAGTCAATTATATTTGTGATATATTTTAAATGTTCAGTTGACTGTTTCATGCTTAATGAATAAAAGAGATGATGATGATGATGATAATGTCTGCTATGAATTCCGTTTGTGAATATTTGAGTGAGTGAGGTGTCAAACTAATTGTAGATTTTCTTTCTGCCTCTCCCCCTGTCTCTGTGATCTGAGGAATGGCTTGATATATTCCGGATTAATGGTTAAATTTCAGGCTGCCTTTTGATGAAACCCTTCTCCATTTCTCCCCCTCCCTCCCTTTGCTTCTTCTTCTCTCTCTTTCTCTCTAATCCAAGAATCATTAGCAGCACCCTCTGGCTACATGTTTACCACCACTGAAACATTATGATCTGGTTGTAATACAAATTCCACCAAGTTATTTTGCATTTTTGTAGCGGGAGACACAATCTCGATATTTCATATTTCTGGAAAGAGGAAAGGGAAGAGCAGGAAAGGAGACAAGGGGGGGAAAAAAAGGAGGGGAGGATAAAAATTGCATTTCTCTCTCCCCCCCCCACTTCCTTTCTCTTCCTTTTTATGAAACTGGGGGAAAATACTTTAAGGAAGGAAGGAAGGAAGGAAGGAAGGAAGGAAGGAAGGAAGGAAG
>BLBF01000077.1:4844875-4858181 GCA_015471245.1 Laticauda colubrina | reverse complement strand
CCTTCCTTCCTTCCTTCCTTCCTTCCTTCCTTCCTTCCTTCCTTCCTTCCTTCCTTCCTTCCTTCCTTCCTTCCTTCCTTCCTAATCATACTTCCTTTTAAACCGCTTTTGTCACAAAGAGTTGTGGCTGGTTTGGCTGGCTTTTCCCCACCTGCCTTTCTCCTTCATACATATTTTAATCCGCCCAAAGCTTTAGTTTCAAGTTGCCTGTTGCAGAATTTTTTTTAGCACATAAAAAAGTCCCGTTTCAAAGCTCTCCATCTCTTCATCTCTCCCTCCCTCCTTCCTGCCCCCTCCTTTCCCACCCACGAGTAAGATACCTTGGCTAGAGTGACATCTTTCGTAATTAGCAGTTAAGAAAATGTGTTTGGGCACCTTCCCCTCCCCCGCCTCCCTCCCTCCCTCCCTCTTCCCCCCCCCCCAATCCTCCGCCATCAAAAGTAACCAGATAATTAGCAAATAACCCACAATTAAATACGTCTTCCACCTTGCCCAAATGAGGATTGACGTTTTAACAAGCACGTATTTCACGGGAGACGGGGAAATAAATAAAGAAGTGGGACGCGCGGAGCGGGAGGAGGGACGGAAAACAAAGAGCAGGTGCGGGAGAGAAGGGGCGGGGGGGGGGGGCTCAGAAAAGTTTGGGGCCAGATCCGAAGGAAGGCTGGGACACCCGACCCTTCGGGAGGAAAAGTTTATCCAGATCGGCTGAAAAATTAGCCCTGTTCCGCCCAGGGTTGACTTTCTCCCTCGCAGGTCTTTTGTCAGAGGCAGGGGACGGGGTGTGTGTGTGTGTGTGTGTGTGTGTGAAAACCAACGCGCGCTCTTTGAAATGATCTACCCCGGGTACAAATGCCGTTCGAAAGAATTGGTTTTAAGACGCGGTTTCATTTCCCCAATCAGGATAGAGCAGGAAGGGACCTTGGAGGTCTTCTAGTCCAGCCCCCTGTACAAGCAGGAGACCATTTCAGTCAAGTGACTGTCCAGTCTCTTCTTAAAAACCTCCAAAGATGAAGCACCCACAATGTCTGAAGGCAAGCAGTTCCCACCGGTTTATTGTCCTCACTGTTTGGAAGTTTCTCCTTAAAAAGCTTCTCTCTTTGGTTAATTTGCATCCGATAGTTTCCACCCCACCAAATCCCCCTCCAAACTTTTTTCTCTGTCCTCCAACCCCCAAGACTTCCAGAGTTTCTGCTCAGTGGCTGTGGGGCTGACTTTGAAACACCCCTGCCCACCCGTCTGAGAGCTGGGGATGATGGGCTTTCGGGCTCATAGAAACTTAGACGGTAACACTGAAGAAGAACTTACAAAGGGTGGGGGAAAAGGATGCTACAAGGCCTTTTCCTTACCAGATGGAGCTGCTTGGATGGATGGTAGTTGCTGACCTGTAGGGACCACAAAGCGAGGTACTCTCCCTGAAGATCTGTCTCTAACTTAATCCTTCAATTCTTCTGAGTTTGATGCCCTTTTGGGGGGGGGGGGCATTTATTTCCATGGGAGGATAGGAAGGAGGAGGTAGGTGGGTGCTGGTGGCAGAAAATTGGGCGCTGTAAGAAAAGAAGGTAAAATGGTCTCAGCTTGAGCAGAAGTGGGCCCTCAGGTTTTAAGACCCTCCAGCTGCAAAGTCAGGAATCCCTGATTAATATTTGAAAAGGGCACAAAAAAGGGGGACAGTAGTTTGTGTGTGTGTGTGTGTGTGATGGCAACAGAAAGGAAATGAATTATTTTGGAAAGTCATGAAATTTCAGAAGATTTCCTCGATAGGGACTGATTTTACTTATTATTCCTTTGATCCTTTGTGTCTGTATGTATTTTAGCACTAAGTGAAGTCTGCGGACCAAGATGACTGAACCAACCCATGAATACATAATTTGACTGGAGAAAAATGACAGTTGGGGAAGAGGGAAAAAATTGATCAAGTGAGCTGGCATTTGTGAAGTAGCCTAAAAAGAAAGGCTTGCAATGGATTGATTCCTTGGCACCCTGAGAGCCCCCCATTTCTCCCCAGTTTTTGAGTGACTCCTCAATACTTTGGAAAGCAAAAAAAGAAAGAAAGAAAACCATGAGAAGGGGAGATGAAAAGAAGAATGTTGAAGAACCAATAATGCCCAAATAGAAATAGACATCAAAGTTGAAAGACTCACCAGTTGTCTGTTTTCCATCTTCACCCTCAGTTCCCAACTGAGTGCAAATTTCCTACACCTACAAATAGGTTTCACTGCAAACAACCCAAGTTAAGGTTAGAGTTAATTTCACATGGAAAGCATTAGATTTCAAACTGGAGAGGAGAATACTCAAAGAAACTAGATGGACCACTGGTGATATACCTAGGTGGGAAATTTGATGGTCTGATCTGAACTTTTGCCTTTCTTTCCTCCCTCTTAAAATATTTCAGAATTTCATTTCTTTTCACTTCCCCACCCTTAACTTCTACTCCTTGTGAATGTCCCCTTCTTTGGTCTAAAGAGCGAGTGGAATATGGCACAGAGGCATTTTTTGAAATATGGTTTTATTTTTATTTTATCTTTTGGTGGGAATTATGGTGTCAGTGGCAGGCAAGACTGCCAAAACCGGGGAAAGGGGGCACAATTTGCATTTTCAGACGGGATCGTTTCCCCCTCCTTGCTTTCTCATCAAAATAGCAGTCTGGTCAATAAAATTGGATAAGCAGATGGCTAAAGGGAGGGTGGGGGGAGAAAATCTCCATCAAATTAAAATGGTTGGAGACACCCCCCCCCTCAAATTGAATTGCAATTAATCTTAAGAAATTTAAGACTGTATTTTGTATTTCTATCAGGCAATAAAAAGAGTTGTGCATGTAAGTAAAATGCATTGCTTTGATGTTTTGCAACAATGCAGGTTCCTGATTATGGATGAAAAATGGTACCCCTGCATTTACATTGTTTGAAAGTTTGCAAAGGGAATGTAAAGGGAAGGAACACTTGTTCCTTTTCAAAGAGAAGTTCATGGCCCCTCTTCTTAATTTTGGCAGAATAGTGTCTCTTACATTTTTTATTTTTACAATTTGCCATTCTGTGTGCTCAGATATTTTTCTTTATGGAAACGATCAAGGTATTTTTACTCAGTATGTAGAGATTCTCAGTCATCCAGGTCATGGTTGACCCACATATGCTTTTTCAGGAGGTAACTGGACTTTGTTGTAGAAGTTTTTTGTAGATAGAAAGTCCAGTTGCCTCCTGAAAAAGCACCTTTGGGACATTCCTAATGAAATTGACAGATGCAGAGATAGGGAAATGGAAGGAAAGAGAAGAGGATGAACAACAGCAAAATGGATGTTTTAATGACAGTGAATTGCATCCTTTGAAGATCGGGTTGGGGACAGATTGTATTGGATATTTTTTTTTAAATATAGATGCTCAGGTTAATCAACCAAATGTGTGAAACCTTGCTCAGATAAGAGAGAGAGAAGGGGTCAAAATAACTCAAATAGAAAGAGGGAGTAGAACTTGGAAGTTTGAATAGAAAACACACACATAAATACACAGAGACACAGCTCCTTTGTATAATCCTCTTTTACTTGTTTTGGTATTTTAAGGCTTGATGTTCTGCTCAATAACAATTGGCAATCAACTTCCACTGATTTATTTTTGAAGGATTTCATAACAATGTTTTTTAAAGTACAAATAAAATATTTGGAGGGGGGGAATAATCACACAGGTAGTCTCTGTCTCTTTCTTTCTCTCTCTCTCTTTCCTCTCTTTCTCTCTCTCTTTCTTCCTCTCTCTTTCTTCCCATCTTTCTCTCTCTTTCTCTCTCTTTCTCTGTTTCTTTCTCTCTCTTTTCTCTCTCTCTCTTTTGTCTCTCTCTCTTTCTCTCACCTCCATAAACTGTCTTTCTTTAGAAAAGGAACAAAGTTATTTCCTCCCCTAGTTATTAGCCTCTGCTGGGGAATTTTCCTGCTTTTATTCTGAGACAAATAAAGACCACTTTCAGGTCACACCAGACAGCAGCAATACAATTTCCCCTAATAATTGTGCAAGAGAAATAAAGACTCCGGAGGTGTTAACTATTTTATTTATTTAATTACATTGATAGGACCACCCATCTCAAACAAAGCAACTCTAATGGTAGAAATCTATTTCTATGTGGGATAATCTGTATCTGTTTTTTTGGATGTATGTGTGCCTTGATGGTCACAAACCCATGGAATGCATTATATATTGTCCAGGTTTTTTTTAAAAAAAATGATTTTGAATTTTGAAGGCATTATATATTGTCCAGTTTTTTTAAACAAATAAGTTAATTCCACAGCCAAGTTAAGCAAGCATACTGGGTGAACATAACCAGATGTCAGATATACAGGTCAGGTGTCCCTGTGATAAAATAAAAATAATCTTAGCAGCAACAGTAGATATAATGTGAATACTCTATGTATTCATAATCCAACCCTCTTATAAAAGAGATTGATCTTATCTATTATTAACCATAATTTTACATACTGGACACATTTCTCTGTGGCTGGATTAATTTAGCATACTCAGTTCAGCTAAAAATGTGGCAGGAAGATTGTGTTTCAGCCTTTAATGCTGGCTCAGCCATTATTTTTGCTTGCTGTATGGACTAAGTAAGACATTTTACATTAAATCAGAAAAGGGTTTATGTTTTGAGCACAACACTGTATGTGTATGGACACCACAGTCATGTTTTTCAAGCAAGAATTTGGAATTTTGTATTGTGTTATTTGTACTTTTCAAACAGGAATGCATCTTTTTGTTTTTTGTTTTGTATTTTTTAATTCTAATTCTAGTTTGGATTCTAGTTCTAGATTTAGTTCTAGTTCTACTTCTTTTTTATTGAAACTCTATCTGCCCTAGTTTTATTATTGCTTTGATATTACAGAGTTGAATATATATATGGATATGGATATGGATATGGATATGGATATGGATATGGATATGGATATATATGGTATTCAGCTTTGTTCGGGTATTTTCCCACGTCATTATAGTTGTGCTTTTAAAGTTGTAGCAACGTTTCAGCAGAATCTTATCTCCCATCATCAAGCTTCTGTGTTCGTCAAGTTGTGTTTTAAAAGCACAACTATGATGACGTGGGAAAATACCTGAACAAAGCTGAATACCATACATGTAAGTACCCATGAAATCTTAATAAAACTTATATGTATGTATGTATGTATGTATGTATGTATGTATGTATGTATATATGTGCTATTTAGCTTCCTTCGGGTATTATCCCACGTCATTGTAGTTCTGTTAAAGTTGTAGCAACATTTCAGCAGAATCTCATCTGCCATCCTCAGGCTTCTGTATGGATATGGGTCTCACAGCCCTTGGTTTCAAATTCGAGGCTGGCCTATTCTGATTGGCTGGGAGTTTTGGTCTGTATTGGAGTTCTGTTAAAGTTCATATATATATATATATATGAAACATCACTCCACACATCATCACAAAATCTCCAGAACCATAAAGCCGACAAACTTGAAATTTGGCATGTATGTTCCTCTTGGCTTCTAGCGCTCACTAAGAAAGGGTTTTTTGAAATGACCATCAGAGCATTAGTACTTCCTATATTCTTATTATGAACAGGCTCTGATGCTAAGGAGTTCTGCTCCCCCTCCCCACCTGAAAAGAAATCTGTTCCAAATGGAATCACAAGCAGAGGAGAAGATTTTCAGTTTTAGTTTCATAGCAGCAACCAGCTTTAGTATTGAACAGTTGAACTAAGCCACGCCCAGGCTCCTTGCTGCCTCCTTCTTGCTCACACAGCAAGTGTTGTTTCAGTTTCCAAACAGCCCTCAATTCTCTCATACACTGGTAGGACGCTAGCCAGATGAATAATGATGGATGCTGGTAGGCAGAGGCATAATGTTTTCCCTTATTTTCTTCCCCCAAAACTACACCCGATCACATAGTTTCGTAGTGAAGCATGGGTATCCAGGAAGTCCTTTATATGTTTTCAGTGCTGTGCTTTGAACAGCACAGTTGTGTTTTTTAAACACAAGTTTTGAGTTCTGTATGTTGTCATTTGTGCTCTTCAAACAGAGATACAGGGTTTTTTTGTTTCTCTCTTTCTGATTCTGGTTTGGATTCTAGTGCTAGACCGAGTTCTAGCTTCAGTTCTAGATCTGGTTCTAGATCTAAGAGCTGGTTCTTTTTAATTGAAACTGTAGTTGTCTGCCCCAGTTTTATTATTGCTTTGATATTACAGAATTGACTATCCATTATAACTGTGTTTCCAAACATAACAAGCAATTTCTAAAGGAGTGAAAATAAGGACGACCATTGGCCAGGTAAACAGACCTCTCTGGAACTCATTCTCAGATGCCAAACATCACTGAGTAAATTTTATATGATCTTTGCAACACTCTCAATTTAACTTGATATTGTTTCTGGCCAGCCTATCCATATAGTACAGTTTAGCTACCCTAACTGCCTTGAAATTCATTAACCTGTGGCCAAAAACATGAGAAAGAGGGAGGGAGAGAAAGAGTGAGAGAGAGGAAGGAATAATATGAGTTATAACTTATATTCCTTTTCAGCTTTGGATCAGTAATCGGGTTTTTCTATCTTCAGATCAAATGTGTCAGATCAAACCTTTGACTAAATTGCTGTTGTCACTTGTCTGAAAAGACAGAGTAATGATTACTATGAAAAGGAGCTGGGGAAAAATAACAGAATTACAGAGTTGGAAGGGACCTTGGAGGTCTTCTAGTCCAGCCCCCTGGACAAGCAGGAGACCCTATATTATTCCAGACAGGTGGCTGTCCAATCTTTTCTTAAAATCCTCCAGTGATGAAGCACCTACAACTTCTGAAGGCAAGCTGTTCACTGGTTAATTGTCATCGCAGTTAGGAAATTTCTCCTTAGTTCTAGGTTGCTTCTTTCTTTTTTCCCCCATCCATTGTTTCTTGTCTTGGAGAATAGGTTGACACCCCTCTTTTTTGTGGCAGCCCCTCAAACATTGGAAGACTGCTATCATGTCAACCCAGCTCTTCTTTTCACTAGACTAGACTTACCCAGTTTCTGCAACCATTCTTCATATGTTTTAGCCTCCAGTTTATTTGATTGGTACAGAATATAGTTTCTTACTTAAAGGTTGTTGAGCATCCCTACTAGGGTTGTTGTAAGATACAAATGACGTCCATCATGACCAGTAGCAGTCATCTGGAAGAGGACTCTGTTCTCTCACTATTACTACTAATAAAAACCACTTTGATGGTTCAGGAAGAATATGTTAATCAATAAAATATAATTAAAAATAATATATATTTTTTAAAAAAAACTACCTCTCCCAGCTTTCTCACAATCTAAATTCAGAAGTATCCCGGAACCAAAAAACTAGTTACAAGTAGTCCTCAGCTTACAACACCCAGTGACCATTCAGAGTTACAACATCATTGAAAAGAGTATGTCATGACCCTGTGGGAGACTGACTCTGAGGGAGAGAAGTATCAGCTGACAGGGAGTGGGAGTGTGGATCTGGAGGTTGTGGAGGAGGCTGGGGAAGGGCAGAGGCTGGCTGACTAGTCAGAGGAAGACCCAGGCCCATCCCATCTACGGCATGCAGGGAGGAGAGGATAAGGGAGAGATGTGAATGGTATGGTCTATGGAGGAGGAAAAAGCCTTGATCCTCTTCATAGGCTGCAGCTGTGAGAACTGGTTAAAAAGGTGGACATGCATATGGGCCAGTGCTGGAAACAAAGCATGGAAATATCTCTAGTCTGTCATTCCTCTCTGAGTTTGGTGTCCTTCCCAGTGTGTGTTCCAATATCTGTGGACATCTTCAAGCCCTTATCTTGCCTGGTTCCCTTAATTGCTTCAGTATGGTTTGTGTTGTTTTTACTCTTTATAATTTATAGGCATTTTTAGTTTAAACAGCATTTCCTCCTTTTTGTAACTGCTTGTGGGGGAGTTTTTTGTCTCCAGTCAAAGTTATTTGGAGCTTTGAAGCAAAGTGAAGGAATAAAAGGGGCTTCACCTGTTTTTGTGACTATTTATTTTGTATCCCACCCTGGGTCATCACAAAGTGACATAATCATTTTTCACATTTACAACTGTTGCAGCATTCCCATGGTCACATGATCAAAATTCAGATGCTTGGCAACTGTTTATGACAGTTGCAGTGTCCTTGGATCATGCAATCCCTTTTTGCGACCTCTGACAAGGAAAGACGATGTGGAAGCCAGATTCACTTAATAGCTGTGCTACTAACTGTGGCAAGGAAGGTGTCAGGATTCTGGCAGTTACCCCCATTTAAATCATGACCCTCAAGCCAAACTTCCAAAATTCAAAAGGATTTATTGGGAGTTAACATGTCCGGCACTACCTGGGTGTAGCTGACTCTGAGACACATCATTCATCATCACCCTTGACCCTGGATTTCCCCCCACCCCCTGGGTATATCATAATTCATATTCTCCAATGGGACACATCCATAGCCAAGAGTAATCAATCATGCGCTCCAGTTAGATAATTGCGCAGCAGAAACTTCAGTCACCTAGTTACTATCTCTGAAAAGCTATATATGGAATGCACTTTCAGATTCCAAGCTGCCACAATGCCTTTTCAAACCCCTTTCCCCCCTCTCTTTCTGTTGGCAACTCTAAAAAGATCATAGAAATATTTTAGGAATTGACAGAAGGTTGTAAAATAGGGCAAAAGCCACTTAACAAATGTTTCACTTAGCAACAGACTAAGAAAAAGAGCAACCAGGATGATTAGGGGACTGGAGGCTAAAATCTACGATGAACAGTTGCAGGAACTGGGCTTGGCTAGTCTAGTGAAGAGAAGGACCAGGGGAGACAAGAGAGCAGTCTTCCAATATTTCAGAGGCTGCCACAGAGAGGAGGAAGGGGTCAAGCTATTCTCCAAGGCATCCGAAGGCCAGACAAGGAATAATGGATGGAAATTGATCAAAGAGAGAAGCAGTCTAGAACTAAGGAGGAATTTTCTGACAGTGAGAACAATCAATCCATGGAACAGAAATGGAGCTTCATCACTGGAAGCTTTCAAGAAGAGATTGGACTGCCATTTGTCACAAATGGTGTAGGGTCTGCTGCTTGAACAGGGGGTTAGACTAGAAGACCTACAAAGTCACTTCTAACTCTATTAATCTGTATCTATCTGTAGACATTTTGGGTCAATTGTGCATGTAATTGAGGACTACCTGCATAAGTACTTGGCTTTTACTCAGCTGGATGACATAGATACGGATGGAGATATTGGATTACAGATACGGATGGAGATAGATACATGTAAATATATTCCTAAATCACCAAGGAAGCACTGAAATGACTAAGTAATCCCATAACAGAAAACTTCAACCAGAATCAAAACAAATAACAGGTGCTGAAGAGATTGCAATGACATTTCATGGGAACATTCAAATGGCATTGATGCTTATTCCCAAAGCCAAGCTTGCCGCTTCCAAATGAGTGAATAGTTTTGTTCCTCTTGCCATCAAAACCATCTATTCTTTTCTATTTTTTAATCTTTTAAAAATAGCATGAAGATACCAAAAGCAAACAAAAAAAAAATACAAAAACAAAGCAAATCAATCAAAGAAATGCATTAAAACATATCATGGATGTTGTAGGGCCTGTCAAATTTTTCAACTTTCAATTGTCAAACATGAGGTGTCAACTCATAAAATAGTTCTATATTTCCTGACATTAGGGGTGCTCATGCCTTGAAGTTTGTAAAGGTATTTTGGTTACTTCAATATAATTTAGATGGTAAGCAACTACATAAATATCAGAACTTTTTAATTTTTAGTTTGTTTCATTTGTTGTACAATTTCTCTGCTCTTTAAAAATATAGCATTAAGCTATGATCTCATATAATACTACTATAGTGGCCAGTTTTTCTATTATATCAGAAATGAGGCAGATCATAAGCTGAGAACAAATACAAGTTATCAGTCCATGAACGTAAAGCTAAAATGATGCTATCCTTCCAAAATTACTCATGTTTAGTTCTTTTGTGATTGTCTGTATGATTTTAATATTACTCCTTACAGAGACAGTCTTGGAAGACTACATCTCTGTAAGGAGTAATATTAAAATCATGGAACCCATTAATAATTGAATGAATGGGATTCAAAATATGTGGTCAAGTGGCCCATGGGGTTGTCCTGATTGTTACCTATAGCACCTTAGATTGAAAATGAATAGTCTCTTGATCAAGACATCATATTAAAGGTGACATCAATGTTTGTTATTCCAGTATTTGAGGGGCTGCCACAGAGAGGAGGGAAATCAAGCTATTTTCCAAACACCTGAAGGTCAGAAAAGGAATAATGGATGAATGCTGATCAAGGAGAGATTCAACCTGGAAATAAGGATAAATTTTCTGACAGTGAGAGCATTCAACCAATGGAACAGAAGTTTCCTTCAGAAGTTGTGGGAGCTTCATCACTGGAGGCTTTCAAGAAGAAACTGGGCTGCCCTCTGTCAGAAATGGTATAGGGTTTTCTGTTTGGGTGGGGAGTTGGACTAGATGGTCCACAAGGTACCTTCCAACTCTGTTAATTTGTTTCTAGATGAAAGTGGCCCCTTCAGTCCATTATCTTGGACTGAAGACTCCAATAATTACAGTCTGTTGTTATTTACTGAAACTAGAGAGCCTGTGTGGTGTAGTTGTTGGGGTGGTAGGCTAGGAATAAAGAAATCCAGTTCTCCAACTTCAGCCACAGAAGCTCATGAAGGATTTTGAGCTAGTCATATTCTCTCAGTGCAACTACTTCAGATGGATTTTGTGGAAAAAAACAGTAGGCCCAGAGAGAGAAAACTGTTTTGAACTCTTGAAAGAAAAGCTCTGTTTCATTATATGCTCTATTTTCTCCCATGTTTACAATATTTTTTAATTAAAATGAGCAACTGTACAAAAATAGCATTCTTCCTCAGCAAGGCTGCAACCTCATGACCCTCATGCAGCTCATCCTATGTCTTCTTGTAGGAGCAATGGTTAAACCAATGTGTCAGGCTGTCCTAAGCAAAGCCATTTTGTCTGCTCCAGGGTTGCCACACTGGATTTGGGGGTCAGGGGGATTTGAGACAGAGGGATTTTTTTTGTAGCCAAAACAAAATACTTTATGTTGGGAACCAAGGGCATTCTCACACTTGGTTGGAAGAAGATGGAGTGATGCCACCTGGTTGTTGCATTACACAATGATTGGACCACGGGACAGATTGTTTTGAGAAAGCAGAAAAACTTTCACTTTTAATAAGGTGAAAACCAAGGGAGGTTCAGAGTCAGTTTTCACCAGATATGTGCAAATATGATTGTCAGGGCTCCAGTAGTTACCCACATTTAAATCATGACTCTCGAGCTGAACTTTCAAAACTTAAAGAAGATTTATTAGGAGGAAACATGCTGGCATTGCCTGTGTGTAGCCAACTCTGAGACATATAACTCATTGTCACCCTTGACCCTGGTTTTCCCCCACCCTCTGGGTGTATCAAAATTCATATTCTCCAATGGGATACATCCATAGCCCAGAGTCATCAATCATGTTCTCCAGTTAGAATTTTATGTGGCAGGAACTTTGGTTACCTAGAAACTATCTTTGAAAACATTTATGGAATGCAAGCCCACTGCTCCCCCCTCCCTTTTGGTTGGCAACTTTAAAAAAATGACAGAAATATTTTATGAGTTAACAATTATATTTCCAATAAAAGTAACCTTTGAGGAACTTGAGTGTCTCAGAGTCTTGCTTGAAATGGATTTATTACTTGGAGCCCTGACACAGTGATTCTCAACCTGAGGAGCTTTAAGAAGGACTAGGGATGACATGATAGCAGTCTTCCAATACCTGAGAGGCTATCACAAAGAAGAGCGGGGACCTATTTTCCAAAGCACCTGAGGGAAGAAACAACAGGTGGAAGATCATTAAAGAGAGATCCAACTTAGAACTAAGAAATTTCCTGACAGTGAGACCAATTAACCAGTAGAACAGCTTGCCTCCAGAAATTGGAGATGCTCCATCACTGGAGGCTTTTAAGAAGAGACAGGACTGCCAGTTGTTCAAAATGAGATAGGGTCTCCTGCTTGAACTGGGGGTTAGACTACAAAACCTCCAAGGTACCTACCAACTCTGTTATTCTCTAAGAAATGTGGACACTAACTCCCAGAATTCCCCAGCAACTGAGGAATTCTGGGAGTTGAAGTCCACATATCTTAAAATTCCCAAAATTGAGAGAAACAGGTTTAAATTAATGAGTGACATTCATTATAGAAATGTAAAGAGAGTAGAGAGTTTGCTTGTTCTGGTTGTAGTTGGCTTTTACTCCAGGAGCTGCATGGCTGAGTCGCTCTTTTCTCCTCAAAGGTACCCTTGCAAGAGCCTCATGAACTAGATGAAGCTGAGAGACAGCTTAACCACCAAGTAAGGACTTCACATTTGCTCTTCCTAGTCCCAGCTTTACAGTTCAAGACTACATGTGCAAGCATCTATGTTGACCAGATTATTTCTGATGGTTGAAATGGGCCAAAACAACATTAAC
The DNA here is from genome assembly GCA_015471245.1 of Laticauda colubrina. Taxonomy (NCBI): domain Eukaryota; kingdom Metazoa; phylum Chordata; class Lepidosauria; order Squamata; family Elapidae; genus Laticauda; species Laticauda colubrina. The sequence continues at coordinate 4,845,697 of BLBF01000077.1, read as the reverse complement.
CGAATGGGCCCAATTTTAACCTTTATGATTGTGTGCTTCTTAGCTTCAAACCAAACCTGTCCTACTTTTTTGAGTGGGCACATATCAGAGGTGGTGTTCAGCAAGTTCTGACAAGTTCTGTAGAACTGGTAGTGGAAATTTTGAGTAGTTCAGAAAACCGGCAAATACCACCTCTGGCCCCTCCCCATCTTTTCTCTGCCTCCCGAGTCCCAGCTGACTGACTGGGAACAAAGCTGGAAAGCAGGTTGGGGGATGGGGAGGGAATGGAGATTTTACAGTATTGTTCCCCTGCCATGCCCACCAAGCCACACCATTCCCTCTAAACCACGCTCACAGAACTGGTAGTAAAAAATGTTGAATCCCACCACTGGCGCATATCTGTATTTTAAACCTGAAATTACTAATCCAGTTTTTGCTAAGGGCACCAGGCAAGAACGAAAATTTCATCCCTTGACAAACATAAGATTTCATTAACTGAAATATGTATTTGGCTGAGATGTTTTTGCAGAATTGCTCAGAAAGTTAGAGAGAGGTCAGAGAGGTTGAAAGGAGAACTTGATTGACAATGAGGTTTTTTTTAAAAAAATCTTTCTCTGAGGTTGGTAATATGGTTCTCATCTATTTTTTTAAGAAAAATAAATTAAAATATATTGTCAAAGGAACAGATGAGAAGAGAATGCTCAGAAACCTGGGTTGAGATCCAAACAAATTTTCATCATTGGTAATTAGAGGAAAACTAAGCAGATTCTGAATGATCTCTCAGAATAGAATAGAATAGAATAGAATAGAATAGAATAGAATAGAATAGAATAGAATAGAATA
>BLBF01000077.1:4824513-4844311 GCA_015471245.1 Laticauda colubrina | reverse complement strand
AGAATAGAATAGAATAGAATAGAATAGAATAGAATAGAATAGAATAGAATAGAATAGAATAGAATAGAATAGAATAGAACAGTACAGAATTCTTTATTGGCTAAGTGTGATTGGACACACAAGGAATTTGTCTTTAGTGCATAAGCTCTCAGTGTACATGAAAAAAATACATTCATCAAGAATCATAAGTGATTAGTGATAGTCATAGGTTACTAATAAGCAATCAAATCATACTAGGAAACAAAACAATATAAATTGTAAAAATAGAAGCAACATGTTTATAGTCATAAAGGGAATGACTATGGGAAGAGATAGGTACTAGGAAGGATGAGAGGAATAATAGTACTACAGTCTTAGTAAGTAAGTTGACAGTGTTGTGGGAATTAGTTGTTTAGCAGAGTGATGGCATTTGGGAACAATCTGTCCTTGTGTCTAGTTGTTCTGGTGTGCAGTGCTCTATAGCGTTGTTTTGAGGGAAGGAGTTGAAACAGTTTATGTCCAGGATATGAGGGGTCTGTAGAGATTTTCACAGCCTCTTTGACTCGTGCAGTATCCAGGTCCTTGATGGAAGGCAGGTGGGTAGCCATTGTTTTTTCTGCAGTTCTAATTATCCATTGAAGTCTGTGTCTTTCTTGTTTGGTTGCAGAGCCAAACCAGACAGTTATAGAATAAAGTTTCTATGGTCTGAGTTTAGGGGGCAGAAGACTCAAACATATGAAGAACAGTTGCAGGAATTGTGTATGTCTAGTCTAGTAAAAAGAAGAACTAGGAGTAACATGATAGCAGTGTTCTAGTCTTTGAGGGACTGCCACAAAGAAGAGGGGGTCAACTTATTTTCCAAAGCATCAGAAGACAAGAGGAGATTTTTATTTTAATTAGAATAAATCACCACCATCATCATGATCACTATCACCACCATTACATGATCTAAAAATATCAGTGCTCCCAGCTCTTTCTTGCTGGTTAGCTGTTCAGAAACTCTTGAGCATTTAGAATACAATTTCTACTCTAAAGATAGACATTATGCCAAGAAGGGGGCTCCATCTAGATCAGGGTCACCCCAAATTGGCAATTTTAAGACTTATGGACTTCAACTCCCAGAATTCCCCAGCTAGCCATGCTAGCTGGGGATTTCTGGAAATTGAAATCCACAAGTCTGAAAATCACCCCAAGTTTGGAGACCTGATCTGGACCACTCCATACCATCAATTATATCTGTACAAGTAGAAACAGGGCAATGGAGTCCCCTTCTTAAACTTTGATTTGAAAGGGAAACAGATGAAGAAGGATGAATTTCTCTAGCCTCAAATCTGTTCTACTAAAGCAAAATGAAAGATGAAGAATTTGGTAAATAGTTTTCCTGGAAGTTGCATCTTAAGGCCCTGTCACATCGCCCGACGGATGCAAAACATATGTAAAAAGGACACAGTGGACGAGAAAATGTTCCATCCATTGTTATCTGCTCTCAAAAGTGCCCCAAATTTGCATAAACAGAGCAGACAACAATGGAAAGGAATGGATGGGGAGAGGACGTAGCAAGGATGTTAAGCAGATGCTCCATGGAACCTAGCGGATGGAAGCGGATGGAAGCGGATGACACGTCCGCAGGGCTTCCGGGGGAGCACAGCGAAGTGGACATGCAGTGGAAGGAACGGATGCCAAGCGGATGACGCGGATGCCTAGCGGATGCCTAGCGGATGCAAAGCGTTCACTGCGCATGCAGGGAGGATGCAATGCGTCAGCCCCGTGGATATAAAAGGATGCAGCTCGCAAGCAGGTCACCATTCAGAGGAAAGACCTGCTGCCAGACACATCTCCAGCCAACAACCATGGGGAAGAAGAGGAAGCCTGTGCCTACTCCTGCCAGCCCTGGTAAGAAGGACAGGGCCACCATCCCACCCCCTGGCACTGACTCTGCTTCTGCTGGTGCTTCTGCTGCTGGTGCTGACTCTGCTGGTGCTGGTGCTTCTGCTGGTGCTGTTCCTGGTGCTGGTTCTTCTGCTGGTGCTTACTCTGCTGGTGCTGCTCCTGGTGCTGGTGCTTCTGCTGATGCTCCTGGTGCTGCTGGTGCTCCTGGTGCTGCTTTTGCTGCTGTTGCTGCTGCTGCTGCTGGTGGTTTGGTGGACCAGCCCCCAGAACCTCAAAGCCCTACTGATGAGGGCCCAGAAGGCCCTGCCAGAGGGAGGAAGAGGCAATCGCGCAATAGGGAGAGGAGACAGTACTCCATCAAAGAGGAACATGTGGATGAGGTGCTCGAATGGCTGAGGGAGAACGAGTACCTCAGGCAGAAGGGACACAGGCTCTATCGAGACACCAAGCGGAAGCAGGCGGCTTGGAGAGAGAAGACGGAGAAGACGGAGAAACAGAATGGGCTACACTTTGGAGGTCCTCCTCAGGTGGTGGAAGCACATGCACACCTGGTATGGGAAGCTGCACTTCAAGAAGTCTGGCCAGGCTGAAGTCAAGCTCACCGACCGGGAGACCTACATGATGGCCAAGTGCAGCTTCTTGGAGGGTGAGGTCCACCACTGAGGAGCAGCCCCTCCATCAACCCTCTCTCTCAGGCAGCCCACAGAGAGCCAGTCCTCTTCTGGCCAAGAGTCAGCTCCTGTGTCCAGGCAGGTATCTGTGGAGTGCCCCACGACGGAGACCCCCCCGACAGCTGCACTCCCCATGGTGGAGTGCGTGGAGGACCTCCTGACACAGTTGGAGCAAGAGGAGGCCACTGCCATCAGAGACCAACCCACCCCCACCCCCAGCTCCACCTCCACAGAAAGCAGGCAGAGAGCCAGACCGGAGGGGCAGAGCCACACTGTACTGCTGGAGATCAGGGACACCATCAAAAGCAGTGTAGATCTCCTCTCTCAGCTGGTACACACCAACATTCCATCCTCTAACAGAAAGCCCTTCCTCACCTATGTCAACCAGACCCTCATGGACATGTCCGAATCCCAGTACCAGGTGATCAAGGAGAGGATCACAGGTCTTCTGCACCACCCTCCAGGCCCAGCTGAACCTGCTCCGATCCAGCCCAGGTCTGCTCCTCCACCCCAGGTGATGTCACAGCCCTTCCAAGGCTTTCCACAGGCCCTCACCTACCAAGGCTACGGCTACCAGGAGTTCCAGCAGCACAAGCAGTCCTTCCCAGTCCAGGCACAGGTTCATCGCATGCCACAGGTGCCACCGATGCCACTGATGCCACCGATGCCACTGACGCCACCGCCACCACCAACACCACAGATGCCACCGACACCTCACCTCGCTCAGCTGCAGACCAGACAGCCCCACTACACTCCTGCTTCCTCCACCCCACAGCCAAGCCCAGCCTCAGAACATCTGTCATCAGTCTTGGGACTGTCACCCCATGTCATGGAGGAAGGGGCTCTCAACATCACAAGACTGAGCCAGCTCTCTGAGAGCTTCCTCCACACACCATCCCCTGTTGTCCTCTCAGGGCCAGGCACCCCAATGGCACCTCAGACCAGCACTCCAGCCACTGCCACCTCCACAGCACCTGAACCCTTCACCCCTTGAGACTATGGGCATGCCTCAGAGTGACTGAGAAGAGTGCCAGAGACTGGGTGGCTACCTGTTGACTTTATCTTTGCTTGGGACACTTTACTTGGGTAATTTTGCTTTTACAGTTTGTTATTAATAAAGGTTATCTTTGCTTCACACACTTGGTTCAGTTCTTTTAGTAAATAAAGTCTTGGTGGAAACTTTTAGAAATGGTTTAAGCCTTTGCATGCTTGTGGGATGGGTAAGGATAGCAGTGGGATGGGCAGGGATACCTTTGGGATGGGTAATAGCTGTGGGATGGGTTAGGATAGCAGTGGGATGGGCAGGGATACCTTTGGGATGGGTAATAGCTGTGGGATGGGTAAGGATAGCAGTGGGATAGATAAGCCTCCAGTGCAAGTATAGTGGGACTATATGGTCCACCCTCCCAGGTGCCACACCGATGGCCCTTTATTATCAATAACAATGTAATCATTCATCAACACATTTCAACATAAACACAACTCTTTATTAAATGCCCTGTTCATTGTAGGGCCACTCAATATACACGTCACAATCTCATCCGTGTGATGAGACAGGCTGAAGGAAGCATCCATTAAGCATCTACCATCCTGTCTTGCCACTCCACCGCTCCAGCTGGGGAGTTGCACCAGTGTTTCAGGAGGTTGTGCTGCTTCTTCCCTTCACATGAGGCTCTGTTGGGGCCTTGCACATCCACAGTATCTATCAGGTTTCGCCCTTGCCTCCATCCACCAGGCTCCATGTCCCCATTGCCTTGTTGGTGGTCCACAAACCTGTTCTGCAAGACTGGGTAGCGGGTGTGCATGAGATTGTGCAGGATGCAGCAAGCTTCCACGATGTTCCTCACGGTCTGTGGGCGATGCTGCATGGTGGTGAGAAGTACCTGGAACCTGTTGGCCAGGATGCCAAAGGTGTTCTCCACCACCCATCTTGCCCTGGACAGCCTGTAGTTGAAGATCCTCTCTTCACAGGTGAGGCATCTGGAAGTGTAGGGCTTCATGAGGTAGGTTCTGAGGGAGAAGGCGTCATCCCCCACAATGAAGTAGGGCACATCTTGTGTGTCGTTGGGCAGGGGGTCTGGATCTGGGAAGCCCATGATGAGGTTGCGTTCCAGCCCCTCCTCGAGGTGACTAGCGTTGTATACCTGGGCATCTGAAGCTGACCCGTTGCCTGAAGCATCGATGTACATGAACTTGTAGTCAGCATCGACCATGGCGAAGAGGATGATGCTGAAGAAGCCCTTGGAGTTGAAATAAGTGGACCCTGAGTTGGCTGGAGCTTTGCAGGCCACGTGCTCCAACGGTGTGGGGGAAGTTCCACTTCTGATACCACTGCTCTGCAACTTTCTTCCAGCCTTCTTCAGTGGAGGGGCACTGGAGGAGCTCCTCCAGGTATTCTTCGATGATGGCCTGCACCACTTCTCTGACCACAATGCTGATGGTGTTGTGTGGCACCCTCCAGGTGTACTGCATGTTCCTGTACATAGTCTCAGAGGCCAGGTGGCGCAGAGTTAGTACCACCTTCAGCCCAGGGTCCAGGCTGGGTCAGAGGTTGGTGTTTGCCTTGGTCAACCTGGGTCTCAGCCACTCCACAACTTCATCTAACATGGCTGGTGGCATCCTCATGAAGTTCTGGAATGCACGAGGGTCTTCGTTTCTCAGCTCCACCATCAGCTTGTTATACAGTCCGTACTCTGCTCTTCTGGCGATCCATCTTTGGACCCAGATACTTCTTGGCCGCCTGCTTTTCTTCCCGTAGAACAGGTGAAAGAGCCTGTAGAGGGCTTCGCACTGTTGTAGAATGATGGTGGCTAGCAAAAGGAGTGTGCGATGATCCATGGTGGAGATGACTGGATGCTGTGGAAGAGCAAGAGCAAGATCAAGGCTGAAGAGGTCTGCACAGCAGGGCTGCTGGACTGAAAGTGAGATCCAGGTGATTTCTCCCCCTTTTTATAGGAAATATCGTTTTTCCGCTAGGTGTCCTTCCACATACTCCAGGCATCCTCCAGACATCCTAAATATCCGAGATACGTCCCCTATACGAACGTGTTTTTCCATTTTAATGCTTTATATCGAGCTGCATCTGCTTTCATCCTTTCTCCCTCTGTGCTACTAATGCTGCGTGTCCATTCCGCGTCCGTTTCGCTTCCTCCCTGTGTCCGTTTTCTGGAGCGGATGTGAGTTGCGTGAATCTCAGTCGACAGATGCTGGATGGATAGAGAGCATGAAAAACGTATGCAGTGAGTACAGAACGGATGCATGGCATTAACCAATGGATGGCAAGTGTTTCTCTCCATTTTACATCCTCTTTCCATCCGTTGGTGCTGTGTGACATGGGCTTTATGCCCATGTTTGAACTTAAGAAACAAAAACCATGAGGCCTTATACCAGTGTCCTTTCATTATTTCGACAGGGGTTTTGATCTGAGCTGATGGAAGGCTATTTCCCTCTTCAGCTTTATATTACCATGATCAATATTGTCAACAGTATTACTGAGTTATTTTTCTCCCTTTGAAATTTACTCTGATAAGTCAGTGATGTCACTGAATGTATAAAATTTTAAAATCATTCTACTGTCATTCACGCAAAGGATTGACAAAGTGTCTATTCATTGCACACCTGTAAAATCCCCAGTATTCTTCTCTGACTAGACATTTTAAATGAAAAGTTGGGTTAGCGATGGATGTATTAGCTGTCTTTTATTATGATTATTTTTCCATTTGTTTAAATGTTTTTACTGTGCCTTTCAGTCTCACTTGCTCAAGGTCCACATCTAGCAAACATTTAACAATAATCTGGTCCTTCTTATTTGGAATTCAGCAATTATTTCTTTAAACATGGCTGAATTAAATACACCACAAGTAGTTCACAAGTTTAAGTCATAATCCATGGCATATAAATTCTATTGACTTAGTTCCCTTTAATATCCTGAACTGCAATATGTCTTAATGTATTACATGATATCAATTCATGTATCGAAACAACTATACTGAAATGAGGACACATACAGAAAATGTATGTAAAAATGAAGAGACCACAATTCTCAAGCCAGACTGGGAAAAGTTAAACAACAACAAAAAGAAGTCCTTGCTGATTTTTACTTTATTAGTTATTGTCAGCTACAGGGGGTTATGTTGATCTCTTTCAGCACTGCCTGAAGTCACTTCCATGGTCACATGGCCAACATGAAGTTGTGGAGTGCTGTTATCTTCCTACCTAGTGGTTCCTATTTATCTAGTTGCATTTGCATGCCTTTAAACTGCTAGGTTGGCAGGAGCTGAGGTGAGGATGGGAACTAACTGTCATGTGGTGCTTGGGTCTTGAACCTGGGCTACAAATTACAGATTAACAGAGTTGGAAGGGACCTTGTAGGTCACTAGTCCAACCACCCATCCAAGCAGGAGACCCTACACCATTTCTGACAAATGGCAGTCCAATCTCTTCTTCAAAACCTCCAGTGATGAAGCTCCCACAACTTCTCAAGGCAATTTCTGTTCCATTAGTTGATTGTTCTCACTGTCAGAAAATTCCTCCCTTTTTCCAGGTTAAATCTCTCCTTGTTCAGTTTCCATCCATTATTCATTGTCTGGCCTTCAGGTACTTTGGAAAACAGCTTGACCTCTTCCTCTTTGTGGCAGCCCCTCAAGTATTGGAAGACTGCTATCATGTCTCCCCTGGTCCTTCTCTTCACTGGACTAGCCAGGCCCAGTTCCTGCAACCAACTTTTTAGCCAACAATAGAATAAAATAGAATAGAATTCTTTTATTGACCAAGTGTGATTGGACACACAAGGAATTTGTCTTGGTGCAAATGCTCTCTGTATACATAAAAGAAAAGATAAAATATCTTAAGCCCATGTCACAGTGAACCAACGGATGCAAAGAGGATGTAAAATGGACAAAAATCCTTGCCATCCGTTCGAAAATGCGATGTACTCACTGCCTCCGTTTTGCTTCCTCTCTATCCGTCCAGCATCCGTTTATTGACATTTCATCTGCTCCAAAAGTTTTGGGCTGCCCAAAACTTTTGCGTGGAAAATGTATCCAGTTCGTCCGTTCTGCATCCGCTACGCATCCATTACGCATCCACTATATCCGCTAGGTGTCCGTTGTGCATCCACGCAACTCGCATCCGCTCGGACGCAGGGAGGAAGCAGAACGGACGCGGAACGGATGCACCACAGAAACAAAGCATTTAAAACGGAAAAAACGTTCGCAGAGGAGACCTATCTCGGATATTAAGGATGTCTAGAGGATGCCTAGAGGATGCAAAGGGACACCTATACTGCCTATAAAAAGGGGGAGCAACTCGCCTGCATCTCACTTTCAGAACAGCAGCCAAGCTGTGCAGACCTCTGCAGCCTTCATCTGACTCTTCCTCTTCCACAGCATCCAGTCATGTCCACCATGGATTGTGACAAAGTCCTTTCGGCAGCCACCATCCTTCTGCAACAGTGCGAAACCATCTACAGGCTCTGTGAACTCTACTACAGGAAGAAAAGGAGGCACCCAAAAAAAGTCTGGGTCCAAAGATGGTTCGCCAGAAGAGCAGAGGACGGACTGTACAACAAGCTGATGTTGGAGCTCAGGAGCGAAGACACTCGTGCATTCCAAAACTTCATGAGGATGCCTCCAGCCATGTTTGACGAAGTTGTGCAGCACCTGACACCCAGGTTGACCAAGACAAACACCAACTTCTGGCCCAGCCTGGAACCTGGGCTCAAGGTGGCACTCACTCTGCGCCACCTGGCCTCAGGGACCACCTACAGGAGCATGCAGAACGGCTGGAGGGTGCCACACAACACCATCAGCTTTGTGGTCAGAGAAGTGGTGCAGGCCATCATCGAAGAATACAAGGAGGAGCTCTTCCAGTGCCCCTCCACCGAAGAAGGATGGAAGAAAGTTGCAGAGCAGTGGTATCAGAAGTGGAACTTCCCCCACACCGTTGGAGCCATAAATGGCAAGCACGTGGCCTGCAAAGCGCCAGCCAAGTCGGGGTCCACTTATCACAACTCCAAGGGCTTCTTCAGCATCATCCTCTTCGCCATGGTCGATGCTGACTACAAGTTCATGTACATCGATGCTTCAGGCAACGGCTCATCTTCAGATGCCCAGGTATACAATGCCAGTCACCTCAAGGAGGGGCTTGGAAAGCAACCTCATCATGGGCTTCCCAGATCCAGACCCGCTGCCCAATGACACGCAAGATATGCCCTACTTCATCGTGGGGGATGACGCCTTCTCCCTCAGAACCTACCTCATGAAGCCCTACACCTCCAAATGCCTCACCCCTGAAGAGAGGATCTTCAACTACAGGCTGTTCAGGGCAAGATGGGTGGTGGAGAATGCCTTTGGCATCCTGGCCAACAGGTTCCAGGTACTTCTCACCACCATGCAGCATAGCCCAGAGACCATGAGGAGGATCGTGGAAGCTTGCTGTATCCTGCACAATCTCATGCGCACCCGCTACCCAGTCTTGCAGAACAGGCTTGTGGACCGTCAACAAGGCAATGGGGACATGGAGCCTGGGGAATGGAGGCAAGGGCGAAACCTGATCGACACTCAGGATGTGCAAGGCCCCAACAGAGCCTCACGTGAGGCGAAGAAGCAGCGCAAGCTCCTGAGACACTGGTGCAACTCCCCAGCTGGAGTAGTGGAGTGGCAAGACAGGATGGTAGATGCCTAATGGATGCTTCCTTCAGCCTGTCTCATCACACGGATGAGATTGGGCCATGTATGTTTGGTTGGCCTACAATGAACAGGGCATTTAATAAAGAGTTGTGTTTATGTTGACATTTGTGGATGATTATTACATTATTATTGATAATAAAGGGCCGTAGGTGTGGCACCTGGGAGGGTGGACCATACAGTCCCACTATGCTTGCACTGGAGGTTTATCTACCCCACAGCTATTACCCATCCCAAAGGTAGACCTGCCCATCCCACAGCTATCTTAACCCATCCCACAAGCATGCAAAGGCTTAAACCATTTCTAAAAGTTTCCAGCAAGACTTTATTAAAAAAAAAGAAATGAAGCAAGTGTGTGAATCAAAAATAGACTTTATTAACAAGCTATAAGACAAAAATGAGTCTCTGGCACTCCTCTTGATCGCTCAGTCTCAGGGGTGAAGGGTCCAGGTGCTGTGGAGGTGGCTGGTGCTGGAGTGCTTGTCATCAGCTCCTCCAGAAGCAGAAGCAGCAGAAGCCCCAGCCCCAGAAGAGCGAGCCCGTGCTGCAGAAGCCCCAGGAGAACCAGAGTGAGGGCCAGGGGTGGGATGGTAGCCCTGTCCCTCTTGCCAGGGCTGGCAGCAGATGGCTGAGGCTTGCTGTGCTTCCGCATGGTTGTGGGGTTGCTGGCTGGCAGGGAGGCTGGCAGGAACCAAGGCTGGCAGGAAGGCTTGCAGGAAGGCTGGCAGGCAGGTAGGCACCAAGGCTGGCAGGCAGACAGCAAGGCTGGCAGGAAGGCTGGCAGGAAGGCTGACAGGAAGGCTGGCAGGCAGGCAGGCACCAAGGCTTGCAGGAAGGGTGGCAGGCAGGCTGGCAGGCAGGCAGGCAGGCTGGCACCAAGGCTGGCACCAAGGCTGGCACCAAGGCAGGCACCAAGGCTGGCAGGGAGGCAGGCAGCAAGGCTGGCAGCAAGACATGCAGGCAGGACAGGCAAGGCAGTCGATGTGTCTGGAAGCAGGTCTTTCCTCTGAATGGCAACCTGCTTCCAAGCTGCTTCCGTTATATCCGCGGGGCTGACGCAATGCATCCTCCCCGCATGCGCAATTAATGCTCGGCATCCACTAGGCTTCCACTCTGCATCCGCTGTATCCATTCTGCGTCCGCTTCGCTGAGGCCCCCCGGAAGCCCAGCGGTTGCGCCATCCGCTCCCATCTGCTTCCATCTGCTGGGCTTCCCTTCCGCATCCGCTTTGCATCCGCCCTGCGTCCTCCCCGCGTCCGTGTTATCCGCTCTGGTTATGCAAATTTTTGCCCCTTCTGAGAGCTGATAACAACGGATGGAACATTTTGCTCGTCCGTTTTGCATCCGTTGGACAGTGTGACATGGGCTTAAGTCCCTGAGTCACTGTGCCACAGGCTGGGAAACATCAGAAAGAAAATAGAATGCAAAAGACACTTACCTAGTGTTTTTCCATTTTGGGGGGGCTAACACTCACATCTAAGCCAGCACAATGGTTAGTGATGGGAACAGTAGCCCCAAATATCTGAATGGCCAAGATGGTACATTCTTGAATTATAGTATTTCTTAGGAATCAAATGTGAGATCTTTGGTTCTGTCATCAGGTCTATGTTACTTAGGTGATATTACCTAGTTTGGTAATAAAACATCTACAAGAAAACCACAAAGTTTAACAGGCACCATGGACCCCACAGTTCAACTTTGAGCTACAAATAGTCTCTTCTTTTTTTGGGGGGGGGGTGTTAAGTTTTATTGATTTTTAAAAACAAACAAAAAACAAACAAAACATAAAAACATCCAACTTTCTTCCATAAATATACAAGCAGTGTGTCAGCTGGTTTACAATTTTTTTTTGCTTTGATTTCATAGTCTCAATTACAGTTACATTACATAATAACTCATATTATCAATCAAAAATTGAATATCCTAGTATTATTATTAATAAATCATTTGACTATCATTTTGTTCATTCATACTTGCGAGATAGCTATACTTTACTTAATTTATTTTATAACAATTCACATAGTCCTCCCAAATCTATCCTAAAAACATTTTATATATATAATAATAATAAAAAGAAATACATCTTTATATATTCATTATTTTCTAAAATTCTACATATTCTATTATTATATTTTGTTATCTAGACATTGATAGAAAAAGTCCCAAATTTTGTAAAATTGTTTATCCTCTTGTTCTCTAATTTCAAATGTCAATCTACTCATTTCAGCAGATTCCAGTATTTTCTTGATAGTTTCTTCCTGCGATGGTATTTTCTCATTTTTCCAATTTTTAGCAAATACAATCCTAACTGCTGTTAATACATTTACAATCAAATATTTTAAATCTTTGCTGTATGTATCAGGTAGAATTCCCAATAAAAATATCTCTGGTTTTAAATCTATATGCTTTTTAGTCATTTTTTCCAACCAAATGTGGATTTTGCCCAATATTTTTTAGCATCCGCACAAGTCCACCACATATGGTAATATGAGCCAGGTGTCTGATGACATTTCCAACATTTCTCAGATTTATTCTTGAACATTCTTGCTATTCTTGTCAGGGGAAAATGCCACCTGTAAAACATCTTATACAAATTTTCTTTAAATGCTGCTGACATTGTCAATTTATAATTTTGAGATCACAGTTTTTGCCATTTCTCTAGATAAATCCCATATCCAAAATTCTTCCCCCAAGCAATCATAGTTTCTTTAACTTATTCTTATTCTAGTTTAATTTCTAATAAATATCCATACAGTTTTTTAATCACCTTTTCATCACTACCTGTCAAAATCTTATCTAAATCAGTCAATTTATTATAGAAACCTTCTGTTTTAGATTCTTTTTCATACCTTGAATGTATTTGCGCATAAGAAAACCAATTCATCTTTATCCCTTGTTCCTCTAGTTTTTGCATAGATTTAAGTTCACCCTTTTTATTCAAAATTTCCCCATATCTAACTATTTGTTCCTTCTTATATGTTATAGGATAAGAAAATGCTTCAATAGTCGATAGCCAGACTGGAATTTTTGAATAACATTGTCTTTTAATTTTCTCCCAGTTTAACCACAGAGACTCTCGTATACGATGCCTTCTAAAATAACCCTGTATTTTAGTTCCCTTATACCATAAAAAGGCATGCCACCCCAACAACAGATCATGTCCTTCTTAGTGTCAACAATCTAGTATTTCTTAATGTTATCCATTCCTTAGCCCATGTCAAGTTTGTAGCTTGGTAGTACAACTCCCAATTAAGCAGACCAAATCCTCCTTTAATTCTAGCATCTTGTAAAAGTTTTAACTTTATTCTCGCTTTCTTACCTTGCCATATATATTTCAACACAATTTTATTTTAATCTTTGGAGTTAGACATCAGTGAGCCAGAAGAATAACTGGAGCCTGTTCCCAGTGTGCGTATGCACAGAGCTGCCAGAATCGATTTGGGAGTAAAGCCACAGGTAGACGTTGAATAGCCCCTACCATAGGGAATACAAGAGAAGTGAAAGGGGAATGGGGTTTTGCAGGAGACAATTAGGCCATTTGGGTGAAGATCTGTTCCTGCATTCTTGCCAAGTATTGTCTACTACAGTGTGGCATCTAAAAGATATTGGCCTGGCAACTCTCCAAGCCTGATAAAGGTCTGTAATTGTGAAATATCTTGAAAGACTCTTGGCCGGGACTTTGCTGGAGAGGAATTCACTGTAAACTAAATAAAAGGGGTTTATCAGGATGAGGAATCGGCTTCGTGCTGTTGGGGAAACACTTCTATCATTACGAATCAGATGGAGTTTCTTAGGGGAATGGAACAGTTCCAGGGAGAGAGGAACCATCCTTCTTAGTATTTCTATCAACTGCATTTCTGCTAATATATCAAAGCCACTGAGAGGCAAAATTATTTCCAATGTCTTCATGCATGTAAGGGCCCTAACTAGCCTAAAGATTGATAAATGCTGGGCATTGGACTAGAAGACCTCTAAGGTCCCTTCTAATCAGAGGTGGTATTCAGCCGGTTCTGACCAGTTCTGGAGAACCGGTAGTGGAAATTTTGAGTAGTTTGAAGAACCGGCAAATCCCACCTCTGACTGGCCCTGCCCCCATCTATTCTCTGCCTCCCAAGTCCCAGCTGATTGGCTAGGTCTTCTTTGGTTGCCCTGCACAGGAGAACAGAGCTGGAAAGCAGGTTAGTGGGGTGGGGAGGGAATGGGGATTTTGTAGTAACTTTCCCCCAGGAATGGGAAGAGAATGCCCTGCTACGCCCACCAAACCATGCCACACCCACAGAACTGGTAGTATTTTTTTTTTAATCCCACCACTAACTAGAAGGTCTCCAAGGTCCCTTCCCACCCTATTATCCTATGTCCTATGAAGTTGGGAACTTCAAGGGCAGTTGTCAACATTTTGTCATGAAACATCAGTGACGGTAATTCATTTAAGTGCTTAATCTGTCCAGGAATATCGACACACTGATCTCAAATTCTGTATGCGCAGGAGAGCTCAAGCTAAAAAAGCAAATGTTGGCCCACAGAATGAAATCTCCCTTTCCAAAGCTCCATTTGTTTTCCTCTGGGTTTATTACCTGACACAGCACCTGATCCTTCAATCATCTCTAGTGCCTCCTGAGTAACTCCAGCTTCCCAATTCAAAGAGCTCCTTGAATACACCCCCTTGATCTTGCAAATGTGTTTTCTCCCCCATAAGCAGTTCCAATTCAGCTCCATTTTAATAACACTTCACATCCATGCAGGCAAATTTCCTCTTCAAAAAGGCTTGTCTATAAATGCTGATTAATGTTTCAGAATAGACACTGTTTCAGGAAAACAGGACCTGTTGTTTGCCTGATAAGGGCCCTTCACAACCTCCACCAAAGGATGGAGAAGACCTGGGTTCACAACTCTTTAGCCTCTCCCTTCAAGCTTTCCTGGGTCCATCAGGCACTGCAAAACAATGCTCGGTTGCTCATGGAGTCATCGACTTTCTGGGGCTGTTAACTAATCACCATCTAAAGAGAGAGAACAGACTGGTAACATGCCATTGTAATTTCATAAGAAAACCCTAAAGCTTTTATCACTCTTCATCAAGGGGGTAAAGTTATCAGCCAGAATTGGATCTCCTTCTAATGTACCATATGTTGAAGAGCTGTGCTTCTCAAGAGTATTTCTTACTAAATTGTAACTATATTTTTTCTTTTCTTTTTTTATTAAAAAGAATAATCTCTTTTTCCTACAGCCACACACATCCTCACTTGGAACTCACATCTTCCAAGCAAACAGAATTCTCAGCACGGTGAAAAAGCTGAAGAAATCTCGGATGAGATCCAGCTGGTTTAACGGGAAAGGAGGCTTTAGGATTGTGAATGATCCAGTTCTGGATGATGTTGTACTCCATCCTAAAAAAACAAACAAAAAGAAAACAAAAAAACAAAAAACAAAACCCAAGCCCATAATCCTTGCCTCCCGGTTGTCTCTGGTTTGCCAGATGGCAACAGCCACAAGGAAGTACACTGACACAGTGATGCTTTGCAGTCAGCTGCAGCTGTTCCTCAGTTGGTCATGGCTGAGGAGAATTTTCCTTTAATATAGCTATAACCCAACTTGACTGAGGGGTTGAACATAGAAACATATTGCTGAAAAGGATCATTTTTGTGATCTGTCAGTCACCAGCCCCTCCAGCAGTCAAATCGGAGGAGAGGTGGAGGAAGAGGAGGAGCCATGGGAGTCAGAGTCAGCATCAAGACAACCTGAGAGCTCCGAGGGGGGAGAGGGAATGGAACTGGCAGAGAGAGAGGGGGGGGGGAGAGAGAGAGAGAGAGAGACTGGAGCCTGGGCTCAGTCCTCGGAGAGTCAACAGCCCCCAGGTCTGGAGGTGGTTGATGAGGAAGAAGAGGAACAGCTGGGTCCAGTGCTTGATGCATAGATGCGCAGAAGGCAGAGGAGAGGAGAGCACTGGAAATCTATGGGCTGGTCCTTGGGGCAGAAGAGCCACCATTTATAGTGAAGTCCCACTCTAGCTTTGAGAATAAAAGGCAGGGGATGGAGATGAATAGATATGGCAGACAACTATTCATCTCCCAGCCAGATGGGAATTGTTAGCCTGCATTGAGAGAGAAACCTTTTGCCCGGGCTACTGGCGCTCCTAATAAAGGAATCTTTGAGAACTTCAGAGAGTTTGTTGAGTATGGGGAGCTGGGTCAGAACAACCATATAGACCTTCCAGCCCAACCCCTAGTCCAAGCTAGGAGACCTTACACCAATCCTATCTATTGATTATCCCCATCTAAAAGGTTTAGTTGATATAATGATATTTATTATGATGGATGTAGGAACTGTGTATGTCTAGTCTAACGAACAGAAGGATTGGGGGTGACATGATAGCAGTCTTCCAATATTTGAGGGGTTGTCACATAGAGGAGGGGGTCAACTTATTCTACAAAGTATCTGAGGGCATGACAAGAAGTAAGGGATGGAAAGTTATCAAAAATAGATCCAACATAGAATTAAGGAAAAAATTCCTAATACTGACAAGAGAATCAGTGTAGTGGCTTGCTTGAAGAAGCTCTTCTAAGAAGAAATTTTGACAGCCGTTTTGTCTGTAATGGTTCAGGATCTCCTATTTGGGCCAGGGGTTGGACTAGAACTAGAGTCCCCAACCCTCGGTCAATGGACTGGCACCGGTTCACAGTATGCCAAAACCAGGCTGCACGAACAACCAAAGCTTCATCCATGGGAGGCAGCCGCACCGAAACCACACCTCCTTCAGTCCATAGAAAAACTTCTCTCCATGGAATCGGTCCCTGGTGCTTCAAAGGTTGAGACCATTGGACTAGAAGACCTCCAAGATCCTTTCCAGCTCTGTTATTCTATATTCTATATAAAATGCTTCAGTAAGATATACTCCAGCTGCATGGAACTGGGAATTGTGTTGAGCATTGGAGCTGTGCTAACTGCTTTACCATTTAAGATTTTTTTAAAAATGGCTTGATGACCTGGTGATCCTTTGTTTAAATTTGAGGTGGCTACCTCACAACTTTTTCAATTGATAAATATTTTGAGAATTCTATGGGATCAGAGTTGCACAAGTTGTTTTTTGAAAACTCTGGGAAGCTATTACACTATACCAGGTGTCAGCAACCCACAGCTTTGGAGCCTCATGCAGCTCTTTGGGCCCTCTGCTGTGGCTCCTTTTGGGTGATCCCCCCACGAGCTGACCCCGCCCCTCACCCTCCCCTCCCAGTCACACTTCAACTGGCCTGAGAAGATAAAGCACAAAAAACAGAAATGAGAGGGAGGGAGGGAAGGAGAGAGACCCATTTCCCAGAGAAAACACAGGGAGCCACAAAACCTGGGTAAGCATGGCGGGGGAGGGTTTCATGTGACTGGGTGGGAATGATGTTGAGTTGGCCACGCCCACCCAGGTTTTGTGGCTCCCAATGTTTTCTTTTCTGTGGGAAATGAGTCCAAATGGCTCTTTGAGTATTTAAGGTTGCAGACCCCTGCACTAGACCCTCTAATTAGAGTCAATCCCTCTTCCTCAATCAGACCTCTGACATGTTGTACTCTATTCTCTATTCTTTTGAGGGTTTTGTTCAACCATCTTGGAAAGATTGCATTTTTTAAAAATAATCCCAAGGCATCCAGCAATTGGATACTTCTTCATCCAGCATGGGTCAAATATTGCCATGACGATCCCATCTTGGGAGCAGAACAATATGTCTCTGTTGGACGTTTCATCTGGTCTGTAGTGTTCAATTCATACATGACTTTGTAGTCCAAAATCAGGGCAGAAGTGGTGGGATAAGGGACTGAAAGCTCCTATGATTGCTTTGACAGCTTCAGTCATCTAGAAGTAATGCAGTATGCAATTTATATTTATACTCTCTGACCTTTTGCTCAGAGAGGAAAACTATCTAATGATGGGCCATGGTAGCAAGAAATGAAAGAGGTCTCAGGCATCTGGAATTTGTCTTCTTTCATTCTTGTCCTCCTAGCAACACCTTCCTTTTCAACCACTTAATAACAGTCAAAACCAAATGAAACATGAAGAGCTGTAGGGTTAGGAGTAACAATTATTTTATCATCATCAGGCATGGGCTTTGAGCTTAAGCCTTTCTCCCCTTTAAAATAGAATAGAATATAATTCTTTATTGGCCAAGTGTGATTGGACACACAAGGAATTTGTCTTCGGTGCATAAGCTCTCAGTGTGCATAAAAATACATTCATCAAGAATCATAAGATACAACACTTAGTGATAGTCATAGGGTACTAAATAAGCAATCAAATCATACTAGGAAACAAATAAAACAATATACTGTAAATCGTAATAATACAAGCAACAAGGTTATAGTCATAAGTGGGAGGAGATAGGTAACAGGAAGGATGAGAAGAATAATAGTAGTACAGCAGTGGTGGTATTCAAATTTTTTTACTACCAGTTCTGTGGGCGTGGCTTGGTGGGCGTGGCAGGAGAAGGATACTGCAAAATTCCATTCCCTTCCCACCCCACTAACCTGCTTTCCAGCTCTGTTCTCCTGTACAGGGTAACCAAAGAAGAACCAAATGCCAGTCAGAGATGGCATTTGCCGGTTCTCCGAACTACTCAAAATTTCCACTACTGGTTCTCCAGAACTGGTCAGAACCTGCTGAATGCCCACCTCTGGTCAGAGTGAACCAGTTCTCAGCCAGCTGATCATCAGTGCTAAGGGTTTGCTTGAACTGGTCCAAACTGGGAAAATCCCACCCCTGCAGTGCACCCCTCACATAGCTGGTTTCACAGCCTATTGCGGATTTGGACTCAGAGAGAGTGACAGACCTTTTGAAGGAAATAAAGTTGTGGTAACATTAAAGAAGAATATTTGTAGCTCAGAGCTGAATTGAGGGGTGCTCTCTAATCTCGGTGGTTTCCTCGCAGACGTTTCATTATCCAAACAAGATAACATCATTAGTATTGTAACGTTGGGCTCCTGTCCAAGGAAAGTAGATTTCTGAAGGCAAGTATTGTTCAATTATGCATGCTTACTTGGAGGTAAGTTGTGCTGAATTCAATGGCAGATAACATCAAAGTAAAGATAAGTAATTTTAGGGGCCTTTTGGGGCTTATTCAGTGTCTGGCTGGAAGACCCTATCAGATTATTAGAAAGAGCAGAGAGAAGATACAAGATTATGGACAGTCATCATTTTTATTTGCGAATAATGCCAATGGAATATGGAGTCATGGTTTAAATTAAACATGAGGCAGATGCCATGCTTTGTAACTTCATTATTATTATTTTGGATCATTGCACAGTTAGCCCAATTTTTCAGACTGGTTTTGCCATTTTTATCTACTTTTTGAGCCCTTCCTAAGAATCAGGGATAGGTCTTATCACAGAATGTAAGCTGTTTCAAGCAAGGCTGCCTTTTGCAATTGACCAACAGTGAGTTTGTCAATGCCGATAGATTTATATACTGCTTCATAGTGCTTTACGAACCTCTCTAAGCAGTTTACAGAGTCCCCAACAATCTGGGTCCTCATGTTGCACCAACCTCAGAAGGATGGAAGGCTGAGTCAACCTTGAGCCAGTCAGGATCAAACTCCAGACTGTGGGCAGAGTTTGCCCACAATACTGCATTCTAACCACTGCACCACCATAGCTCATCACCATGGTATTCAAGTGTTGCTCCAGATGAAGCACCATTTCAGAAGAAGCAGCTCTTCTTCAGAAGAAGAGCTGAAGAAGCTTCTTAGATGAAAAGTGAAACATCTTCAAAGAAAAACCAGAAAGTCCAGTTGCCTCTTGAAAAAAAAAAGCACTTTTGGGTTTCAGACAAATGGGCAATCAGATGGGGAAGAGACATCCAGAGGAATGCTCCTCCTTCGAATGATGCTCTGATCTAAATGTAAAGGAACACTATATTAAAAGAGAGAGAGAGAGAGAGAGAGAGAAGAAAAAAAGAGAAGACATATCAAATGGAAAACCCTTCATGAAATAGCAGTCAACAATAGGTCGATGGAGCAATCTGTTTTCTCCCGCTTCGCACACAGAATGGTTGCCTGCTGATGGACGTTATGATGATGATCATTACAGGACTGTTATTATTATCATGATCCCCCCGTCTTCCTTCTGTCTGTCAACAGGCTTTAGAGCACGCTTCTTAATTTTTATATTCATAGATGAGACTAAATAGCTGTTCCGTGTGTGTGTGCCTGGCCAAGCTAAGCAATGAATTGGAATGTCTTCCACCGGCATTAATCTGCCCCCCCCCCCCACCAGCTGCCCTGAAAATTCTTGGCCACATCAAATGCTTGTGACATCATCTAACCACCATCAGCTCCCAGGTTCCTGCTAGCCGTGACTGTCATTTAAGTGCTGCCAGGGAGAATGAAAAATGACAGAGGAACTGCGTGGCTCATACCATTGATCTTATGTATTATTAGACTGACCTCACCCCTTTTTGATATGACTGTAGGAAGGGAGGGGAGAAAAGGCCTCATTTGATATCATCACAGTGCAAAAGGCTGAGATTGAATTGGAGGGAAAGGAGGCTAGGGAAAGAAGAAGAAGAAGAAGAAGAAGAAGAAGAAGAAGAAGAAGAAGAAG